>CM029389.1:8669841-9132967 GCA_017165825.1 Hepsetus odoe
ATAGAGTTCCTCCAAATTTCAACCCAAAATGCTTTTTCACCTCCTAAAGTCACACAGAATATTCTGTGTTGACCTTAAATTTAAAGCATGACCTGAATAAGGAGTAAAAGTAGTCTATTATTATATTATTCTCTGCACAGTTGGTGGTTCCTCTCTTCAAACAAACACACTAAACCTGGCAATAAACACATAAGCGTAGGGAAAGTAGGGAAATCGCCAAACTCTGCTGGAACAGAACAGAAAGGTTCACAGAAAAATCAAATGCACGTAGTTTTCTGATTAATCCAATTAAATCCAGATAATCAAGACATGTTTGGTGTTTGAAGTTTGTTTTATTTATGTAGTTTTAGTGAAATCCACTCAGATTTGGTCATGTAGTTCGAAAGCAAACTACCACCTGGACACCAATTCTGCTCTCAGTTTTGTTTGGTTATGTGAAAATTATGGGCATTTGATGTCTAGGACAATTCAGTTTAAACTATAGCTATTAAATAAGTTATTCTTAGTATAGTAATGGAATGAAAAGCCTGCAGTTTAGGGACTAAAATGTCAAAGTATGAGAATCCTCTTTTTGCTGTATTACATAAGACGCATGCGGTAGGACATGGTAACTCACCTCTATCTATTAAGGGAAAAACACTTTCAAACACTGATAGTAGCATCGACTGTGTTTTGTGAAGCTCTTTCGTACAGGTGTCAGAAACCTTTAAAGGTATCAGCTTCACTGTTTTCTTCCTCCACAGCTACCTCATCTCTCAACTCCCAGCTTCAGCACCTTCAGCATCTCCAACAAATACAGCAGCACCACCAGCAGCAACAACATCAACAACAACAACAACAGCAACAGCAGCAAAGAGAGCGAGAGCAACGTGAGAGAGAGCAGCAGCGAGAAAGAGAACAGCACTGTGGCCCGGTCCATCTCCAGAAGCCCAACCAGCTGCCACTGCATCATCATCAGCTAACCCCGCCCATTCAATCACAGGCTTCTGGTCCCTCCACAGGAACAGTGTCTTCTTGTACTTCCTCCAGCCATGTTACAGCTCTACCTTCACAGTCTCCTCCCTCTCACAGGCCCAACCAATCACCAGCTCGCAGCCTGCCCTCACCAGTCACTCCTCCACTGCCACTGCAGGTAAGTTAATTATTGTAGTTCATCACTTAAATGCACAAAGCATATGTACATCTTCAGCATGTGTCTGCAATGGCCAAAGTCAACCTTAAAAAGTGTTTTAAATAATGCATTAATTCAATGCATTCAAGGGAGTAAATAATTTATCTATTATTTTGTAGCTATTTACTAATATTATTATATTCATTCACTAATACTGCTTTGATCCCAATTTTGCTTGGTTAATTTCTATCTACTAGTTTTGGCCCATTAGATGATTGTAAAAGTTGACAGCAATGGCTAACCTGTCAGTCATGGCATCTTGTTAAACATGGCTAAGGAGAACTACAAACTGCAAAGTTTGTCTTTAGCTTATAATAATCAGGAAGGAGGCTTACAATCAACGTTCTACCCTTGAGTCATATAAAGCCTGCAAACCAGCCACAAAATTAAAGAACTACTTTGGGACAAATTCTTGCTTTATTTCAATGGCCTACACACTGTGTATAGTAGGCTTCTAACACAGTAAACGCAACTCAGCTCATTTGTTGCTTGACACAAGCGCCAAATGATGATTGAACAGTGAATGTCCAGACTTTTGCCTGGCACGTAAGGGCTTTTGGAGGTCAACCATATAATGCCTCTCCTAAATATGATGTCGCCCCACTTAAATGACTAGTTCTTCTACATTATTCACAACATGCCTGGAAGAATGGAGGTTAGGAGTGACACAAGGCCTGGGATAAATCTTAGAGAATGGGGCAGTAATTCAATTTAGTGATTGGATCTGTCTGGGGAAATCTTGGATATTACAAATATTGTTTCTGGAGGAGGTACTCGTTAGCCAAGCTAGGTCCCTGGGAAAGAAATGGTATTGGAAAGTTTATTGTTAAGAGTTCACTCTCGACCATCTTGCTTATGACAGTAATAGAGCATTATTGAGGACAAAGAGTTTCAGAATATTAAATTATGAGTTATGATGGTTTGGGTAACCTGATTTGGAATCAATTATACGATAATTACTTTCTTATTGACATGTTTCATATGAGTGTAGTATAAGCAGCTGGATGCTGCATTTCTAATCATAGGGTTTTAGACTGTAATCTACCACTCATTGTAGTTTCACTTTTTGTGAATAGCATTGTTACTTGTCTCATTGACCCAATAAAGTGTAGATGATATTTTTTTCTTATTATAAATGGGCCATGGGATGCATTTCAAAAGTTTCTTGTTTGTGCAGTTTCACAGAATTTCATCTGTTGGAACTCAAAAAGCTTTATACTTGAACTTTTTTAGTGGCAATAAATCAGAGTAATTGAACCTGTAATAAAAATCTGAAGACAGAGATCATCAACTGCAGGTTGATCACTCTTCATGATAATCCCACAGTCATCTTGACTCAATTAGAAAATGGAGAATTCTAAGACCTGGAATGACCTTCACAAACAGAAGTCATTAAATCATGTTACACAGAGTATTGCCTTTGTGCTCTAATCTTTGGTTGCTCACATCAACCAAAGAGCTTAGGCTCCATGAAGTCTCAGGTCAAATGGGCTGTTAATCCAGTTAAAGCACAAAATGTAAATAGTAATTCAATGACAATCTGAACTAAAAATGTCCTAAACTATAATTAAAGCAGTAATTAAGCGTAGTAAAAAGCTTTGTGCCTAATTAAACCAAAATAAACAGCCCTTGAAAGCTTTGTTTTCTGTCAGAAGACACTTTAATGTGTATATAAAGTATATTTAATCCAGGGTGTACACAGAAATGGTGCCACACATATGCAATGATACATAGCAACTTTTTATCCTGGTCTGACAAGACATTGTCTGCTTCAGAATCTGTTATAATAATTTGATAACTGCCAGCTCTGGTCCATATCAAGTATTACACAGTCCAAGCCAAAGATTAACCCCTCCACTTCATTAATTACATGATCATCTTTCCTCTCTCTCCCCATTTTTCCTGTGTCCATGTGTCTGTCCGTTCATCCATCCAGCCATCCATCCATCCATCCATCCACTCATCCATCTATCCATCTATTTGTTTACTGTCTTGTCTGGCTGTCCTACTCTTGTTCTAATAACCCAAGCGCCCTTCTTTTATATCCCAGTGGTTTCCCATTTCAGCCAGAGAGGCCAGTCGCCTCTGCGTCCTCCTCTACATTCATCAGCCGCCACCACCTTTATTGCTCTGTGTGTTGTGGCCCCCTTCATGGCTGCCGTCAACTTAGGCCATTTATTTCACCTTCTGTCCCTCTGCCAAAGCCCTTACACACACACCAGCTGGACCCTACAGGGCCTGGCGCTTAATGGTCCCCGGAGCCTGCAAAGAGGCTCCTCTGGGGTGGCTGGCCATTGCAGATATTTTTTTCAGTAACAGTTAAAGCACATCTGATTCAATTTGGCATGTGATCTTCAAACCCTTGATTGCATGATTAAATAAAGTAGTAAATAAAAATAAAGTAGATGGGGCAACAAAGAGGGTTAGGATGACTGGACAACTAACATCTAATGGCTAAATGGGGAGCTTTGCTCTAGAGTAATATTAATCAAATATTTATATTTAATAGAAATATTGATCAAACTTGGATTATGATTTTTTTTTGCTTTCAGCTATTTGCTCAATTAAACTTTTAAGCTCAGTTCCTTTCTACTTACCTTAAGCAGTTTTTACTCTGCAGCAAGGGACCTTGTGGAACTATGTGTGTGTCAATAGTGAAATTATTCTCTTCGATTTCTCTGAACGAACTGACTACAGAATACATTTTTTAGAGTCAAATTTAAACGTAGCATTGTGCAGGTAATTACTTAGCTATCCAATTTAAATTGTACTAAACCAATTGTACAAAGACTTTTTTTGGAGCCAGTACTAATATTGTTGGGATTCAGAAACATTGGCATGTTTTCCCTTTATTAAATTTTCTGCGATTTTCTGAATATTTTTATTTAGACTGCGGTTTTTAGAAAGAGCCTATAAAGCTTTGTGGCTCTTTGTCCAGATTAGAGTCACATCAGGGCTCATTACGATATTGCCCTGTTCAATGGGATTAAGTATAGTGATGCCACCAACAGGTAAAAGGTTTATTGTGTCCTGGTCACATTGAGAGCAGCATCACATCAGAACCAAGGACGGAGCCTTGGAGCCTGAGGAGCACCCTGAGCTGCAGCAGGGTCTGCAGTGGGTGAACTTCAATGTGCAATAGGATTTGGCCACTACTGTCTAGCTTTTCTATCCCAGGGGGGTGTGATTAGATTTCCAGCTAAGAATCCGTGTCTGCTTCATCCACAGAGAGACGGGCCTGGGGCCAGTGCTTCATTAGCTACTCTTTCGCCTTACCACCCAAACACTATGTGTATGAGAGAGAGTGTTAGCGAGTGTTTGCATGGCTCTGGTCTGGAGGGGTTGGAAAATCTCAGTTGGGGAGGTTCCCATAGATGCTCTCTCTGTGTGTAAAGCAGTGTGTGTGTGTGTGTGTGTGTGCGGTATTTGCTGTTTCCTGGGGGGCCTGAGTCCATAATTGGCCTTGCATTTGTGTCAGAAACAGAATGTGTTGCACTGGGCTTCACGCAGGAGTGGCCACTGGCCTTGAGGGACAGCCATGCTTAGGTGCCACAAACACCCAGAGAATTATGGGAAAGTGTGTTTCCATGGCCCCCCATAATTACCCCTCCTGCTAACATAAGTACCAACACACATTTTTTTCCTCTTTTCTCCTCCTTCACCTGCTCCAACCTCCCCTCAATAATCACTTGAGCATGGGGAGGCCTAGCAGGTCTCCTATCATCAGAAGGACCTATATGGCCAGCTTTAACTGAACTGACTACATAGTTATTATAGCATTTCACCACAATGCCAGTAGTGTGTCTGGAAAACAAGTTTTGTTTAATTTTTCTTTTCTTCGTTTCTTTCTTCTCAATTTCTTTAAGTTTCTTTTGTTTCCTTTTTCGCCTTTGTTTTCTTGTGTCTTTGTTTCTTTGTGTCCTTGTTTAGTTTGTTAATACAAACATAAAAGTTTATTGATTTTTTACTAGCTTTTTTGCCCACAGACTGAAAACCTGCTGAGTTACAGAATGAGTTTGTAGAGTATAATTATGTCCAAGGTTTATTGTGTAATGATTTAGAATGAATTATAACTAAATAGTACATCAAAACAGTGATAAAGCAAAGCTTTTGCTTCTAAAGGTTAATATTAAAGTTTGCAATATACTAATAATGCCCGCTGGGATAGAGAGAATAGAGAGAGAGAGAGAGAGAAAGCGAGAGAGAGAGAGAGAAAGAGAGAGGAGAGAGAGAGATGAGAGTGGTATAGAGATATGAGGAATTCATCTGGAGACAGACAGTAGAAGATTATGAATGGTTTAAGTGTGTTGGTTAGGCTGATTTGAAGCAGCGCTGGATTTGCTGGGAGTTGATTGATCGGGCATGGGTTTCTCCATGCCGAGGAAGTTTCCGGGATTTGAGAGTGTGTATGTCTGTGTGTGTATAGGTGAGTGCAAATTTCCAGCATGTAGGTGAGCCAGTTTACACTGGAATTGATCTAATTAGATCTGAAAGACCTGCCACAGCAGAATGGTCGCAGTGATTAGAATGAAAACAGGAAATTACTGATCAAATTAATCATAATGTCGGGTTTGATATGGCTGTAGGGTCTGCTGTAATTTGCCACCCCACTGGCTACCCGGCCCCATGCACAGACACACACACACACACACACACACACACACACACACACACTTTCACACACTCTGAGCTGTGGCCAAGAGTGGGGAGCATGGCAGACTGTACACACACACACACGCGCACACACTTCCCTGCCACATCACCACTCTACAAACTCAGTGTGTGTCTGCACAGAGTAATGTAGTGCAGTGCAGTAGGTGCTATCTTCTTGCTTTGGGCCTCTCTCTCTCTCTCACTCTCTGCCTTGACACACACGTGTATGTGGACTGTCTCTTCACTAACAGTCCTTGACCCAGACACAGTGTGTCAGTCTCCATGGTTCCAGGGCTGACAGAGAGACAGACGGAAGGAGAGAGAATAGAGGAGACGCTCTGACTTCTCATCCATTGGACCAAACCCTCTCTCTCTCTCTCTCTTTCTGCCCCAGCCCCCAAACCCTAAGGCTTGATTACACACCACTACTGCTGCCATTCAGACAGTGCCACTTACTGTCAGCTTCTCAACCCATAGACAACTCACTGTCTTCTCTACCGCTCTCTCTCTCTCTCTCTCTCTCTCTCTCTCTCTCTCTCTCTCTCTCTGGTTCTAAATTTGTCATGGATTACTTTAACTCCTTCTTTCTCTCTCTCTAATTAAAACAGCTTTTCACATTTATCTTTATTTTCACATTATAAATCTATTAGAAACACAGAGATGCCTTCATGTTGGTTTATTTGCCGTTAAATATTGAAAATCTTGTTGGCTAATCAACATTATTTCTAAGAGCTGTGGTAATTTTATTTATTTATTTATTTTTTTACAGTTTAAAGCAGTCAGCATCTGTACTTCTCTGGACAAAGTTCTTGAGGCAGAGACTTAAAAAAAAATTTTCCATATGAGAAAAATTTCATAGGCATCCAGGAGAAGACAAAGCTTAGTTAAGTACTACTTTGACTGAGTAGTCAACCAGGACAGCATTAGTTAGATAAAGATAATGAAGTGAATAATAAAAATGGAGGTAAATCAGTTATATTAAGCATCTAATAAGCATGTATAGCCAGCAATCTGAGCAAATATATAAATAAATAAATACTGTTATTTCTCTACTAATATAGATCGAAACCACTTGTACACATCTATATTTCTTCCAATTCTTCTACAGTACTGCTTTTTCTCCTCCCTTCTATCTTAACCTCCCTCTATCTCTATTCTTTTCTGTCACTGTGATGTGCCCGTACATCAGTGTACCACAGGAGGCCCAGGTTTCGCGAGTGCTGCAATTACACAGACCTCTTGTCCACCCTCCTTCTCTTTCCCTCTCTGTTTCTCTCTCTCTCTTTCTCCATTCTCCACTCATTCCCCAAGCAATCAGCCATCATTACAGCACACTCCTAAAATCCCATCTCTGCCAAGGTCAGACACACACATGCACGCATGCACACACACGCATAAACACACACACACTCACACACACACACACAAACTCAAACACGTATGCTCTTCTGTCTTCCACCAATGCCTTTGTTCTCCTTTGGGCCTTCGTCCCACACACACACACACACTCTTCACACGCATCCACTCAGGGCCGCCATCAGAGGTTGTTCGCTGGCCTGTGTCAGTCCTACTCTCTGTCCACTTTTCACCCCATATGTCTCTTTAGTCGAACAAGGAGAGCACATTGCTAATTATTTAATTCTTGGCATCCATTGATGACCCTGTTTGGTTTAATAAAGCTGTTTATTTTGATGAGGAATGCAGTACTGTAATCATTAAGCTCAAAATCTATCTATCTATCTATCTATCTATCTATCTATCTATCTATCTATCACATGGCAGGAGTTGAGTTTGAGGACAAAATGTTTTGACATGATGTGATATAACACGATATGATGTCACACTAAAGTCATTATGACACTAAACCCATTTTTTATTTCATTGTTATAATATAGAAATAGTCCTACAATAAGGAGCCTTCATTACAGTACATTATGATTACAAATGTTTCCCTGAATTTAACACAGGAATTACAAGATTCTGTACCAAACAACTTATTGCAAAAATATTGTATTGTTTCATCAAACAAAAATAGGTTTTCAGTTTCTAAACTCCTTGATGCCTCCATTCACTGTATCACATTACTTCATTTATTTCTATCACCATCCCAAATCCATCCCTGGATTTAACGTAAAGATGTGTCAAAACCAGGTATATGTACGAATGGTACTAGGCAGCCATGGGGAGGTTGGAAAGAGTTAAACATCTGCACTGACATATAGTACTGTAGAGTGTAGTAGCTCATTTCTTAATATTTTGCTTCCAAAATGCCAGTTTTCCAGTATTGTTGAGAAATAGTTCTCCAGCTGCCTGAAGGACACAGCTTTGGGCTCTCATTCCATCCTCCATTCCATTTTGGGCTCTCATTCCATCCTCCATTCCATTTCCAGTTTATCTAGTCTCTTTACCTGTCCAGTTTCAAAGGATTTTCTTTGAAACCACACAGAGACTTATGTATGAACTCAAACATAGCAAAACCATTAGTTCAGTTTAGTTTACTGGGTGATGTTGAATGCCATCATGAACCCTTGTTGAACTTTGTTTCTTTAGGGCACTTTGCATCCTGACACAGTAAAACATTTGTTTCATTTCTTTAATTTTGTTCTACCCAATATGCCAATAATGAGGGCGCTTGCCTTGCAAAATATATGAAAAAATGAGGGGGGGTGCTGATTTTGCATATAGTACAGTAGATAAACTATTTTTTGAGTTCATTTTTTATTATTCTAATATTTCTGAGAAAATGTACAGTCCTACAACTTTTCAAAGGTCAGTCTCATCTAATTGTAAAAATCCATTTGCATAAATGTCTCAATTAATTGCAGTTGTTTTAAATTCCCTGTACAAATTGTTTCTCCTTCTTGTTTCTTCTACCTCATTACTTCCTCCTGTTCCTTCTGTCTGCTCCCACTCCTTTCTCCCCTTTCTCTCTCCCTCTCCCCTTCTTTCCCTCCCTCTCTCATTAATGCAGGCCAGCAGACAGTCTTTCTTAAGAAGGCAGAAAATTGCCTTACGTAACGAGTGGCTCGCCGTATGAAAATACAAATGTGCACTGGTGACTGAAGTGAAAATAAGACTATTGCACATCAACAGTGGCAGCATTTACATGAATAATTATAAAGCATGGCATGGCTCTAGCTCACTCAAGCTGGCCGGTGAAAGCAAAGCTACTTTTTATTTACTTAAAATGAGGGATTATTTTCAGAAAAAAAAGAGGAAGGCACAGAGTTCCAAAGTAACTGGTTACGAAGCGAGTCGCCGGAAAAGACATATAAGGTTTTGTTTTTTTTGTTTTTTTGATATTTCTTCTCATCAGAAAAACTTTCACATTTTTCGCCTGCTTTACTTTACTTTTCATACCATGAAGACAAGGACTAAATGAAAAGTTCTTCTGATAACCGAAAAGGGCTCAGCTGTAGTAATGCTTTAAAGAGCATCGTTCTGGAATATTTTATTTAAGGGGTGTTTCTTTAATTATTTAACATTTATGTATAACTCAGCTGTTGAGATGTAACTAGACACTGAGTATTTTGGTGTGATACGGTGCATTGCTAAGAAACTTACAGACTTTTCTGTTTACAGTGGTGTGAGATGAACCATGAGTCACCCATATACCCATTTTACTTACCAAATTAACCTGTGTTTTGAATGTTACGAGCACCTCTCAAATATAAAAATAATTTTAAATATCTGAAAAATGTTTTAACATTCTTAAACTAATATAATGCAAAAGTGATGGGCGATATTGCAAAAATATAATATCTCGATACTTCAAGAACTTTTCACGATGCACAAAATGTTCAGATAATTTTTTTAATGTTAATTTTTTCTAACATTAGATGATAGGGGTATTAAAACACTGTTTTCATCACATTTCACTCACTGTACTGCAATCTAATCCACTTTTTAAACAGGACTATCTCTGCTCTCTTTTTAAAAGAAACACGCAGCTGGTCAATGCCCTTAATAACAGATAATATCATGATATGTTCAGAAAGGAATTTAGTGACTGTATTTTATCATGATAACAATAAACATCGTCAGATTGCCCAGCCCTATCATACAATGTCTTAGGCTCCATAATAAAGAAATGTATAACTATTTAATGCAATAGTTTTCCTTAAGGTAGGTTTCTATACAGGCATGGAATAATTCCACAACCCAAGTCGCTCCACAATCTAGGGTCTAAATAACCGAGTAACTTTTTTACACCTGCGGGCTTTCTGAATTATACATGCATTTCTTATTGAATTCTTCTTTAAAAGTGTGTGGTGGAGGCCCGTAAGCTGTTTGTAGAAGATATACCCTTTCTTCCTTCGACCTGCAGGGCCTGTTTAAGTGCTCTCCTCCATGGACTATACTGAAACCTCTCATTCTTTCTTCTTTATCCCTCCTTTAGGGATAGACAGAGCCCAGGGCACTTTTTAAAGTCCATTAGCAGTTATGAATTGTGTCCTTATGCAGACTTTTTATGTTCATATAGAGCAGTGTGTGTCCTTTTACAACACGTATCACACAGGCATACATATTAAGTGGATACACACACACACCCTCATAATGAAAGTAATAAATAATGTCACAAAGGGGTAACACAACACTTTCTAAAACAGATGGACAATAACATGTAGCACTTATAAGTTCCTCGTGATCTCTGTAGACTGGCTAGAGGAACAGAAGAAAAGTATCAATGCCACCCTTCAAATGTCATCAATTCATCACTCCACTTAGGGATGATTCAGTAGGACTGAGAGGGAGTGTGTATTCGGGCTTGGTTTTGTGTGTATGTAGGCTCATGTGTAGTTAAAGGAGTCTATGTTCAGTGTGTGTTATTGGTTGTGTAAGAGTGCATGTGTGTGTGTGTGTAGGTGTGTGCGCATTATCGACTGTTTGACCACATCATAGCCATTGTGCCAGGCTCAGTTGCCATTAATCTCGGCCGCTCGCCTCTCTTCAAATGGTGCAGCTGCAGCCGCGGCCAAAAACCTGGGGCCATTTTCATTAGCTAACTTTTCAGTTTATATGATGTATAATCATTTACCATTATTCTGTTTATGAAGCTTAGACACAGCTGACCCTCGCCAGACTGAATAGAGCCCATCAAAAGATCACCAGCCATTGATTAGCCCAATATTAAAGTCATTCAAATGCTGGATTTGTATGTCAAAACAACAGGCGAGCGAAAAGGGATGGTATCCTGCAAATGTCGGAAAGCTTAATTATTATGATGAATTAGATTCAAGTACAGGCAACTGTATTTCCCATCTTTCTTAGATTACAGATACGTAGTTTCAGACTTTTTAATCACATAATATGACTTTACCATTGATCATTCTAAATGTCATGGTTATTGTGTTGAAGGCTCACTCGCCTATTGCTGTCTTCCAATATCGCATTGATTTCGGGAGTTCAATAAATGGCAAAGATACAGATATTAACAAAGGCACACGCATACCTTTCTCAAGGCAAATGATCCAGCTTCACTTGTAGTAAATATCAACATGTTGCTTGATCTGCAAATCACGCCATAATCGCACTCAAACTGTATTCTGTATATTTCTTCAATTGATATGTTTTTTTTTATAATGTTAAAACATGTTTAGCTTCAATCATTTTGTGTGTAAAGTAGTCACATGCCTAAGCTTGTGTCAGAACGAGGCGATGAATAAATGTGTAATATTTACGCTACCAGTATAAGTAAATGTTAGTGGATGTGGTGCATTGCGGACTTGGACCTGTTCTAGAATAATGTGTACCTGTAAGTTATGGGAGGCATTGAGGAACCACCCAAGGAAGTGGAACAATAATAATACTATGGTTTTGATCACCTGACATCATCAGAACTTGGATTAACTGACCTTTAAATTTCATTTTCTTTTCTAGCACATTGATGCACAAAACATTGATGGTAAAAAGAGATATATATGCAAAGGCCAACTTCAAAGTAATAAGACTTCATATTATGTAATGGTACAAAAAGTGCTCACAAATGTGTAAACAAGAAAACACACAAAAAACAAACCGATCATTCAGACGATGATAATGATTACTGAATAACTGAACAGGTTTTAAACATCAGGTCTAAACAGGTCTAAAAACATCAATCAGTGATAAATACTCTAAAATAAAGAAAGGCAACTGTAGGTTTGCATTCATAATGCTAAATAACATCTAGTGTCTTTAATGACTATTTACATTAAAACTACAGATATTTAATGTTTTTTTAGCTTCCTGGAGTAGAAACTGATTAAAAATAATTTATATATATAAATGCTAATGTAGGTTTATACAAGCTGTTATATGCTGTTACAAAAAAAGGGGTTCCAAAAATAAAATGTTCCTAAATTGACTGAATTTCTTTTAGTGAATTGTTTTAGCTCAAAATGAATATGTTAAATGTTACATTTTAGGACAGAACTATTCTAGATATGAGATCTTGTCTGATTTGTCTGAAAATTGGGCCTCTGACCATTTTAAGATTTTACAGGAAATTAACTTATCAACACTAGATGACAAAAAATGACCGTGCCTCATGTGGAGGAGCTAAATCTTTATTAAAGTCGGACACTTTAAAAAATACTGTTATGCATAAAAACCCAGCCTCACATATTCACTTAATGACTTCTAAATGACCACGAGAATAGAGAAATTTATTGTACACATAGCATTGAAGGAATAGCACAAACACTCCTTAGTGCAAACCTCTTTTCAGCATTCTTGGCAGATTAACACACAAAAACAGGCAAATTCCTATATGTTCCTATATGTAGTCCTAGCCCAACCACCTCAATACTTACACTTATATTATCTACAGTTATGATTTGCACAGGAAAATAATCAAACTAATGTGTCTCAATTGGTCAGTAGTTTCTCAGAATTATTGTCAGAAAGAACCTCTTTACTCATACCTTTCATACATCATATGTGAAAATATCCGTATGTATTCGGAGGATTTTTCAACATGCATAAAGCATAATCCACATGCAATTAATTCGGGAATGCTTTCCTAAAGTCACTACACTCAGCCATGAAAGATGCTTGTCATTTGAAGCAGGATCATGAAAGACCGATGGGTTAAAACCCCATGGAAATCAGAAAGAAAGCATGAAGAGGATGGATTGAAAAGATTGATATTCTAACGCAGATGCCGCTGTTAATTACTGTAGGAGCACGAGTCACATGATTGACGGTTAGCGCCAGCACCATCACAATCTTTATAGGTGCGTTTGTCGTTTTATTCCCCTCCTTGTCTCTCTTTCATTTGCATTCTAGCTCGTTAATGGCCACCCCTTTTGACCCCCTTTTTCTTAACGTTTTCCCTTTTTTATTAGAGAAATTAGATGGTCTTGAGCAGCACTTATGAATGCCACATGACTCCCACTCTCAGGCACCCCCTGCCTAGTTCTCCATATAGTGCATTATGGGAAGCTTGACCCCACACACTCTCCTTTTTTTTAGTCCCTGACACATTTTTTTTATCATTTCCTTCCTTCTGCTCCACAGTCCCAGTTGTTGTCTTCCTCACCTGTATGTCCCAGGAGGAGTTTGCATACATTTTTTCTTTTTAATATTTATTTATTTGGCGACAAGCCAGCTAGAGCAGTGGAACTGAAGTAGCTGGGCTATTAGGTATAGCAACTAGAGAGAAGCCGGCTGGGGAACAGAGGCGTTTGGGATCGCCTAATGGCATTTTGATGTAACTGGTCAAAGGGGAGGCCCAAGCTAGGGGAAGAAGGGGAGAGCGGAAAGAGTGTGGTGTGAAGAGGGTAGGGAGGTCTAAGCAGGAGGGGAATTTACAGAGGGGTGAAGCTTGGAGCGGGGTGGTTCATCATGTCACAGCTGGGATTACGTTTTACTCTGCAGAGAGAAAGAGGAAGAAAGTTTTTTTGTTCAAGTTAGCTGTAGGAACATGGTAAGTTAGACAGCAAGCATGATCTACGAGTATCTATATATATATATATATATATATATATATATATATATACATATAGATACTCATAGATCATGCTTGCTGTCTATATATATATATATACATACTTACATATATAATATAGTACACATATATGTGTGTGTGTAATACATGTGATATGTGTGTGCATATATAAATTTTACAATTTACCCAATTCTAGTCATTTTAACAATAATTCAAAGTTAATGCAGCAGCATGAAAGACGAATCCATCTGGCCACTTTGGTATTTTTCTCTTTCCTTGATAGACTATCAATGTCAAAGCTGTCTTGGTACCAGGTGTACCATTCATTTACTGATTTGAATCAGATCGTGTGACTTTCCTCAACCCTGAACCCATCTGAAATAGATATTTTTTAGATTTGATACTGCCAAGCTCGCCTGGCAAGCATAGTCATCATTTCCTCTTTATTTTTATCTTAAAAGAGGCTGGACGAATAGCCGTGGATGGCGAGCGACAACAGCATTAGCAGCAGTCACCTTAAGGGCTGTCCAATTGGATTGTGTCGGCGAGTGAAAGCAATAGAGTTTGAATGTGCTATCTGAACAGAACAGGCAGAAAATGCACTCGGGCTGTTGGGCCACTTTGCTTTGATGTCCAGGGGTCTTTCCCTTCGTACTAACAGTGAGCCATTTTTCCTTCGTTCAGGAGATTACATGGGTTGCTGCTCCATCTGACCGTGGTGGTCAAACGACCGTTGCAGGCGCCACAGAACTTAATAGAGTTTAAAATTTACTCACCTGCTTTGCCAAAGGGCGCAAAATGTGTGTGTGCGCTCATGTGCGTTCATGAACGTGGACATGAGAGTTTTTTCTTCAGATAGAAATGTGGATAGTAATGTTTTCTGCCCAGACTTACATTCAAGTCAACTGTGCAAAACCCCTTTTAATGGATATATTATTTTTATTGTTTTGAAGTGATGGATTTTCCTTCATCAGCTTCTTTTTTTTTAATTTTTTTTTTTTATGTAGCATATGTTTCAATCTTAACTTCTTCACAGATACACATCAACCCATGTATGCCCAGGGCTATTTCTTTTCATTTGAATTATACTTCGTGAATGGCGTGTAATGACTTTTTTAATGATATTCTAAGTTATGCAATAATTACTTTAACAGATGCTTTTTCATCTACAATAGAACATTGACAAACATGACAGTTTTCCTATGCTATAATGTCTTCAAGACATAATATGTGCTTTACGTTTATGCCAGCTCATGTTACTGTGCTAATATACTGCCATTACATTAAACATCTGTTGTTACAGTCCCCAAGAATATTCATTTAATACTATTTATGATATTACTGAATAAAAGCAACATTAACAATTTATAGCAGCATTATTTCAATTTAATGGAGGGTTTAGAAAAGTGTTCCCCCTTTCCCCTTCTGTGTTGCTGTGAGGAAATAACAAAAACATGGCAAATAGAGTAATAGATGCCTTTCCCCAACACAACAACAATCCTTGTCAAAACATAACACATATCAATGCTTAAAATAATACATTTTCTACTAAAAACCACCTTCAACATTTAAAATCCACACCATTAGGAGAATTGATCCGCTTCATTGACTGAGCTGCAAGCTAAATAATTTGCAAAGGTGCTTTAATGAGAAAATTAAATTATTTCTCAACTGAACATCATCAAGATCTTTTTTTTTTAGGCTCATCATAAATGATTTTAAATATATTTTAAATATTTTTGCTATGCTCCAGGGACCAGCTTTCTCTTTCAAAGCCTTTATTTGATGTGTGCTGTTCTCTCAGAGTTTGTGCACAGAGACCAGCAGAGAGAGATGATAGGAGCAAGAGGGAAAATTGTGCTTTGGCTACATTTTACCACTGCGTATGTGAAAGAAGGAGGCAGCTGGTTAGTGACACACACACAGTCAGCGCGAATAGATGAGGCGCTCAGTTGTTTCCTGCCTTTTCGTGGTGGCTCAGCCTTGCAGAAAATCACCTGTTTAGAGTTAGATGCTGGACTCTTTCCCTCATGCCCCCCATCCCATCTCCTGCTGTTCAGTTTAACTCCTTGCCCCAACTGGTCCTGCATAGGCATAGCTGCAGTTAGGCTGGCTTTAAATGATATGTAGAATATATAGCTACTACAGATAGAAACCAATCTGACAGTGATACTGGGCAAAGCTAGCAGAAAATTGGTATTGGAGGAGATACCCGTTTCCCATGTGATTTATGGTAAAGTGAAATATGTGATAAGTAAAATGTATGGTACTGAGTCATTTTGGTGCATTGGACTGTTATGTCAGACACACATATGTTGTGAATTATGGAAGCCTTGAGGAAGCGCTAGACGTAATAATTAAGTGGGCTTGAATAATATGACCCACACTCTATAATTTGATCTACTGATTCGTGGAGGCATGCAGTCCATTGGTTAAATAGGGTGATTATTTCCCTTCTAACACATTTGGCAGTGTTAGATGTACATAGCAATGACGCTAAAGGAAATCAAGAGCAAAGAGCTGGAAAGTGATCTAATGAAAGTATATAAAATAAATTCAATGGTGAACAAAATAATTCATGACATTGTGGAACAATTTACTATTTGATGCATGTGACATAAGCATAGGGCTCTTCAAACAATGTGGTTTTAACGTTTTATTAGAATTAGGTTAGGTTCTATTAAATTAAAAGTCTGTAAAGTCATTCATATCATTAAACCTGTTTTTTACCAAGGCTGCTTTAAGTTGTTCTTCTTTGACATTACTCCACACACATGCTTAATGGTGTATATATGACACATAGACCAGCGTTCCTCATGAGCAAGTCTTGGTTGATCGCGAGAGAAAGTGTCATATTCATTAGCTCGCTCAAACATTTCATCCAGCACATTCCACACCCCTGGAGAATCGAGGTTTCATCTCTTCCTCCTCTCCTCCGAGTGTTTGTGCTTAGATGGGGTGAGAGGATTATCTGTAAAGTCAATCCGTTGTTGATATTGCCAACCTTGTCCATCTAAGATAAGACACTCTACATAGACACCTTCACTTCAGTGACACTCTCTTTCTTCTTCATTCCTCTAACAATGCTGATTCTCTTTCTCTCTCTGCCTTTTTCTCTCGCCTGATTTCTTTTGTACGTTTCCTCATCAGCATAGATTTGCCCGTTTAACCTAATGACTCAAACATTTTTGAAGAGTTTCTGCGGCTGGTGTTTGAATGTTGATTGATTTAAAGCAGGTGCAGCTCTTCCAGCCTCTTAATGCATTTAGCCTGTCACATTGACCAAATAGTGAAGTATTGAAGAGCAGAAATCATTGCTCTTAACATTTAGGTCTCTGATATTATCAGCCGGCACTTGACTTTTGCCGAAGGACAAAGGAAGAGCGGACAAAGAGAGGCGAACAGTGTGATTAGGAATAAAAAAAGAAGAAAAAAAGGAACGGCTTTCAGTCCTGGGGACGTAGTATCAATCTCAGCCAATTTTAGGCCACCAACATGAAATATGATTTCATAAGACAAATGCGGTGTCATTCTTAATGTGCTTAACCTTTAGTGTCAATGAAAAAGTATTGATCGTTCTATGGCATTTTTTCATCATTTGATTTCAGAAAGCCTGGTAATACATTGGTGGTGTGTGAGGTATGATAAAAGATGAATGGCGACAGAATGGTCTCAGTTTAACAAAGGTGGATTATTTCTTCATCGTTCTTTGGAAAGAAAGAAAAAGAGAAAGACGTCTGCCTTATATGTAGTAACTTATTTCATTGCACTTGGGAACCTTTGTAGTATCTCTTTTTTAATATCTAACAAATGAGATATTGTAATGTTTGAGTAATATACTGTTTATTTTGCAGAATATTAAAGCATTCGGAATGGGAGAAAGACCACTAAACAACTGCACACAATGCATTAAAAAAAAACCCAAACAAAAAATATATGAACATAAACTGGCAAATGCATATATCCATCAGGTTCCATTTTAATTTTAAAATAACTTAAAATTTGCACTTCATTGTCATACAAGTTACTAACTAACTAATTACATTAACATTTTAATAAACGATTTCTAAAATCAGGTTAACATGGGCAGCCCTTAAAAGTATATAAGGTTATTGAAAGCTTGCCCATATTCTAAACATATTAATACAGTTAACATTAGCTGGTATAGTCGAAATTATTCTGAATAAACTTTCATTTCTTTGCATTAAAGGTTACGTCTACCATTTTGAAGACACAAGCTTATTTTCAGACACTGATGGCGTAAAATCTGAATTAATTTAGATTTGACCCTAAAATGTCAGTTTGGTTATAAGAGTCTAAATTCAAAGCAAAAACTGTGTGAACACTGAAACTAACACATCTCTCTTCGCTGTCACTCGCTCTTTCTTGCTCTCTCTATGTGTGTGTGACTTGTAATCAAACACCATATGAGGGTGGGATTATATTTGAAAAGATGACATGCTACATCTCAGTCCAGGTATTGGACATCTGAGGAAAAAATACTGCCTGCCTAACATAGTACTGCAAGTTTCCATCTGACAAGATTCCCCATAATAGGTCAAAAGATGGTTTATTATAGACAGGTTTTAGCAGATAATATTAGTAATTACAACAACATAGATGTTGTTTTGTCAGTGGCCCTGAAAACAGCACTTTAGGTACAATGTTAAAACAAGGCAGTGACAGAAAAGAACCCTGAAAATCTTTTTGCAAACTTTAATTTCAAGACAGTAACTGAGGGCCAGTATTAATAATACCCATCTGTGTATATAAAACTGTCAAAGGCTTATTCCTTAGAGGAACAGTCATCATAAAGGAGGCTTTAGTCACTTGTGATTATTTGAGTTCAGAGAAAAAAAAATGTACTGCAGGAGTCGACATAATCTTAAAAAATGTCTGTCATGATTATGACTTGATAATGTATTCATTAAATACATACAGCCTAATAAATGCCTTTTGTACCTAAAAACACTAATCATTTTTAAGGGCTAAAATAAAACACCTTTTTTGGTTCATGTAGATTTGTTTCATATAGGGACATCCTTTAAAAAGAACACTGAATTTATATAAAAATGATGAATTCCATGATTCCCCCTCAGTGTCTGACACTTTGTTTCTCAGCTCCATACGCTCCCTCTATTTATTCCCTCATTGTGAGCAGTAATTGTGGGTCTGGTGAGCAGTCTTGATCTATTTAAGCAACCTAATAAAGCTCTGGGTGGCAGGCAGGTTGCCAAATAAGCACTGTTTTCTCACCACTCAATAGCAGGTTAGCTCAATTTATCAATCCACTTTGCACAGTACTGTGACTGTGTGTTTGTGTGCTTGTTTTCATCTATTTTCAGACAGAAATGTCTTTTTAATGTTTTACCTGATATGCTGAAATTATTAGTTGTTTTATTTTGTTAGGTTTAGAAAAATTTGGGAAATTATGGGAAATTCAAAGTTTTTATTACAGTTTAGATATATACAACATACATTTGACACTATCGCGTCCTATGGATGCTTATGAATGTAAGGCCACATTTATGTACCGCAGTAACAGAGGCCTTCAGAAATCAACAGTGACCCCTTGGGGAGCAAATCAAACTAGATGATTAAATTCTCTATAAACACTTACTATGAAATCCACCTCTGTGTCCACAGAGCCCTCTGTTTGCACCTTTAATCAATGTTCAGCAGCTGTTTTTTTTACAGTCAGCTCCATAATTATTGACCGATTGGTCAATATATTTTTTTCATTATTTGCAGACCAACTGAACATGCAGCATTTAATTTAAACAACCCAATAGAATGCACATGATTAAGCTTTTTTTTTTTCTCAACAGCTTCTTTACTACTAGTAAGCCTCTAGTCGGCTTTGCCAGTTGTGTAGAAATGAAAATGTTCGCAGAGGTGTAATGAGTATCCCTGTGTTAATCATAGTTGACTTTAATACTGGCTACACGAAGCAAGCAATGCAGCAGCGTGCATAAAGTTCAGTTTCACTGACTTTTGTGTCATTGGCAATTATAAAAGTTTATATAAAAAGTATAGGGTTTGATCATGATGCATCGCCTCACTAAATAACCCCTGATGTCAGGCCAGTGTTCACCTGTGTATGGAGCTGAAAGTTAAGTCAGCAATGTTGAGTTAAGTCAACGTATGTTTGAATTATTAAAATATAAACCTAAATGCTGTGAATAAATTCCAGCTGAGGTGACTTTTAGCAGTGCTTTGGGAATTTGTATTGAAATGTTTTTGTTTGTTTCTCTCCTTAGCTCAACCCTTTAGCCAGCCAGGCAGCTGTTGCGGCGGCAGCAGCGATGGGCTCCATTGCTGGCTCACAGGTTTTTGGTAACGCTCTTCCCAGCCTGCAGGGGGTCACAGGCCAACTGGTCACCAATGCACAGGGACAGGTCAGTAACACGCATGCACATATGTTTATCTTTCTAGTATGTGGTACAATAAAGGCTGTTCAGCCTACATCTAACCTTCACTTTATATTTTTAGGGAATTCTTAAAAAAAAAAAAAAAAAAAAACTGGAAATAGTTTGATTATGATTCCCCTGGTCTTCTACCAAATTCCTAACTCTGATTTTCTAGGAAAAAACAAAGAAAATTTAGGGAATTTGCTGCTTAAACCATCAGTAGAAGTACTAATTCTTCACACCTTTACCTTTAAATGTAGATCAATCGGTCTAATCCACAAAGTGATGGTGTGGCTAAAGATTTTATTTTATTTTATTTAAACCAGATCCACACATAAATCCACTTGCTGAGCTCAGTTATTAATTAAATTAAATATCAAGCAGCTTGTGAGTTTTGAATAATAAGGTCTGCATATACACCATCCATTTACACAAGATTGATGCGCTGATAATCCTTTGTTTTAGTAGCATCTCTGCATTTTTCTACATCAATTAAAAATAACTTTCTTTAATGTCATGTTATGATAAATGGAGCAATTAGAAACTACACCTCTACACATTCTCCCTACTGTAAAGTAACCATTTTTGATATGCATATTTTTCATGGACAGCCATGATTCGCCTTGGAACAGTCAATATACAGACATGCACAACTTGCATATTTGCATTTAAACCAGCCAATCATAACATGAAAATCACCAAATATTAGGTTGGTCCCTCTTATGCCATCAAAACAGCTGTGACCCATTGACCCTGGGACTGACCTCTGAAGTTTTTATGATATCTGGTACAAAGTCATTAGCAGTGGATTCTTTGAGTCCTGTCTTGACCTCTTGTTCATGTTCCTCAAACCATTCCTGAGCAATTTTTGGAGTATGGCATGAGTATTATGCTTCCTAAAGAGGCCACTGCCATTAGGGATACTATTGCCATGAAGGGTGCACTTGGTCCAAACATTTTCAGGTGGTATGTATCAAAATAGTGTCCATGAATGCAAGGACAAAGTTTCCAAGCAGAACATTGACCATGGTATCATACTGCCTCTGTGGATTTGCCTTCTTCCAGCTGTGCACCCAGGTGTCATCTCTTCCCAGCACTGATGATGTAAAAGAAAATGTAATCTGTTAGACAACACCATTTCCTTCCATTGCTCCATTGCCCATTTCGGATGGTTATGGACTGGGGTTGGTATTTGCACTTAGACTTGTCTGCAGCTGTGATGCACTTAGATCTTTCTGTCATTTCCAGCATTGCATTTATCAGCAATTTGTGCTGCAGTTGTTCTTTTGTAGAATCCCACCAGAATGGCTAGATAACTTTTGATCCCCATGGGCCAGTTCACTTGTTGCTCTTCCTTGGACCACTATTGATAGGTATCACAGCTCACTGAAAACATCTCACAAGACCTGCTGTTCACAAGAAGCTGTGACGTGGTTATCTAGTAATCTCAATTTGGGCTTTGTGAAAGAGTCACTTAGATCATTACCACACTTTACCATTCCTGATTCCAAGATATCATCTTCACCAACTTACACCCTTAGGACTAGAACAGCCTTAACGCACAATATTCACTTATTAATCACTTATGCTGCTCATCTTATATGCTGCAATTTTATGCATTTTAATTATTTAAAATTGTATTTGACTTTATATGGCTTTAAGTGTAATGCAAGAGTAAACTTCTTACTGCCCAGTAGACTGAATGCTATTTATCATTGAAACTGTAATTCACTTTGGTTAAAAAACATCTGCTAAATGAGTAAATGTAAGAACTTTATTTATTTATTTGTTTATTTATATAGCGCTTTTTACAACTGTTGTTGTAAAACATTAGATAAGCCAAGGGTGACAGAGGCAAGAAAAAACTCCCCCAAACATGTGGAAAAAACCTTGGGAGAGACCAAGACCCAAAAGGGGAACCCATCCTCCTCTGGTCGACACCGGAAATAAAAGAAAAGAAAGAAAGATTAGAACCCTGTATATTGGTAGTTTCCAGTAAATATAAGTTACAGTAAAAGTAAAAGAGTCCACTGGTGACTGTAACTGGAGGTTGATGATCTAATGGTGGGAGCTCTGCTTGAGTCGGGGAAGCTTTAATCTTTGTAGCAGCAGCTCCTGCAGAAGAGCCAACACCCAAGTCATCCACCACACAGGTGGTGGACAGCCACCCACCTCCAACAAAAAGAAAAAGCAATTAGATATGTTTCGAACTCACTGTACAGACCATAAGTTTATAGAATGCAGTATTCTACAACCTGACTTGGGCTAACCTTAGATGTTTGGAAGTTACAATGACTTCCCCTATCACAGTCCCAATAGACTGCGAGGTTTGGTGTAGGAAGATCAAGGCAGTGTCACGGGCTGATGCTTGTTAAGTGTTACCACTGGTCAATGGCCTATGTGGATCATTAAGTCTATCCTCATCGGATAGTAGAGCAAAGAAAGAATGATGTACGGGGCTTCGCCCATCATTTCCCGACCTGGTTGGGCATGTTTTTGCTCATCTATCCGACTCCCTCCATTATTTTCTGCTAGCATTATTATCTTGGTTTTAATAATGTGCTGATCCATGGTTATCACTAATTTTAGCTGGCTGTACCATTACTATCTTTACTCACTTTCTCACTTTCATGGAGGTGTCTGTGTTTCTTCTCCTTTTTTATAGCTTAAACATACCTGGGTCAAAAAGAATACATTGCCAAGCTCTAAGTTCATTCAAACGCAAAACCAATTTAAGCTCTAAGCACTTTGTGCTAGTTCAAGTCTTATTTCTTTCAAGAAATGGATATAAATGTCATGCTGATGTGCATTTCCCTGAGCATTCAGGGTTTTTTTTCTGTAATTTATTCAGGGTCCGATTTTTACAGACAGCTGGCAGCTTCATTGTGTTTCACATACATTTTGTGTTACTGCATGAATGAATTTCATTCAGGTATGCAGGAGGTAATGGAACTGAAATTGACCTCAATAAAGGCGCACAAGCGCTTACTGTGAACATTTTTAAATGTGCATGAGATGTTTTATCTCACTAGCAGTGATTTTACCCTATAAACAAGTCTTCACCCACATATTAATCTTGTTGGTCTGATGTGAATTGCTTATTTTGATGTGAAGTGGCGAGCCTGATCTCAATGTGATTAGCATGACTGCTCGGCAGCCCAGTTTGCGCTCTCTTGCTTTAAGCGGAGTGTCCTGTTTTTGATTGGTCGGCAGCGGGGGCGCAGGGGGACTAAAAAGCTGACCTTGTCATATTTACGGGGGCCGGCTGCAGAATTGTTCCATCAGTAGCCAGAGGCTTGAACGATGACGCTTGTCAAAGCGGAGCCCTATCTAATGAATCATCTTATCGCAGGTGCACACTGCTCTCATATTAAAAGGAAAGACTGTGTGGCCAATGTGCCCTTTCATGCCATAGCTAGCATTATTTACCTTAACCCCTATCTCATCCCTCTCCTTAAGCTAACTCTTATGATCTCCTAATACAGCAGAGGGTATTGTTTGAAGAGCAGCAAAGAGCCAAAGTCTCTCTTTGATAAGGTGCATTGGTGTACAGAATTTTGAAAGAAGTATTCAAACATCCTAACCTGGTTTTCAATGAGTGGACACTAGTTACCAGCACCTAGTTACCCACATGGTTTCATTTCCATAATTCTAAAAAATGAAGGCCATTGATTTTCATTGACTTTGAATTATTCCTTGATGTCTCTTAGTGCGTCTCTGCACTACATATGTTCAAGCATATTATACTTAAGTCTATTAAAGATGACCCAGTTACACTTTTTTATGTCCTAGACTGAAATGGTTGAAATTGGCATCCATGGTAAGACGTCTAATCCAGCCCCCAACTCCCCTCACCTTCTCAGACAGCTCTCATCTGTGCTCAACTGAAAGAACCTCTAAGGTTTATTGATATAGTAATTAAATAAACTTATGCTTAGACATGCTTTAGTATGTTAATATATACTTTTTTGCAAGTGCTTTACCTTAAAACACACTAAAGAATCATTTAAAAAGCATATCTTTAAAATAAACTTTCTAAATATACCATTAAAGCTGTCATGACACTTAATGATGTTTTTGTGCAGTTTAGTATAAATACATGGACTGATATTTTAGAAATTGGGTTAATTTAAATGTGAATATAGGTAATATATTGTAGGTGTATTTAAATAAAATATTCCATCTATCCTAACATTATCTATAATCTAAACTAGGGTTACAGTGGGTTATAATTAATTGTTATGTAGTAAATTATTTCCTTTGCATTTACTTCTTGTATTTTATGGGAATTTCTCCTATTTGTTGCAAAAAAAAAGTTTTAATTTTTGTTTTTTTATTTTAAGTTGGGCCCTCAGAGCAAGACAGCCCTCAGAAAAGGGGTTAAACTATCGTCATCCTATAAACGTTAACTGTGCTGAATGGGAATCTCTGATGTCATAAGAAATGGATTATTTAGAATATGGTTTCTTAAAAAAATCTTCTTAAATGTTTTTTTAAAATTATTTTAAATGGGATTATTCATGTAATATTAACTGCAGAATATTAGTGAGAAAAATATCACAGCAAGCCATTTTGCTATGTTTATGTTAAAACCAGCCTGATAGGTCTCTATTATTTAAAAAAGGTGCAATCACTTTATTGAACATTCTTAAATTTCATCCCAGTTGAAGTGATGCGTTAGTACAGTATGTGTATATGTGTGTGCATAGGCAATGTCTTGATGCTAAACATCACTAATGAGCTTCATGAGTGTATGTACTCTATTGTTCAGAGTTGGGAGGTGCCTGCAGGGGCCTTACTGGACATATCGGTGTGACACTGGCTTTGATGGGCCATGCTGTGCGTTTGTGCTGTCATGGCGCCTGACACCGGCTGACACAATCAGGTCACGGAGATGGTCAAAGCCCTGGGCTACAGCCTCTGCCTCCCGACCTTATTACTGGAGCCCATTATTCAGTTTCAGCTCACTAAAACACTCACTAGCCTTTGAGCCTTTGCCACCACCCATCCTTATTCGGCTTTCAGCACTAAAGATATGAATACATGCCCTGAACGTGGCCAGCAGTCCTCCAGATAATGCCTCAGATGTGACACAGAAAGGGAGATGGAAGTAAAGCTAAGGCAAGGCATTAAAAGTCAGATCAAAGGTAGAAGCCAAGCAGTTTGTAGCTTTTATACTAAAGTTTAGGCGATGTCTTAAGACTAAAACATCACAGGCACAGAGAACATTCACTTAAGCTTAGTCTCATAAAAAACACTGCGCCATCAAAATAAAAAAGGTTTTTATTTTTATGGTTATTTTTATACAGCGTTGGATCTAAAACCCTGATCAAACAACATTGGAAGTTGGACTGCACTGTTGTAGAAGCTGTCTCTATTACTCATGTGCAATTGGTTATTAACTTTATTACCTTTTATTTAACAAGCTTTATTCCAAGTGTAGGCCATTTCTAATGGCCAAGTCATAGAGTAATCATGCATTTTAAATGCCTAAACCATAATATTTTATTAAACACTTTTTACTTTTTAATTATCTGTTAAGACAGACATGTTAAATCTAATGTCAAGCTTGTCCAATAGCAAAATAGAGAAAAGACATTCATATCTTCAGTTTTGGGCTAAGTTGTCCATCTACCTGATTAACAGGGGGCTTGCACTATCTAGAGCTACCTTTAACATAAGGTCAAACTACATTTTGAGTGCTCAGGAAGAAAATGAATGTTCAGAGGACTTTATCTTTGTGCTCTGCTGTTAGCGCTTAAATTTAAGGGAACCTTTGGGAGTTATTCAGTGGTTTCCACCTCTGAGCTAAATGGCTGTGTCCTGGAAGCTTCCTCTTTCTCTTTATCACTGTAAATAGCAGTTCAGGAGTGTCATGTTTTTTAACCTTATTTCATTGTTTGGGGATTTGACAATGATCAAGCCTGCTGAGCTGATAGTGCTCCATATCATTTGTCAGCAAATTGTATTTGCCAGATTCTCCCTTTGTTTTCAGAAAGAATAGCCTGTAAGTTGCAATTGTTTTCTGTAGGCTCAGTTTATAAGATGTTGGGAGAACTTTCCAGATAAGCTTAGCATATACAAAGTAAAAAACAGAATAAAATCTTTTTATATGCTTAGTAGTATATGTTTAGTTCTTGGTCTTTAATGTAAATCTGATTAAATGATATATGTTACTAAGATGCCAATTACTGTCATTAACCAAAAAGTGACGTAGAAGAACATGTTCTCTTCAGTGCAGCATGGACTTCAAACTGTGTGTGCTTTGTTTCTTTGACAGTAATGGATGTTAGAAGTCTGGGCTGCTTTCCCAATATGGGTCCCAATCCTATTCCGCTCCGAACAGGGGGCAGTAAGGGAGAAAATGGGCAGGGATATTGCCTGGCGACCATAGCGAACGCTACAGATTGGCCTGGCTGGAAGAAGGAGATGACATTCCCTGGGAAACAGTGGCTGGATAATTCTAATGAGTTCTGCTCACAGAAGAGAGATAGAGAGAGAGAAAGGGAGAGAAAGAAAGAAAGAAAGAAAGAGAGAGAGAGAGAGAGGGAGAGAGAGAGAGAGAGAGAGAGAGAGAGAGAGAGAGAGAGAGAGAGAGGATGAAGATGAACACCCCTCAAGCCTGTAAAATTTGTTCCATAAGACAAGAAGAAAAAGAAAGCGATGTGCTGAGAGGCAACAGGAAAATCATACAGCGAAGTGTTTGTGCACCTGAGAGAGTTACATCCTTTTATCTTCTACACCTGTTAACTCAGGTGCTTCCTCTTCTATTAGCTAAGCCCAGATAAACTTGCCTGGAGCTGATGGCCTGCAGCCTAGAGGTCTTTGCCATAAACATTTGTGGTGTCATTTGCATTTAACAGTCAACATGATCAATGAATAATTCAAAGGCTATTAAAATACTCTCATTTTAACTACAACAGAATAACTGGTAATAATGAACAACAACTTTACTTTCATCCTTTGTCCAGAACCCCTTTCCAAGGAGTCTCACTCCAGTGTCTCCTGTCTTGGCTTTTTTGCCTTTTACTTCGGTTACGTCTTATGCTTGTTGTGTGTGATATTTAGTGATACATCTTACTATGTATTGCTGTCCTCTTAGATACAAATCTGTCATGAGGTTGGGAAGGTGTGCAATTATGCCAAATTAAAATAATACATCATTAACAAAATCAGAGTTAAAAATGCTGAGATTTTCGTTGGGTGTGACAAGGATGGACAGGATTAGAAATGAGTATATTAGAGGGACAGCCCAGGTTGGACGTTTTGGAGACAAAGTTAGAGAAGCAAAGTTGCGTTGGTTTGGACATGTCCAGAGGAAAGACGAGGATTATACTGGGAGGAAGATGTTAAAGATGGAGCTGCCAGGAAAGAGGAAAAGAGGAAGACCAAAGAGGAGGATTATGGACGTGGTGAGAGAGGACATGGAGGTTGTAGGTTAGAAGGAGCTAAACGGGAGCAGCCGAAAGAAAAAGAAGAAGAAGATAATTAACTTAAGATGCATTACAACCAGATGATAGGTCTGTTCTTAAAATGCAAGATGTTGCAGGTGCATAATCTAGAATGAATATAAATAATATTCCTGAAATAAAGTAACAATACCTAAATATTCTACTTGAGGAAAGTTGGTCATCTAAACAGGTCACAATTTGTCACAAAGTGTGTCAGTGATGCTTCCCAGTCTAGTTTTAATGTTGTGTCTAGTTAAGGCTGAAACCTTTGAGGTAGGCCAGCTAAGCAAGCTTTTGTGCTATGCTGAATGGGCCTGTGCTATCTTGTGCATGTGAGCTGTCATCTCCTCTCTGCTCGTTTAAATACGGCTGTTGGAAGAGCCACTTTAGCCCAATGAGGATGAATAATTGAGCGGAACATCTCCAGAGACAGGGGGACACTAGCTTCGTCAGGCAGCACTGTAAAACATGCTAAGTGGCTAACGCTGAGGGGGGGAGAGGAGGGAGAGAGACAGAGGGAGAGAGTGGGTGAGAGAGAGATAAATTATCTGTCACTTAATGCAAAGCAACGCAGGCAAATGAGCCGTGGCGAGGATGAATTACAGATTGCCAGCCTCTTTTTTTCCACCGCTCCGTCGCCATTATGTCAACGAGAGGAGGGAGGGAGGGAGGGAGGGAGGGAGGGGAAGCAGTAGGCCGCAGGGTTGTTGGCTCAGCTGAACAGGTGCTGCAGGGGTCTATTAGCAGACATCAGTTAACACTGGCTAAATTATACATCCCAATTTATTACCATGTTTTCTTCTTCTTCTTCTTCTTCTTCTTCTTTTTATCATATATATTTTCTTTTATTCTTTATTCAGGAAACTTGTGGCAAGCTTTAGAGTCAATTAAAAGCGAACCTGCTTTTTGTTTTTTGTTTTTTTTGTGATGACATTGCACAGTTCATGCATTCATGCCTTAGGATTAAACAGGCTGTTTCAGCTACGATGCCTTTTATAGCACTTCTATAAGAAAAATTACCTCTATTTGAACATTTTCAACGGATGAAAATGGATATTCTGAACACCACAATCACAAGACTTCTCTACATCTCCCATCAAACTTAAGTGGAACAGTGCACAACCCTGTTTTCCACCAAATACCCAGACTAACACTATAGCTTTAGTCAAACTGCTGCCTATTAGAAGAGTATATGCAAATAGACTGGGTTTTGTGACATCACAAAAACACTGAATTCAAAATGAACTCTTTATTTGGCAGCTCATATATAGCCTGTCATAGCAGAGCCTCAGTTAATGGACTAAACAGAAGATAGATGGAATGAAGTTAAACCTCCATTAAACTCGAAATTAAATCTGAAGAGAATCTGATTTCCTATGACATTGGCCCTTTAAGTGGAACAACAGTGGCAACCCAAAAGACAATTTGTGCAGACGTACAAAATAAACAAGAGAAACAACTGCTCAAAGGGTCTGCTGTTTTTTCCATATAGAACTACATTCAGCATCCATCAGCTTAGTTTGGTATCTTTGGCCTAAAATCCAATGCTAAAGATGCTGAAAATCTGACTATCCTTTACAACAGTTATTGTGCTGAAGGATACACAGTTGCTGGGTCATAGTCATATAGCTGTATGAAGCCTTGACAATACATACCCCTATTTTCTTTTTATTGTAACAAGTGCTATGAATGCGTGTAGTGCTGGTAATCTTCTGTAATTGTAGTAGTCAGGGTGAAATAGGTGTGTGAAGCATTATTCCCCAGCCGGCTGCACTGAGGCAGTGCTTTAGAGAGATGAAACACGGCAGCCACACACACACAGGCTTGGCCTTTGGTCTGTGCTGACTGGAGGGTAGGACTAGAGGGAGTGAATGCTGAATGAAGAGGTGAAGACCAGGAGATGGTGGGGGCTAGTGGGGGCAAAAGTACCCTTAGGGAGCCAGAGAGTTACATTGGAAGTGTCTTTGTGTTTGTTTGTGTACATTTTCAGTACGAAAATGTTCTGATATTGTAGGAGAAGGAAGGAAGAATAAAGAATGACCAAGGTTAGATTTCATTTTGAGGTTAAAAAAGTTTCTTATTAGATTAAAATGGTTTAACAAAAATTCATTACCGATTTATTTTCTCTTTTTTTCTTCTCAAATTTGACTCCAAAGACTTTTTTTGTGAAAATGTGAGCAGATAAACATTACTGGTATTCATCATTTGCCAGTATTCTTAATTTAAGGGAAGCTTTGTTTGCACCTTGTTGTTGCTTTTGTTAGTTTGCTGCTCATTGATTGTCCAGTCTCATTTCTTGTGCTGATTATACTGATATTACAGACATTTCAGGATTTAACAAAATGCTGTACATTCTCACCATCCGTCACTGATACAAGGTTTTATTCTAGCAGTGGAGTTTTATGTATATAATATGTAAGGAACATATTGTTGCTGCCATATCAAAGCCTCATTTTTTTTGAAAGCCCACTTTCAATTGCCTTTTGTGTTTCTTTTTCACAAACATAATATGGATCCTTCTTCTGTGGTATTACACTGATAAAGCATTCTGGAACTTTTTTTAGACAGTGACCCCATGTTTTCACATCGTATAAAAACAAGTGAAATGTGTGGTTGTTAAGAGGTGGGGGAGTGAGGGAGGCTGAAAGAAGCCACATCAGTAACTCTATAAATTATACTTTTTTACCCATCCACTGAACAGACAGCTTGTCATTGACATACATGCACACACAAACACACGCACACACATATACTCTCATTTCTTCTGGTCTTATAATGGATATGAGTCAGTGGTGTGCACCAGCTAACAGAAATGTACTCAAATCCTGACCTTTAGTAGGTGTGTTCTAAATGTGAGTGAGCGTTGGTGTGCAGGCGGTGTGTGTTTGTGTCTGTCTGTATGTGTGTGTGCATGTGTGTGTATATGTGCATGTGCCTACACCACTGCAGCATTTTTGCCCCCACGCTCAGGCCACTCTGATGGATAATCAGGTGGTACAGGTCGTATCTTCAATCCCCTGCTAGACAAGACTCTCCTGTGTGCAGGTGTGTGTGTGTGTGTGTGTGTGTGTGTGTGTGTGTGTGTGTGTGTGTGTGTGTGTGTGTGTGAATGACACTTCCAACACTATTGAGCCCTTTGTTGTATATAGAAATTGTAACTACTATATTATATTATATTATATTATATTGTTACGCTACTGTATTCCTTATTGTCTATTCCTGTAATAATAAAGGTAATATTTATTTACACTTATTAAAACTTAACATTCATTACAGTTGCACTTAAAACTGATGGCCATTTTGTATGGAAAGTTTTTAAATCTGTACTAAAAAAAAAAATCTTTCTGTAAACCAAAATCTATACACAACCTTACGTATACATAAACATTATTTAACAAGTAACACGCAGAACACACAGGCATTGACTGAAAGAACTTCTTTCAGTGAGCTGTTCAGCTAATTGTTTTTTTGCCTGTTTTTTTATCTTTAAACTTCAAAGGAAGAAAATATCCTTTAAAAGGTCTGCTTTGTCTGCAGAACATCAGAAACAAAAGTATAACTAATTTCTAAGCTTTTTTTTACTTTTTAGAAACATTAAAAAACACACTTTTAGTTGACGCTATAATTGAATGTTTGCTTAGCTTTTTATGTTGCTGTTTGTTTGCCAAATGTATCACTCGTTGGTAAAGTACTAGTGACTATGACTTGTAAGGAAGATTAGCTATAAATAAAGAATATCAGAATAACATACAAACACAAAAATATAAGTATAATTAATTTTTCTAAATGTATGTTTTATTTATTTATTTATTTTTACTGTTGTTGTTGTTGTCATCATCGTTGTCGTTGTTGTTATAGGGTCAATGGATTGTTTATATATTGTCATGATTTCAGTTTCATTACAGCTTTGTTTAAAAGTCTCGTGAGATACGCTTATCAAACCATGGTCATAGAAGGAAAGTCAGAGAAACACTCTGGAGAGCTTGTCGATCACAGATATCGAAAAATGAAGCTAGAATTTTGAAAAATGCATAAATAAATACATATTTCAGCTGAAAGGGAAAGCCATGGCACTTGTAAAGAAATTTTGCTCACAGCCATAGCTTAAACACAATAAAAAAATTAATTGCTTCACTGTCTTTTGGTCGAGGGTCAAATCAACATTGCATGTTCCACAGGACAGCATGGTTTGCAGAGACATCCTTTCTGCTGCTGTTGCTTACAACTAATACTGTTATTGTCCAGGTTATCACAGGCACACATCTAATTTAACCTGATTTTTTTTCCTTCTTTATTTCTAGATAATTGGAACAATCCCATTGATGCCAAATTCTGCAGGATCGTCCAACCAATCGGGTGGTGGGACCCCTTCTTTACAAGTCCAGCCCATTACGCCGCAGCTACTGACCAATGCACAAGGTCAGATCATCGCCACAGTGATTGGGAACCAGATTCTGCCTGTCATCAACACCCAGGGAATCACGCTGTCGCCAATCAAACCTGGACAGCAGGTGAGGGCTAATGCTGTACACAATAATACATACACAGTACCAGGTATGATTTCTTTGAGTGGTTCTTTGAAGAACTACTTTAGCAAATGAGATGTGGAAACCACACCAAATGAGGTAAACCTTTAAACTGGTTAAAAACCTTCAATAGTATAGTTAATTAATAGACTTAAAGGGTTTTTCAATGGCATCTCTCATAGAACCCTTTTATGGCAGGTGTTTTTAAATCAGGAAAATCAGAAGCTGCTGAAGGAACTGAATGTGTCTAATTGAGAACTGCAGTGGAACACACTTTGTGATCTTTTAACTGTATTGTTCTCTATATATTTGTTTTCCTATGATTGAGCGATGTTATTATGCAGAGGTTATGTGAATGCCAAATATTATAACATCTACATAAATCACACAAATGATATTAAAGCTCAATAACTGAGTGAAGTTAAGTGAAGTGAACAGAAAAAATGTTACATTTATTAGAAATCGCTCTGCGTCAGGTGCACATGATGGCTTTAAATTGTAGTGAATATTCAATAAAACGTAATACAGTTCCATTTATAGCCAAAAAATTGTTTTGGTAGTTTAATTTTATTTATTTTATTTATTTTATTACCTCCCTCTTCTAATGGATGTAATGAAAAAATCTGACTGTTGTGATTGTAATAGTTATTTAATAAAATCAACTGATGCAGTACTGACATGCTTATTGCGAGGCTAAATTTAAGCAGCTCTTTGAGGCCATTTGAAGCATACTTAGACTGCTGTGAGTTCAAATGATGCAATGAATAATGAAGCTGAAAACATGAAGACCACATAAGGCACCCAGCCCAGCTGAAACAAAAACAAAAACTTTTCATTCTTTAATTGTGAGTGATAAAACTGAAGAAAGAAAGAAAAAAATGCTTTTAAAATGTGCTCAGAGCACAAACACTACATGCACACAAGGGACAAGCAAAAACTAAGGGTGGATATTTTAATTGTAATTAACGTGTAAAACAAAAACTGATTTTTTTCATTAGCTCTCAAATCTGAATTGCTGCAGTAGGAATGCCACAAATTGGGCTATATGGTTTAGGATTGCCAGCCATGGTTGCTGACCCTATACAGTACTATACATGGGCATATACAGGGACCCATATGCATTTGTGTGTGTTGGATGATGTTTTGTAGGAATAATGCTTCGTATATCTTATAGAGAAAGAAAGAAACATTGGTACAACATTGATGTACAGCATTCAAGAGACTACAAGACCTCTACATAAGACTTTCATAACAACTGACATGAATCTGTATACATATTCCAACAAATGAAAGTTGTCATAACACTGGCTTTGTTAACCTAATATCAAAATGGGCAAAATCAGCCTTTATGATAGTCGACATCTGTTGCATTAAGACTCATTAAAGATTTCAGAGTGTCATAAAAGGCAGTCTTGGAAAAGTTCCCCTTTGGGAAAGTTTTACCAAGACGTTTCTTGCTCATTTAGAGGAACCCCTGCAGAAAGGACTGTGAAATTCACACAAACAGACTCACTATTGTTCATTATTAGCATTGTTCAGGTCAAAATAATAGGTGAGAACAGTACAAAGGAAGAGTGCAAGTACAAGCCTTTCTTTCTTCTCTCCAGGTATATTGTCCGGTTCCCTGTTCCGCACACCATTGTATGATTTATGATCAACCTCATTTTCTTCAAGAAGTGTTCTGTGTCATTTTTATGTTGCGTCTGATCACCCTTGCGAGCACATTAATGCATTTGTAATAATGTTTATGGTTGTCGTCTACATCTTCCAAATAACTTGTGAACGATCTCTGCCAGCCGATAATTTACGCCTGTCAAACAGGCCCGGAGCCGCTGAGATTCCGGATAATTCCTCCGGCAGACTCCGACAGCTCTGACAGTGTGTGCAACACTTCTTCTGACGTCTCTCGCCACCCCAAACAAACACCCTAACACACACTCACACACTCTGGAGAGTATAATTAATAGCGCGGGGGAATAGCATAAAGAATCTAACCTACTTTTAGATTGACAACGGGGCCTTTCTTGCCAAGAGGAGACGTGTCTTGATCTTGTAAAAGCAGCTCAATCGTGCATAAAACATGAAAATATACAGTTTTACGCTTATGCCACATTGCTCCTAATGATGGCCCATATGGCTCCAGCTTGTGATTACTGCTTTCACTAAACTGGTTTGCTTGCGATTTCATGTTAAGGATTCTGAATATCCCCTCCATTGTCATTGCGCTGTTCTTTTTGCTTTATGTGTGCTTGAAAGCATGTGACAGGAGTGTTCAAGGAGAAATTGTGTAGAAAGAGCAACACTAGAACTGGCATCTCAACCAGTCCAATTCTCTGGTAATGGCATCTGCATCTGTCACACACACTGGCCTGTCTGTGGTACGTTATAGAGCAAAAAAGTGTTTCAAAAATGTTCAACAAGGAACTCAATATTATTGTTGAATATAAACCAGAAACAAACCAAAGTAAATCATTTTTAGTGATGTTCTCTTTCTCAAAGGCTTTATTTGGAAAAATCTTGTAGTTCATTACATTTACATTTGTGGCATTTAGCAGACGCTCTTATCCATTAGGACTTGGCTTGGGAGCCAGTGGTGGTAGTGCTAGTGGTAGGATTCAAACCTGGGACCTCTTGAGCCATAGGTCCATACCCTACCACCCCACACCCCCCCATACTCCTTGTTGTTGACAGATTCATAAACCAGGACTCCATTTATACATTTCTAATTGATACAGCTCGATACAGCTCTCAGGAGAGTCTTAATTCAGAAATATTATTACAGCTGATAATCACTAAGAGCAAAACAAAGTAAAATTATTAGTTTAACACTTAGTGCACTGTGTAAAAAAGTCTGTTGCTGCAGACATTTCATTTACTAGTTTACGTTACCATTTTTCTTTAGTGTCCCATCATACTGCAGACCTACTATTCAGAGGAAATCCCATGTTTGTGCCAAGCTCCTGCTTCATAACAGAGTTTATGAGATGAGTTTAAGATTATTCAGTGGTTTGAAGTAAGTTGGTTTGATGGGAAGAAGCAACTCCTTAACAATTTCGTTTACAGTGTGATGATAGGAAAAAAGGGGTATTATTATCTACAATACAAAGAAAGCTTTTTAAATTTAGAGTTTAGAGTGATGTTTTTGTCTTGCACCCTGTATGTAGCTATGAACGAAATGGAAAAGTATGTTTTATCTCTAAAACTGTTGCAAAAACAATGTCTCAGACATCAGGCCATGTATTCCCAACAAATTCATATAATACTTTTCTGGGAGGAGGCTTTTAGAGGCATAAAACATAAAAGGTTCTGGTTCTTATCACAACCACAGTGAACATTTCTGCTCTGCAGGTTTTTCACCTCTCCACTCCAGATTAATTTTCCTTTAAGACTTACTGTTCATTAACTGAATACCTTTGGAGATTACTATGCAGGTGATTTAAATGGTCAGCAATAATGAGAGTAAATGTGGGCCCACATATTGACCCTTTCTGTTTAAAAGAAATAATATTATTTTATAATGTATTATATATTATTAATTGGCTTAGGATTCTGATTCTTTGTAAATTAAGTAAAAGAGTGCAATTATTATCAGACCTGAATCTATTTACTTCCTTAACAACAAACAATGCAAATGTGTGATTGCACACATTATGTAAGTATATACCTTGTTACACACTTGTGTATGAAAGCCAGCTGTGGTATTTTAGACACCAATTCCTCATGGTCTCAATGAGGATCAATCTCACTCCCAATTACAGGTCACAGCCACTATGACTATTCTGAACACACTGTTACCTTCTTCTATTATAGCTGCTGTGTTTTATGACCATTTAAAAATATGTCCAGTCCTGGCAGTGTGCATTCTGTCATATGCAAGAGCTTAAAACTTTTTTTTTTTGTTTTTAGTTTTTCTTTATGCAAAATGACTTTATGCTAATTTAGAGTTCTAAAATCAAATTTTTGGCATGTAGTATAAAGTACACTGCTTTGATTCACTGAAATGTGAATGTAGACAGTGTGCTTTCTATTGCATGCCAAAAATGAGACTTTACAATGTAAGGCTGTTGTGTTTTGTATTTTGATTTTGTGTATTTTTACAGCATGTTCATATGTCAATTGTTTGTGTGTGTGTGTGTGTGTGTGTGTGTGTGTGTGTGTGTGTGTGTGTGTGTGTGTTTGTGTTGTGTTTGTTCACAGCTACCCCAGGCTGCACAGGCCCAGCAGGCTCCTCCTGTGTCTCAGCCTGGCCTGCTGCGAATGCCCCACAGTCAGAGCCCTCTGCGTCAAGCCTCTTCGTCCTCCTCAACATCATCCTCCTCATCCTCAGCTCTCAGCGTGGGACAGCTGGTTAGCAGTGAGTAACGCTCCACACACTGCAAGACACCACACAACATGTTGCCCCATTTAAGGGCACCCTCAGTGACCCTTGAATTTGCCTGCCTATGCAAACTTGCATAAAATTACAGATTAGATAAGTGCTGGTTACCACTGTATGGCTGGTTCTATCATTGGGGGGGGGGGTAAAGAGAAATAATGGTATGAATAAGCCAGAGATATAAGGTTCATGAATAAAGGTCTGCTCAATTCACAAGACTAAAATTATCATGCCTCCTTTGGCCAGTATCGGAACAGTACTTTTTTTTTTGTTGGTACACTTTTAAAAACTGTACGCCTCACGTACAGAGAGGCTGTGTGGAGTTGCTTAGCCCTCACAACCGCCACATATAAATCACTCTCAGCTGCCTGTCACAGCCACAGCGTCCCTTTAAAAACTGCTTTACTTAGATAAATTCTCATTTGTCACAGGCAATTGCCCTAAACCCATTTCAAAGGTATCTGCAATGGAGTTTTGAATTCAATAAAAGGGAAGTTGCCATTGATCAACTTGTTGTGAACACAACCAATGGACTGATTCATATTTCTTTTTTTTTCCCCACCTCCTTCTGTGTCAACATGTACATAATACCTCTGGCATTCTCCATTCATTTTGTCAATTTGCCGGCATGGTGCAGCTTTCTATGCCACACTGTGTTTGTCGCAATGTCCTTGGCTAACACTAACTCCGCACAACTCGGTTTGAATGGAGGGGAAAAATCAAAGTGACCTGCGGTTACAAAAGGCTGAATGTTTTTGCTCGGCTGGAATAAATCTTGTGCTGGGCTTTACATTCAGCCCAAAAAGAATAAGAAAACAAATCCATAGCAATACAGTAAGGCTGTACCTGGATTCATCATATCTTTGTCTTTTTTCCTCATTCCGAATCATTCACAATCATAACCGAAGGATACACATTTAAAAAAAATTTTTGCACTGTAAAGAATCGTGGCAGCCCATTTTTACAAGAGTAGCACATTGGTACTGTAAATTCTTTTAGGACATCCTGCCTTGCAACTCAAGTGGTTATTTTCTTTAAAGAGGAACTTGTTCATCAGACATTCATGTTCATGTTGTGTATGGAGTAGGCCAACAAAGCATTAAGGACATATTGTGTGTGTGTATATATATATATATATATATATATATATATATATATATATATATACACATTACTGTGCAAATGTTTTAGGCAGGTGTGAAAAAAAATGCTGTAAATCAAGAATGGAAGTGTTAATCATTTATTTTCATCAGTCAACAAAATGCAGTGAATGAACAAAAGAGAAATCTAAATCAAATCAATATTTGTGTGACCACTCCTTTGCCTTCAAAACGCATCAGTTCTTTTTCTAGGTACACTTGCAGACAGTTTAGCTGAACTCGGCTGGTAGGTTGTTCCAAACATCTTGGAGAACTAACCACAGATCTTCTGTGGTTGTAGGCTTCCTCACATCCTTCTGTCTCTTCATGTAATCCAGACACACTGGATGATGTTGAGATCAGGGCTCTGGGGGCCAGAAGAACTGATGCTGGTTTGAAGGCAAAGAAACACCAAATATTGATTTGATTTAGATTTTTCTTTTGTTCACACATGGCATTGTAAATTGATAAAATAAACAATCATTATTTATATTTGAAAAGCATCCTTGTTTACAGTATTTTTCCACACTCCTAAAAACCTTGCACAGTTTATATATATATATATATATATAGAGAGAGAGAGAGAGAGAGAGAGAGAGAGAGAGAGAGAGAGAGGGAGAGAGAGAGAAATACCCCTTAACCCCCCAGACTTTAACTTTTTGCTGTTGAGTAATTGTTCTTCATGACCAAATTTGCCTCTCATTTTCATTCCAGTAGTACCTGTACCTGAACAGATAATTGCTCTTGTTTTTTAACCCATGCAGTGACCTACGTATGGGTCATTGTAGCCGAACAAATCTGTCTAACTTAAGGCATAAAGCAGCGAAGAAACAGTTACAGATAAAAGCAGATGATCAGGCAGGTGATGTGTAAGCACTTTGCAGCCTCTCATAGTAAAACTTCCCATTTCTTTCATTTAAACTGCTCCACAGGCCAAAGATGAGACTGCTTGATATTTGCACAGTACTACATTCAAATTTCATGGAAGTTCTGAGGTGTTGGTGGACATAAGGATTATGCATTACATAAACCTCTTTTATTTCAAATAAAATCATTCTTTTATTATGTGCCCTTTAACCTATGGGCCACATTGAGTTGTTCATCTTCACCTGAGCATTGAACATTGTGTTTAACACAAGCACAGAGCAGTTCCACATTTGAAGATTACATTTACTTATGAGAAACGACAAGGGGCCGGCTCAGTAGGTTTTACCTTTGATATGCCTGGAGGCTTCCTTTAATAATTTATTGATAATGACCAGCATGAATTATTTAATGTGCCAAACTTTTTCTCCCTTCATAAGCAGGATGCCAGGGCAAAGGACAGCAATTTACAACAGAAAATCACATATTATTGACCAGGAGGCACTTTGATATGGACTTTTAATCCAGAAGAGGTTTTTAAATAGCAGGAACTAATAACTCACATTCCTAAAACCACTGGAATCAAATGGTGTTGACAGCTAAACTTGACTTCCTTGTCAGTGTATGTTGACCTAGGAAATGAAGGGATTTTTTAACCATAATGGACATGCATTCCTTTTGGGAAAATCCTCTTTCTCGAATTCTTTTTGTCCCTGTTTGTGAAATTCTGTTAGAAAAATAAAACCTTTGAAGATGGCAGATTGCAAGATGAGTTGCTGTGTAGTTGCCACATATTTATGGCATCTATGCTTGGGATTTCAATTTAGCAATAAATGTATCCATTGTCATCCAAGAGAGCTTACCAATTCAAATAGTAGAAGCTGTTACCCAGGAAGAAAAAATTTAATGTGGAGAGAAAAATGCAACTATGAAGGTCTTTTTGAATGACATCTTGATACAAAGCTGCATTTGCCCCAGTACAATGAAATGTAGAGCTTTATATCCAACCTTCACAAATGCGATAGTCAAGTGTTGCCTTATTATTTATTATAAAAAGAACAATTATTACAGAGGAGAGATGAGGATTATATCGGGAGAAGGATGTTGAAGATGGAGCTGCCAGGAAAGAGGAGAAGAGGAAAACCAAAGAGAAGGTTTATGGATGTGGTGAGAGAGGACATGCAGGTGGTCAGTTTGAATAAGGGAGATGCAGAGGACCGGTAGAAATGTAAAGGATGATCCGCTGTGGCGGATCAAGGGGAGCCGTGGAAAGAAGAAGAAGAAGAAGATAAAAAGAGCAATAATACATTGTAAATTCTCTGTCAAGATTTTCAATAGTGCCCCCAATTTGTCATTCAAGAAAAAGCTAAACCAATCATGTCAATTTGGCAGACAATGAATAGTAACATTGATTATAATATATGAGTACAATTTACCATGTGTATAGATTATATCTTATATGATCTCTTATACAATCATCTTCTGCTCCTCAGATCCTCAAACAGCCCCCAGTGAAGTGGACGGGGTCAATCTGGAGGAGATCCGAGAGTTCGCCAAAGCGTTTAAAATACGTCGCCTGTCTCTAGGCCTGACACAAACTCAGGTGGGCCAGGCACTCAGCGCCACAGAAGGGCCTGCCTACAGCCAGTCTGCCATCTGCAGGTAAGGAGGACTAAGTGCAGCAAATTTAAGGCCTAAATTAGTTCAGTGAGCATAGCATCTGTAGTCATCAGATCTTAATTTGCAAGTTAACCTCTGTTAAGCAATTGATGTCCCTCAAACAACAGAGCCTAATCTGCTCATATCTTTTCAAAATGCTTAAATTTTAAGTTTGAAGTAGACTCTTCAGTTCTTCTCCAAACTATTTGGGAGGTTGAAGTAACTGAATTGGGCTGATGTCCATGAGGATTACAGTTTCATGCAGAGTCAGTACCGAATGGACAAGGGATTTTCTGTCAGTCCAGGTCTATGGGATTAAATTTAAATGAAAAAGAGTTTGATAATCCAAAGTCATTTTATATGTCTTTATTTTCTGTAAAAAAATGTTAAAAAATAATAATAATTATGCATCCATTACAGAACCTATGCATATAAGATCATATTTGAGTGTGTCCCCTATTCTCTTACGTAAAAAACAACGCCTGGAGGTATTCAAACTGTCCATTTTGTTGAGATGAAAATGAAAAGGAGTTTACAAAATAAAAAGGAAATTAATCTTAAAGCATGCAGTATTACCCAATAAGTGGCCATTATAAAAGTAATTAGTTGTAGTAATAGTAAATTAAATTAATCTGCAATGGCTAAAAAGCAAACCTGATAGGGTTATATCTTACAATATTAAACATCCCCCAGTCACTACACTGTCTAAACCTGTCATCCATTAAGAAAACAGCTTATAAGCATGTAATGCCCAAGACCTGTATATATATTTAATCATGAGTAATTAAGATATTAAAGAGAATATACATAATTTACGCCGCAGCTCCCATATTTGAGTCATTTTGGCACATCTTAGCCTGTTTCTAGCTTTTGTCCTGTCCATATGCAAGGGTAGAGTTAGTTGAAGTATTACAGGAAGCACTTAAAGCAGTTAATAATTCCTAAGGTCCATTGCCATGTATTTGCAGTGCATTTCACTAAAGAGGACATGATGGCACCAGACATTTAATAAATACGACCTGTTTCCCAGTCCCTAACAACATGAACTGGGAGGTTATGGCCCTTTACTGATAAAATATTCAGAAAACTCAACTATTAGACCTTCATCTATAATAGCAATACAATCTTGCACTTGATCAGACAAGATGAGGCCAAGATGGCTTACATTTATTGATGATTATTTGTCAGATGCATAGGGATGTGCATCTTGAAAGCTCATAGCTGGCAGGGCACCTTAAATAAAGACTGTTTATTAGACTCAATATTTTAAAATCAAAATTCTACTATAATAAATGCTTATAATGGAAGCGTACATTGGCTCCCATCGAATTAGCTCCATCTTGTCTTGGTTACGTCCTTTGCTGAACAGTGTTTGGCATGGAGTCTTTCTTTCTTCCGCTTTTCATCCTAATGCATTGCAATTTTTCAGGAAGCACAAGCCACACTGATGAGCTGCTTCTGTTTATGTGACACAGCACCGTCACACACTTTTAAAAATTTCATCCCATCAACATCAAACAGCCAATAAAACCTGAAACAGCATAGGGAGAGGAGGGGGTGTGTGGAATACTTTATGAAGCTTCAAACTAACGCTTAAAGTCTTAAAAATTCACATTAAATATTTACATTTCCCAATACATAATTCAGATATTTATAACATACATTAAAAGCCATTAGCTTCCAAAATAAATGGGTGATGTGACATTTTTTCACTTGCATGTTCTTTCATCTAAGCTCTTCAGAGAGAACATAGGCCCTTTTTTTATTATTTCATTATATGTTCATTTGTATGACATTGGACATGACAGACTGCTCAGCGTTGTAGCATTTAAAGGCAGACTTCACATGCTTTCCTTTGGTTAACATCAACAGAGACGAGGTAGATGAGGACGAGAGCGTGTTTTTCACTCGCGAGCGCGCAGGCTCTTGGGGCTCTCGTAGCCTTTGCTCAGTCAAACTCAGCCTGACAGATGTCTCCATCTTGTCTGATCTCATTGCTTACTCTGAAGGGGGGCTTTATTGCTTCGTCCCAACAATCATAAAAAGGACATGGTCAGGCACGATCAAATCTGTGAGTTGATTAAAAAAAAAAGGCTGTATTGTGCTTGCAAAAGGCAGAATACAGTCTGCACTATTGTTGACCAAGTACCATTTAGTTCACATTCATTTGCAAATTACAACAGTAATTGCATTACTGTTCATCTAGGGCTTATAAAGGTTTTGATATGTTATTCAGTTTCTAATGTACTTCACATTCATTTGCATTTATGCTTCTTAGGTACGTTTCTTTAAGTGGCATAATTCTTAGAATAGAAACAATATCTGACACACACCTTATCACTACTAGTGAGATAATTACTTACTCCAGAATTGAATAATTGCTAATTCACTTCAAATAGCTAGAAGGGCACTCTCAAATCTAATTCTTGCAGCAATTTCACCATGAATCCTACTTAGAATGCAACGCTGCACACAGATGCTTTTCAAGATGTCATCGTTTCACAAAATCTCATGACGGGAGCCTTTTACCAGTTTAAGCTGCATGAATGTACGCCATTAATCCACACCAGCACAGTGACTTTCTATCAATGATTCATATCACAGAACTGGAAGCTAACATAATTTGTGCATCAAATTAGGCATGAAGGGATACTTAACTCCCCTTTATTGAATGTACATATTTAATTGCTTAGATTCATAAAGGGGCATGTTTGTCTCAATCGTACTTAATGTGTCTGTTACTGTGTGCAAAGCTTCCTACATATTTGAATAAAAAAGGCCGGTGAAGGAACAGAAGGTGTGGAGAATCTAAAGCGGGTTAAACTGAAACCTTGGCAAGGTTTGAAATAAAGATACATAAGTTCTTTTTTAAAAGACCTTGCATTGTTGGTTCATTCCTCAGGAAACTCAGGAAAGCAACCTCAAAAAGGACCTCAAAAATGGCCTAAAACACAAATCATTTTGATATGGGACCAACCGAAGTACTCTTCATAATCCCCAGCTTTGTCCTAATGGCCCTGCTTTTCTGCAACCTCATACAGAAACTCAAACTTGTCTATAAACCAGGAGAAAAACCAGCAGTGGTCAGGCTGAAAAGGACAAAAAAGAACAAATGCAATAATTCATAATGTGATTAATAAGTTAGGCCCCTGCTATGCCACTCTTTGTTTTCTCCTCAGTCCGGTGTTCACACCGGCCCGTCACTCATCCTTTCTTTAAAAAAAATAAAAGTGTCTTCTTACATTTAGGGTCCCGGGAGAGCGGGGAGCCTTTGCCCCTGCTTGAGGCGTCTCTTCAAATGCCAGTTAAGATTCCATCAAATGCATCCTCGCAGGAGCCTGTGGATGAGACTGGGACTGAGAGGAAGTGTGTTGTTTGAGAGAGCAGGAGTCGAGCTTTTTTCGGCCTGTCTGACAGGTGTCCGAGAGCTGGTTAGGAGGAGGGCAGGACAGTGAACACACTGACACAGCTCTCCATTAGAGCGCCGCAGAGACTTGTTATGTGTTTTAGCACTGCATATCTCTTCGAAGCAGAGCCAGTGGAGAGCAGAACTCTGGCTTGGGATGGTTTCTAACTGTAGACAGAAACTCACAAGCATATAATAGATTTATGTTTAAGAATGATCAAGCGTAGATACTGCGCTACACATAAACACATACTAGTGAAAAACACTACACCGTGTGTTCCTTTTGTGTATGCAGTGTATTACCTATACAGTGCGTTACTTACTGTATAAGTGTACTATTACAAACAGTTGTCCATATGTGGACACACTGTATCAGTAGCTCTCCACTTCCCCTCTCAGTTTAAGTGAGTGATGAGGGGTGGACCTTTCAGCACAGAAACCTGGTAGTGGCTCTCAGAGGGTGCTTGGTTGGTACATCAGACACAGCTTGATGATTAGGACTTTTTAGGGTTTTTAAAATGATTTCATTAATCGAAGGGGTGGATAGGTGCCAGACAAACTGTGCACAGCAACAGAATGACCGATAAGTAAAATATCCAATGAGCAAACACAAAATGCCTTAAAAACTGGCCCAGTTATTAACAGTGTAATAAACAGTTCATCTGAGACATATTACACCATAAATAGAAATATAGTCTGTGCTGGTCACGTTAATACATACATAACATAAATAGCAAACAATTTAAATGACAATTCTGATGAAAATAACAACAATAACAACAACAAAAATGATAATCATCATCATCATCATCATCATCACAATTTTAATACCCCCTAATTGATGGTATTCTATATACAGTGACTCTTAACTGAACGGGAGGATTCATGAGACCACATGACACCTGATATTTACACCATGAAAGCTTATTCAAAAAGTGTCAATTGCCATAAAGGTTGCTTTTGTCTATTTTGATGCTCTGATACTTTTTGCCTTAAACATCGACATTGCGATGTTTGTGATGAAAGGCTTGTTTTGGTGTCATGTAGCTTTATGAGAACTGCCGTCAGTAAAGTTACATACTTAAAGTTTGTCTCTAATGTCACTTTTTGCAAGTGTTTGCCTAAAATCCCTAAAACCTGTAAACTTGCAAGCATATTCAAAACTGAGAGAAGGAAATGTATTAGCATTAAACATTTAATGAATGGTAGGGTTATTTGAGGATGAAGAGAAGTTGGTGTATTAAAATGTTTGTGCATTATGGTGAATTATTTAAGCTGTAAATGTGAATAAATAATGTTTTTTTATGTTGCAGTGCATGTTCTGCTTCTTACTTGACATTGCATTAATGTTTGTCATAAAAAGAGGGAATAATAAATCAATTAGATTATATTGTTCATTATGTTATGTTTAGATATTTAGTGAAGAACCATAGAGTTGAAGCCCACTTTTTGTTTAATAATGAAGAGTTAATTGTAGCAGTTAGCTGATTGCTTGTGTTTTGGAGCAACTGATTTTTCTCTTGCAGCCTGTGGAAGGGTCTCCTTGATCCTTCACTGCAGGGTGGGCACAGAGAGTGTAATTTAGGGCTAGCAAAGAAGGAATGTTTAATACCAAGTAATTGCTATAATTGTTTTAGCTCATATGTAACTCAGCGTAGGAATAAAGAAATTATAAAATGCTCTGCAAAAAGGTTCTTCAAGAAAAACTCTCTGTCTCACTGGCAGCTCGGACCGGGAGGCCCTTCCTGGGACACTGGGTCAGGCAGGAAAACCCCTCGCCCAGTCAGGGCACCCGAGTAAGCTTGTTCTCTCTCAATTCTCCCCCAGACACACCATCCTGAGAAGCCACTTTTTCCTACCACAGGAAGCCCAAGAGAACACTATAGCTAGCAGTCTGACAGGCAAACTGAATCCTGGCCTTTTATATCCTGCCAGGTTTGAGAAGTTGGACATCACCCCAAAAAGCGCCCAGAAGATTAAGCCTGTGCTGGAGCGCTGGATGGCCGAGGCGGAAGCCCGCCATCGCTCCGGCATGCAGAACCTGACTGAGTTTATCGGCAGCGAGCCATCCAAAAAGCGCAAGCGCCGGACCTCTTTCACACCGCAGGCCCTGGAGATCCTCAACAGCCACTTTGAGAAGAACACGCACCCCTCCGGCCAGGAGATGACAGAAATCGCAGAGAAACTGAACTACGACCGTGAGGTGGTGCGTGTCTGGTTCTGCAACAAAAGGCAGGCATTAAAAAATACAATAAAGAGGCTGAAACAGCCAGAGCTCGGAGCAGTGGCGCCTATGGACACTCTGACCGACACCTTGGAAGAGCATCCTTAGCTTCAGCAGGACTGGTTTTCTGATATGAGTGCTGAGGAAAACTAGAACCACGTACCAATGTCTAAACCTCTAAACGACTGGACTCTAAAGACCTGGACATTCTCCTACCTATAATACTGCGACGGACTGTCATCAAGGATAGCAAACAGAAACATTATTGGCAGTCTTGTCGCAAGAGTGAAGTGAAAGTGAGAAAAAAAATCTAAAAATAAAAACAATAACTAACAAAGTCCAAACTTGCATTTTGAGGGAGCATAGTACTGAAATTTGGGGTCACACCTTCCATGAAGAAGAAAAGATTTTAGAACACAGATCATGCCTAAATCAAGGACAACTAAGAAACTACTGCTACCAAAGTCTGTTTCATCTGATTCCTGAGATTTTTCTAACCTGTAAATGTGTTCTAAATTTTTACATTTATACTGACAAAAAGAAAAAACGAATATATGTGTGGCGGGGTGGGGAGGGCGTAACGTTCTATCTTTGTCTCACTTGATCACTTGGGTTTATATGTAAATATTTAAGATAATTTTTGTCTTCAAAAATGAAATCACAACCTCTTTGGAAACTTTGTCTCAGAGATGTCTGTATCGTATACCTATTGTCTGTCCTTCAGTCACCTCACCCCTGTTTATAAAACTATGATTTCTAAGAAACTTTTATCTCTGGTAAAAAAGGGTTATATGTCAAAGGTGGTCCATATTGCAAAGGGATTCTCAGTGAACAAAGAGCTTTTGGTATACCTGCATTGTGGCAGCCATGACTTTAAGCTACAGTATGTCATTGTATAGCCAAAGCCTTCTAGCCAAAGAACATAATTCTTCAGCCCCAGGACAACGTTACACCTGGGCCAAAATGTCTCAAAGCATTTTTTTTTTTTTGTTGTGATGTCAATGTGTTTCGGATGTTCAGCACTTGATTCAGGCCTGCGTTCTCCACAGGGACACAATAAATGAGTGGCTCATTAAATGGGATCTTTTCCACGATTTGAAAATCTTTTTTTCACCTCACGTTTTGTTGAGTATTGTTAGTCAAGTTTGTTGCAGTGAACCACTTTGCTATGTATGTGCCAGACAGTAAATTTCATCAGAGAAAGAAAAATTATAAATGGCTTTATAAATCCAATCCACTGTACTGTAGTTAATAATGACACAGCTCTAGAAGATTTCAGCAAAATGCTACACGATGAACAAGTCAGGCCGTTCTCGGTCTATACCATGAAATATCACACTTGCATAAGCTGCGCAGTAGCACCACATTTCACCATGATTGAAGAACACATTCCCTTATGCTACCAAAAACCACAGCTTCTTTTTTTTCTAATCAGATGGATCTCATTGAAGAAGTGCAGATGTCGCTTTGGGCAAATTTTTTTTGATACATTGAAGAACAATGAAAGACGCAGCTTATTCTAGTGTCATCTGTTTTCAGTGCAGCTTAGCAAGCTTTTCTTAATGGCCTAGAGGTTTAAAGGATGCAGCTATTTGCCAAATTACATTGAATTATCCATTTTAGAACACAGTGTTATCCTTGACTTTCTTTTATTTTAACCCTTAACGCAAAGAAAGATGTATTGCAGTTGTTTAAGGCAGAGGTCTCTAATCTCGAATGCACAGTGTGGTGATTTTCCTGCTCCAGCACACCAAGTTCAGCCCCTCTGTTAACTGGTAGGCTTTTTGTGTAATAAAATTTGTGTATAGAAACTACCCAACTGTGCGGGATACTTGTCCTCCAGGACAAGCACACCCTTTGTCTCAGGCATTAACAGGCAATGGGGTGAATCCCAAAGATCTGATTTAACCAATTGATTCTATATAACTTCTGCAGTTTCTTCTAGGTAACCTTAGGAACTGAGAACTATTCTTAAAAGTATTATTTCTCCACTCTTACATGTGGTAAATTATGTTTGGTTCCACCAATTATCTTCCAACTGACATATGGCTGGGATTGCTCATTCCCATCCACCCATTGTACTCCATTTCTGAGAAGCTTTGGTTGTATGGTTGGTTGCAGAGACAGTATATTGTATAGAGGCTTAACAGTGAAGCTGTAACCAAAACAAACAAACAAACAAACAAAAAACAACAAAAAACAAATAACTAACAAACAAACAAACAGGCAACCAAGAGACAAAGAAAAGAGTTTTGCCTTTGCTCATCTTTTCAATGCTGGACCAAAGCTCAATAGTATTATGCACATTGTACAGAAAAATGGCTAAATGTTGCTGACAATCTTGAAATATTTAACAGTTTGAAGAAAAATGGAGGAAATTAAGTATATCTTGAAAATTACCTCATGACTGTCCTGGTACGTAGTGAGCAACATCATAAGCCTTTTTTTTTTTTTTTTTTGGAAGGAAAGAAAAAAATTACAACAAACTTGTGGATTTGTGTACGTGTCTGTAAGTAGCTTTTACCATTTGTGGCAGTTTCCCAAAGGCAAATGGGAGCCTACCGTTTATGTTTCAGTTTCATGCTGTGGTTTCCAGGGTCACATGTATAGATAATTTTTTGACATTAATGTAACATGTTTTTGTTTGTTTGTTTGTCCCCTCCTTTTGCTGTGTGAGGTAAACTGATGAAATTTTTTGCTTGAACTTGCCCTATATGATAGGGAACAAAGAGAGCTTTGCGACCAAACTCAATTTTCTTGGACTAAAAACATTTCTAGAAACACACACACACAAACACACCTAAACACACACACACACACACACACACACACACACACACACAGAAAACCCACAGACTCACAGAATGACAAATATGAAAAGTTGACCATTGTTGTAAGTCTCCACACCTCTAAACCAAAGCTGATAACAAACCTGCTAAGGTTGCTTTAAAATTTTATAGACTGAAAACTGTACGTAATATATATAGAGCAATATATGTTTGGTCAGTTAAGCTGCACTTTGTGTATTCCTTAACAGCTTCAAATCTGTTACATTTATTTGTACCATAATTATTAATAATAAACAATGGTTTGAAATGAAACAAGTGCTTGGATGGGTTTTTTTCTGAAGAAAATAAAGAATCCAAGAAGGAATCTTGACACACATCAAGCACCCATCAAAGCCTAATTACTAGAAAATTCAGGTCATGACCGGTCAAATGGTTGAACATCAGTGTTTGTGCAGACTTAAATCTGACATTTTCCCCCTAAACTATTTCAGAAGCCAATAAATATTTAGTGTCCAAAGTTTTGCTTCTCAGACTTGCACCACAGTTTCACCAACCAAAAAGCAGGGAAAGGTTATATCCATCAATTTGCACTTTGCAAATTGCATGCCTAAATCATTACACACTTGCCTCAAAGCACACGGATTGCTGATCTTGAATAGACATTTTACAGTGACGCGCAGAAAAGACAAATGACAAAATTCATTATTCAAGACTATTAGCTATGAAACATACATTATTCCATTTATAAAGATGGTGTATCATTTTGTTATGTATTTGAAAGGAGTTTGATTAAGTTATGGCGTTAATTTAATCCTTAACTGGTAGCTTTTGGTTTACATTAGATTTGTGAGAGCAAAACTAAAGAAGCTGTTCATTATGGATTAAGGGGGAAGACAAGTTTCATCCCATGCTCAGAGCGATGCCCCACATCAGCACAGGACTGAAATGGATGCTTAAAAACCATCAGGCCGGTTGGAGGATCTCAATCATGTAAAGGCCAAGAGGGGGCAAAAGTGGGCATCACTCCTTAGCAACATTATCTCATCCCCTCAGATTGGGACATTATGATTTAAAACATTTGGATCAGGACCGGACCAGAAAGCAATGGAAGAAAGTGGCCTGGTCAGACAAATCATGTTTGCTTTAGATCATGTGGACAGTCATGTATGTGCCCATTGCTTACCAGCGAAGAACATGACACCAGAATTGACACCGATTTGGGCAGATGGAAACCCGACAGAGGCAGTGTGATGCTCTTTGCAATGTTCTGCTAAGAATCCAAGTTCAAGGATGTTTTGGGGAACAAGGTTAATGGTTCAAGATGAACTCAAATACCCCAGAACTCAATCCAATTGAGTGTGAAAACAAAGTGAAAAAAGTAAAAGTGACTATTTTAGTATTACTTACTATTTTGTCATAGTGAAACAAGACACCTGCCAATCCTGGGGCCAACTCCTTAACTACTAGGCCACCGCTGCCCCTAACAACTGCAGTCCTGACTACCAGAAATTATGCAGTCAAGATTCGCAAGGGTCAGCACAATCGGAATGCAATGGCTGAGCCTCACCCTGGATGAGCCACCTTCTTGAACATGGTATCACCCCTGCCAGGTAAGTGTGTGCTGGATCTGCTGAACAAGCCAGTTAGATCCATGGAGGCTTACGTACATGACATCAAAGATGTATTGCTAATATCTTTGTGCCAGATACTACAGCCTACAGCCCTCATGTGAAGCCCCTGCCTCGAAACATCAGAGTTGTTTCGGTCACATGAGGGTAGTCTACACAATATTAGGCAGGTGGTTTTAATTTCATAGCTGGTACACTTTGCCATCCTCTTCTCCTGCATAGTGTTTCTATTTACAAACCCAAAGCTAGAGTTTGGGTTCCTTTTCTGAACCTATGATAAAAGGAAACATTTAGACATGCACTGCCTGTTACATTTGTCAAAAAATTAAGATATGTGGCTAAATGTGTCTTTCCTGGCAACCCACTGAGCTAGCATTCATTGAACTATGTGATTTCACTCAGATGACGTGGGTATTCGCAAGGTTTGTTTCACTCCAATTATCACCAGCCCCCATCAGAATATCATAGCCCTCATTCATTCTGTCCTGGTGTCGGCCATGACTGGGAAGATCCTTGTCTGTTTACCTGAACAATAATGGCCTTCCTTTCTTTTTTCTTTCTTTTTTGAATGCACTCTTCTTCTATGCTATTGCTGATTGAGAGTGAAAAGCCACAAAGGCCTTTTCAGTGCGCCGATCACACCTAAAAGCAAATCGGTTGGCACGCAGCACTCCAGGGTTTTGGCAGCAATTCATTTAGACTCCCATAGGGTCAACAGAGAAGAATCTATGGCAGGGCTGTTGCGCATCAATATTTCATCTCTTTGCTGTAGCAGATAATAATGAGACAAGTCTGAGAGAGAGGGGGAGAAAGAGAGAGAGCTCATCTCTTTGCTGAAAGCCTCCAGAAACTAAACTCCAAAGTTTTTTTGAGGCAGCTTTCTTGTCCACAAAGCCTTTCAAAAGTTGACTGGCTTGCCGAATGGAATAGTAGTAAATAAATAAATAATAATCATAAAAAAGCGCACACAACATAAATTATTAACATTAGGCTGAGAACTGATGTCGAAGATGTTTGCATCGTCCTATTCCCCCCACCCTTCCCTGTTTTTTTTTTTTTTTTGCTCTTTTTTTTAATGAGGAGGTAGACGTTGGACTATTTGATATTCTTTTCTTTTGTGTCCCTTTTCACAGCTGTAATACTTTTGCTCTTTTAGAGCTATAATTGTGCAGAGATGTGCCATTTCTATTCTGCTATTATTTATCAGTTATCAGTCACTGTTGTGGCATAGAGATAAGACGGTCGACAGAAATGGGGCTTTTAGCAACTTAGTCAAGAGTCAATATGCTGCAGCAGAGCACTCATTCTGCATTAGTGTTTGGTTAATCTGTTCAAGGTAATAAACAGTGTCAATTCCCTGATTTTGTGTGTGTGTGTGTGTGTGTGTGTGTGTGTGTGTGTGTGTGTGTGTGCAGTGGAGGAGCTTCTACAATGCACTGATAGAAATAGAGAAAGGTTAGACATTGATATTCTTCTTTCTAAGTGACATACTGGGCTATATATAAAGCTTTTTCTTCATTGAAAAGAACACATCCTTACACATGTATGACACTTATTCTGTGTGTATGGCGTTTCCACTGTGTTCTTGATCAAATCCACCCCCTTACCTTAACTTCAGCAATCAAAATGTTCATTTTTCATTATTCTGGGGAGACTGTCTGCACAATAAACTAAACACTCACACATGCTTATGATTACACAAAGTCACAGTCACCAAGTAACCTACTGACCCATTAATTAAGATTACTCTGTAACAACAGAGGAGCCTTCTGTGCTATATAAAACCTTTTTTTGGCAGGACCATTGACACTAAATGTTCCATCTTAGAGAAGAACCATTTAACAAAGCAAAAGAAACAAACGCATTCAAATGATTGCCATTTAAAGAACCCATTGATAAACTTTGCACCCTGAAGTATATGGCAGGGCTATATGATGATATGTATCATTATTGAGATTATTTATTTCACAATATGCACCAACAGTCTTTTCTGAGCATAACTTAAATATCATGAGCACTTAAAGAACAAGAACCAACTGGTTTCATTATAAACAGAGCATACATAGTCCTTGGTTCCTTTGCTGTCTTGCATTAGTGTGTGAACTAGAAGAAAAGACATTTTTAATGAAAGTGTTTGAAAGTATTTTTTAAAAGGCCAGTGGTTCTTATTGTCTGTTACAATTTACCACACCTAAAAATGAAAATCAATTAATATTGTGTAATGCTCTGTATTAGGAACCTTTGCGAAGTATTCAGATATTTTTGCCACATCACCCATCCCTACTACAGTACAGTTTTAATGAAGACTTGTAATCCATCAGCTAATATGTAGTGTATATGCAGTTTATCACATAAATCATTTTCACTTTTTTCTCTTCATTGAAGCTGTTGTCCTATTATAAATGTGTTTTGAGTCAATTATTAAAATGATTCTTAGTATTGTAGATTGAAAAAAGTGGCCTACATTCAAATACAAAAAACTGGTTACTTCTAAATGCACCATATGGCCAAAAGTAGGTGCGCAGCCTAACAATTATTGTTTTCAAGTGTTCTAGTCACTTATTGTTAATAATAAAGTACAATCAAATTTACAGCCATTGCATCCTCACAGACAAACACTGGCAGTAGAATGGGTTATACTGAACAGCTCAGTGACTTAAAACATAGCACTATCATAGGATGCCACCTTTGCCACAAGTCAGTTCATGAAATCTCTGCGCTGCCAGATCTGCTAGATATCCCAGTCAGCTGTAAGTGCTGTTATTGTGAAATAGAAGTGCCTAAGAGCAACAACAGCTCAGCCACAAAGTGGTAGACCACGATAACTCAGATCAGGGCCAGTGAGTGCTGAAGCACTGTAAAAATGGACTATCCTCTGCAGAGTTCCAAACAGAACCTGTAAGTTTCTTCAGTGCAAGAACTGTTTATTGATTAGCTTTTAGAAGGTTCTGGTTTGATTCCTTGCTGGGGCAGCTATGTCCTTTCTGTGTGGAGATTGCAAGCTTTTCTGTGGGTTTCCTCCAGGTGCTCCAGTATCCTCCCACAGTTCAAAGACATGCATGTTACGTGATTTAGAGATGCTGAATTGCTCCCTAGATTTGTCTGTGTTTGTCTTTGTGTCTGCCCTGCAAAGAACAGATAACCTGTCCAGGCATCCCCACAACCTTTGTTAGGATAACAGTTTTTTTTTTAAGTGTATTATTTTTGTAGACAGTTTACCCACTAATAGAGGTGATGGCAATATTCATCATTATCATGATTATTTACATCACAATATGTAATAGTATAGCTATATTATGTGTGCATTGTTTAACAGGGTGTATTAATTCCTTGTTTTTAATTATACAATTTAAATTAGGCACTTTTTCACCCATCACTATCCATTAGTTGTTATTATTGTAGATAAGACTGTAGATAAAGTATCCTTTTAAAATACATGTGGGGTTATTTAGACTGCCTAAAATACGAAGGCCAGTTGTTTGAATTAAAATACTTGTGTCCTATAACCTGTTAGGATTTGATGAATAAGTAAGAATTACAATCAAGCAGAAATCATTTGTGTCGACCATATTATTGGCCCCAACAGCACACTTGGCATTTTAATGGCTGGTTTAATTCACATTATTTCACTAGAATTACATTTTGTACCAGAAGTGCATTAAGCATTTTTGGTGAGTTGTTTATTAAAGTAAATATCAAACATGAATTCAGTGAACTTATGACATATATTTCACATAAAACGCTTAATGATTGCTTCCTTTGATGTATTAAAGTTGTTAATGAAGCATTAAGTGAGTCTGATTAAACCAGCTTGTCTGAGTCTGGCCATAAATTTCCCCAACTTCACACTATTTCACTACAGCCCTCCCCCCTTTCCATGTAATAAAACACAACTTTTAGACCAAGGAAAGTAAGAGAAGAAAAGGAAGAGGTGGGGTTGAGTGGGGTGACATTATGACTTGTCAGCAGCTCAAATGGATTATGTTTCAATATCAGTCAGGACACTACAGAAAGGAAAATGAGAGAGTGCGCTGTACGTATGGCCGTGAGTGTGTGTGTGTGTGTGTCTGTGTGCACAATGCAGATGGTTTTAAATTGCCCCCTTTGTTTTTCCATCTGAAGAGAGGTGCTCTCATGCCTTATCTCTCTTATGGACGGCCAGCAGGGCCGATGTTCTGAGAAAATGAACTGTCGCAGCATCGCTCAAACGCCACTCCTATACCTCCTCCTCCTCCCCATTCACATACACACACACACACACACACACACACACACACACACACACACACACACATTCACATAAACACTCACTCTAATTTCACACCTACAACTTCCCCCACTACGCTTGCCATCACATTCACACACATTCTCATTCTGTCACGCACACTAGTAAGAAACGTATAGCCACTCGACACTTTTTGCTGTTTGCACACACCTTGTTGCCTCCAGAGGGGCAATTATCGATGCTCATAGGCTGTCCGAGCGTCTGTGCATGGACTGGTACTTTTGCCCCCTCTGGCCTCTGTCCATCTCAGCTCCCTGTGATTAAAGAGAAAATAACGCCCCTGTGCTGTGCACTGATGGAGCCATGACTTGGACGACACAGGCAGTCACCCTCCGCTCCATTTAGCATTAGTGTCTAGAGCTGGGCCTGGACGCCTGTGGAGTTTTATGAGCATTTTGGAGTGACTAATGCCACATTACAAAAAGAACCATCTTTGAAAGGTTTCAAAACTGTAGGTTTGCTTAAAGGCCTGCAGGGCATGCATTTATTCAGTGAGTGGTGAAAAAAAAAAAGTAATAAAATAATTAAAAACCCTTTTACAAAGTAAACTAACAGCTGAAGTATATAATTAATTTTTCACAACCATTTCTGTGAATTGTCATTGTAAAAGACAAAAAGAGTTTAAATTAATAAAGTTTTTAAATAAAGCTTTAAAGATTTCCTAACCTACCCTGTTATCAATTATTCGGCTGACCAGTGTATCTTAACACATCTTGCCACAGTAAAACTTGTCTAAATGTTCATAAAGCTTTCAGAGGACTGGTCAGATAACAATGTGTTTCATTTCTCACCCCGAGAAGTAAAAAAGATGAGCGAAGAAACAATTTTGGGGCATGAGCTGGGTCCGGACATGCAGCAGGCTCTGCTCATTAGGAGCTGCGCCCTGACCACCTTCAGCTCTTCTGGCCTTCTCCTTTCTCCTTGCACTCCGGGCCATGATGAAACCCTCTTCAGCCACTCGGGGAAGAGAAAGAAAATGGCTGCCCTGGGAGGGCCAAATCATAGAGGGGATTCACACGGACAGGCTGGGTGTCAACAGGCCCATAATGATACCTGATGGGCCCTGGAAAACACTCTTCTGCCTCTTTCTCTCTCACTCCCTCTTCTTTCTCCTTTTGCTCCCTCTCAGTCTAGGCCACCTAAGTTGCAATGCACTTGAAAAGATAATTAGAGGTGGTAGGCTAAAACAGAAGAGATGGTGCGTCATCTGAAAAAACACACACACATCTACTTCAACCTGTATTTTCAATGGCGTAGCCCTTTGTTTTATATGCTTCATCCCTCAAAACTCTTGCTGTGCCCCTTACTTTAAAAAAAAGAAGAGGATGAAAAAAAGACAGAAATGGAGAGGAGGGGGGGTGAGAGAGAGAGTTCCTTCTGCAAGTCGCCAAGGTGCTCTCTAGTCCATTGTGCAGTGTGCTGTCAGGTTAAATTAGGGAGTACAGGCTCTGCGAGTGTAAAAAAATCAATACTTGATGGAAGATTGCTCCCCGGAAAATCTGTTTTGATTCCAGGATTAATTCTTGACCAAAGGCTTCGGTGAAATGACATGCCATTAGGGCCGAAAATGAACACATTCGGTGGTGGAAATTGGATGGAAATGTGTCAGGTGATTGCCCTGGCCTGCTTGTTTTGCTCTCCTGGAGAGAGTGTGTGTGCAGGGGAAAGAGTATAGTCCGCAACCGATGCGAAGCACAGGCGTCTAGAAAAAAAAGGGGGGCCAGAAAGCCTTAGAGCCTCCAGCCCCCTTCCCCGCCTCCATTTTCCATGTCCCTCCCGAGTATTCTCCTGCACTATTGTTGTCCGGCCTCCTGCAAATGCACAGAGCACTGGCGCTCAAACGCATTTGTCCATCGGCCGCATCTCTCCTGTGTGTTTCCTCCCTTAAAGCGCAAGATGAAGGATGGCCCGTCTTAAGACAAAAGCAAGGGGGAGGAGGGGGGACCTCTTTTTGTCCAGACTCCATGGAGCATTGGAAAGAGAAGGAAAATGCAATATTGATAAGAGGAATAATGTGTTTGTCAGCACTGATAACAGGTTCGCAGCACATGAGTAAAAGAAACAAGTCAACAAAAAAGAAAAACACCATGGGCCCCAGTTCTCCGCCATTTCACAAATGTGAGTGTAAAAAAGTTTACTTGCTTGTAAAGATTTCACCCAGTTACCACACCATTTTCCTCCTTTGCTTCGAGCGAATCAGCTGTCTGCTGTAAGATCTTGTATCTCTTGGCCAAGTTTTATTTTAAATCACATACATCAAAATCAAAGTCTCTTCAAATCCTGAAATAACACCCAAGTCAACTTACTAACTTGAGAAAATGCAGGCTTCATCTGTTTACTATTAAACTGGCAAGTGTCATTTCACATGAGAGAAATCATAACTCGGCCTATGTCGAGATTTCCTGCCGTAGCTCAGACGCTTTGACTGCTGAATTAAATATTAGCCCATCTGTCTAAAAGTACTTGAAATAGCTGTACTACTGAAAAGGTACATATACACATATGCACTTGCCTCGATAATTTTCCACCCAGAGACAGACTGAGATACCCTTCTCATCCTTCACTTGCATGAAGCATCACTTCTCAAATTTGGGCCCTTGACAGGAGTTCTGCATAATCAAGTGCTTTGCACATACATGCAAGCATATATGAAAATTAAAAAATGGCAATCTGGTGGGCCAGGTGGCTTCATCCAAAACTTGCATGACTGCAAAACACTTGGCCCATCAGGACGATGAAGATTAATGAGGGGTATTAATTAAATTCATTATAAAGGTCACGTATCTGCTCTAAGCGTGCCTTCACCACCATGACTGTAAAGTCCTTTATAGGTTGAGAGTTTAACATATTAGGTGAGCCTGAGAATAAGATGAGCCTAATAAATCATGTTACTCACTGAATCACAGCCCTTTTTACAGGATGAGGGTAGCCCAGTTTACTCAAGTAATATTGACTTTACAATATGTACATTGATTTCCTTAATGTATGACTAAATTACAAACTGTTTGGCTTTTACATTGAGAGGTAAAACACAATCAATGTGAAAAAGTCTGACAGGCTGGCGGCGTGGGTTTCCTTAATTACCTGATCATTTTGGTTTAGTTGCACTCTGAATTGGACCAAATGTGTAGATTATGGATAAAATATCTTTAAATCTTTAAATATTAGTGCATTTTTATATTACTCCAACTACAACTATAAAATGAACTAGAATAAATGAAATTTTATATGAGTGCAGCACCATCTAGTGGAAAAGGACAACATGAGCCTAAGGATTTTTTCTATTTGTTTAAGGAATTAAATGGTGAATTTGTTTTCAGAGTCATTTCAAATGATGATGCCTTTTCTTACTGAAATCTAGTTATGTTTCATTATTTTCTGCTGGTTTTCTGCTCTTGCTCACACCTCTCTTTTTAAACACGAGTGATTTATTTTAGACCAGAGGATCACAGAGAATATTGGCTAAGATCAAATGAGGTTTAAAATAGTAACTTTCACTTTCACAAAAAGATCAAAAGCTCCTCATCACGTTTAGGTCTTTTGATGCTGGTCTGCTTTCAGGTCCTTAGCCCTTTTCACATTGGGATTTTATGTCAATTTATTTCTCTATAATTTCATTGAAGTATGAAATGTAGTTGAAAACTCATTTATTCAACTCTCAAAATGCTTCACAGTTTGACTGTGACATTTAGAGGATCTTGTTTTTTGATTATTATTATTATTGCAGTAAATATTGCAGTTGTTGTAACCAGTCTGGGAATCCCTTTCTGGAGTCATTGTTAGAATTAGGTTCTTTCTGTTATGTTCTTCAGTATGATTCCTACCCGCACCCTTCAGCACTTGGCCTCTGTTTTTGTTCCTCAAAGTTTACGTCAAGTTAAAATACCCCTCAAAGCCATTATGAGCAAGATGGGTTTGGCTAAATCCTCCAGAACCGGGTCAGCAACTTCACTCCCAGTTTTTAAACATAACACTCCCTGCTGGAAGACAGAGCAAACGTACTCATCTAATCCTCCCCTTCTGCAGCTGTAACATCATCTACTCTTCTTGGAAGGAGATTTGATTGCATTCAGCTCCAGTACCACAAGTACAATTAGGTAGGCCAACTGATGTTGGGTGATTGGTGTCTGACCACAAACTTCTGTGCAATTCAGCACAAAGATATCAGAAAGAACTCCAACTCCTCAGAAATTGCTTACTTACTGCTGTACAATCCAGTGCTGAGGGGCTTTAGCAGGCATTTGGCATGAAGCTTGTTGATCTTTGGCTCATGTTCAGCTGCTTTGGAGGAGTGGGTCTCAAACCTCTCACAGCACAGCACACAGTGAGCCGCAACAAAATTCAGCCTCTACATTTCACCCATCAGCAGGGGGCAGTTATTTAAAGCATCCGGAGAGCAGTGATTGGAAGTTGGAAGAGGTGCCTTGAGCAAGGCACCTCTGGGCAACCTACTGGTCTGGGATTCAAACCCACAACCTGCAGTAGATGTTGACAGCAGCTGAAAATGTTGAGTATGTTCTACCATGGGATGTACAAAATTGATGAAGAAATTAAGTCTAACTGGCTTGAGTTAGGGGCAGCGGTGGCCTAGTGGTTAGGGCGTTGATCGGAGGATCGGGGGTTCGAACCCCTTCCCAATAAGGTTGCCCTGAGGTACCCTTGAGCAAGGTGCTGTCCCCGTCACGCTCCTCCCTGTGATAGGCTGGGGACCTGTCCAGGGTGTGTCCCCCGTCCTTCGCCCTGTGTGAGCTGGGATGGACTCCAGCACTCCCCCGCGACCCTGCTTGGGACAAGCGGCAGAAAATGACTGACTGACTGGCTTGAGTTAGTAGTTCAGGTCAAGAAGGAGAGAACTTGTCAGCCCATCAAATGGAAATTTCATGGAAAGAAACACCTCCGTGAACACTACTGAAAAACTCTCTAAATATAATGATCTAGAAACAGAAATGAAAGACATGTGGGATGTAATTACCACAGCAACTCCAGCAGTAATGGGTGCTCTCTGTCTCGTTAAGAAGAGGATAGAAAACTTCACAGAGTAAAAAAGATACAAGATACGAGAGGTTCAGAGGTTCATCTTCTCCTCAGCGCTAAACCTTAAATCAGGGGATGGGCTCAGAGTAGTGAGAGAATACATAATAATTATAATAACAATAATAACTGAGAATGATGAACTTTGCTTCTTTGCTTTTTTCCTGCAAACCGGGGAGCGGCCAGTAGGGGGCGGTGTTGTGGTGGAGTTGTCTGAAGGTCACTCATGAAGAAGAGCAGTGTTTGTGAGGTGGATCATGTGAGCCGATGTGTGTGGTTTAGTTAAAGCGCTGTTTTCTGAGCGCACGATGTCGTGGCTGAAAGCGGTGTCCAGCAGCGGCGAGGTGTTTGACGAGGATGTGGATGATTTCAGCCTCCAGAACAAAGAATGGAGCTTCAACATGGAAAAGCGGGCCAAGGTCAGTGTCTGCGATCAAAGCATCAGATCCAACAACCACACCTGAAGCGGGTTAGTGGGGTCAGGGTTCACTCCAGTGTGGCTTTTGTGTGTTAGGACGGCTACAGAGATGGAATGGATGCTGGAAAAGAGGCTTCTCTTCAGGTGGGCTTCAACTTGGGCTACAGAGAAGGTGCAATCCACATGAAGGCCATCGGGCAGCTTAAAGGAATCGTCAGGTGAGAGTTTAGAAACCATCCTCATTGCCTGGGAGAGCTGGTGTCTGTGTGAATGTGTTTGGCCAAGAAAAGTGTGTGTTTAAATGTTGACTTTTGTTCGTTGATGCAGTAAACATAGTCTTTACACAGGCTAGAGGCTTCCAGTCCAGTCATGTGGACCCCAGTCTTGTGCTGGTACACACACTGGGAAAACTGAGCAGTGAATCTGCTCCCTGCTTTTAACCCATCCAAACACACAGTTAGTGAACACACACACACACACACACACACACACACTCACACACCCCAGGAACAGTGTCTTTCCCAGGGGTTACTCAGGGTACCTACTGGTCTGGGTCTGGAACCCACAACCTTCTGATCATGGGATCTAATCCCTAAACACAACTCCATTGCTGCCCTGTTAATCAAATCATCTTCATCCATAATGTGAAGTCTTAGCCTCGAACCCAGTTTAGTTTTTTTGTCAATCCTGGTAAACTATATTTTATTGAACTGATCCCCATCCCAGAACTTGTGGAGCTGAAGACTCAGTCCTAGCTGTGTCATGTTAATAAGAGAAAGTAGGTGAAAAGTGTCTGTTTTGATCATTAGAGGTTCTGTTCTCAGCAATTTTGAAGTCATGTGGATGCTCCATTATGCTTGACTTCATTGTGTCCCTTCATTTTCCTGCCTGTACCCGACGTCTCTCTCATTGTCCGTAACTGTGGCTGTTTGTGCATTGTCTGTGTTTTCCACAGCGCTCTGCAGTGTTGGTGTCAGTCTCAGCCCTCTACGATCTCAGTGTTATCCTCCATCGCAGAGCTGCTCCAGAGGGTGGATCAACACGAGCAGGACTTGGTGGGGACCATCCGCAAAGCTCAAGAGCAGCCTCCTCCCAGTGTGTCGGAGGTGATGGGAGATATGGAGGAACTGGGTGTGGATCAGAGTGATGAGAAAGGGGGCTCCAGTTGCTATAGAAAGGATGGAGACCGTGATTGCTGCAGGAAGGATGGAGAGATGGACTGCTATGGGCAGGATGAGGACATGAGTAGGAGTTTGTTCACGGTCTCCTCACACAATTCACTCCAGAAAAGAGAGAGTCTGGAGAAGTTACTTCAGCGCTGTATAGAGCTGATGACTGAATTGGGACTGCCGGAAGAGTTGATCTTTCATATCCAGCAGCTTAGGTAATCATGACTTGGGACAGGTCACAGAACACTGCTCGGTTTTTTAATCGACAATCAGTTATATTCATTTTTAGGCTGATGGTTGCTTTTCCAGTGATTGATTAGTTTTGGACCAGTTCATTTCTAATATTACTGTCCTCTTGCTGCATTTAATAGTGAAATGATGCACTGATCAGGCACTACCATTCTCATGAATTTCAGACACTTTTTTTTTTTTTTTTTTTAAACACAACTTTTGTATACTAGCTTGTATTTATTTTGCTGATTAATATAACAAAGAACACTTTTAAACCTGTTGTTTTAACTAAGCAAATAGGGGAGAGCCTTCCACTGGACAAAGTGATTCATGTTTTAGCAAACAAAAAGTTATTTAACCCCAAGGAGTAGCTTGTCATTTTTTAGGCAAAAATGTCAGAAGGGATATCCTGAGGTAGGGGAAACGATATTATGCTGTTTCAGATTCACATTATGGGTCTGCATCAAGCAAAGAAAGCAACTAAGGACGTTGCTGAAACTAATTAAATAATTACATTAAGTACCCACTTTTAAAACCTGTGTTGGTGGTCCAGACCTTAACCCCACTGCGAATATTTGGGAAAGCCTGAAGATTTCTCTCCCATCATGATTACAAGATGTTGGCAAAAAAAATGAATGCAGCTCTGGGCAGAAATAAATGTACTGACATTGCATAAGCTAATGAAAATGTCACCATGGGGATTATGTCAATTTTTTGGGGCATTATATAATTCCAATTAAAATAATTTTATGACTTGAGAGCCTCTTTGTTTGAAAGGATTTACATGTGCAAATGATTAAACCTTTGCAAAAAGATGTATAACTAAAATATGTAAAGCTTTATAAAAGGTATGAGTGAAGTTAAAGTGACTATTTGTCAATACAACAGTGAACCACAGCAAAGTGCATGTCTGCTTTTAACTCATCAAAGTGGAGCAGTGGGCAGCCATATGCAATGCCCAGGGAGCAGTGTAGTGACATTTAGTAGACGACTCAAACCCACAACCGCTGTCCCAATGAGTTGCCAAGTATTTATACTACTGCATGCAAATGTAGAAACCCAAGCTGAAGACTTTTTTATCTGAGCTCTAAAGGCACAAGTCCAAAAAAGCTGTATACAGAAGGGAGGTGCTGAGGTACCCTTCAGGATTGTATTTCACTGGGTTCCCTTAAATCTGAGCTCACACTCCCTACCAGAGCAGACATGGCTATGGCTTGTATTTCCCCTGAATTTAGTGTCTCATTTAATACATGGACTACTCTTGTTCTGATGAGCATTCCTCTTATTCAGGCCAATCTGCCATGATTGGCGTGTAATTCGTGTGCTCTGATTGGCTGCCCGGTTGAAGGCTTAACCAATCAGGGCTCAGGAAGGGCGGGATGAGGAAAAATAACAACGCTGCAAAGGAGGGAAAGTGAAAGTACACTCTGAGGTAAACTTCCTCCTGGCGAAAATGTCGATGGATACAGACCATAGCGTGTGGATTAAGGTAGGGAAGGACCCAGGTAATATCTGAGAAACGCTTTAACGCCGCAGAAAGACGTTGAATGAGAAATGCTCGGTTTTAGCCATTAGCCTAACGGTCGCTAAGGCTGGCAGCTAACAACGCTAAGAGTGTTGCTTCATAAACGAAATGAAAAACATGGTACAAATCCTGTTCATGAGTTATGTTATTCTACTATTATTAGTTCATGTATTATTGCTGAGATGTGCAATCACAGCAGCTCTGGGTTTGGGTTCAGAACAGTCGTTGTTTATGTTCTGGGCTCGGCGCAGACTGGTACAAACACGAGACCAACTTCTAACCCAGCCTGGGTCTAAAGAGAGCAGAAAAACGATCCCTGAGGTTCAGGGACATGTCTTAAGTCCACATGGTGCGAATGCCACAGAGGAACCAAACCTCCTTAGTGCAGATCTAGTTCAAGCAGCTGGAGTGACTTGTTGATTCACTCTGACAGCTCTGCTTCAGGACTTACGAGGGCTGCTTTATAGGCCTGGGTTTCTTTTTGAGACTCACTTGACTCATCAGATAGTCTTGGGCATGCTATGTGCTAAAAATGCTTTCTGAAAAAAATTCTGAAGAATTTAGTCCATAATCGCACTTGAAGTCACTGTTTTCGTTATTGGGAACAAACCACTGCACCACAAAGTGCTTCCTTTGCATTTAACACGGAAGTGGCCAAGATGGGGACGATACCTTGCTCAAGGGCACCTCAGTTTGAACAAATGGTCTGGGAATCAAACCCATGACCTTCTGATCAACCTAGTCCCTAACCAATATGCCACCACTCCCCATTGTGGGATAGTTAGGGGTAGTAGAGTTGGGGGAATGTACCTTTCTTAAGGGTCCTTCAGGGTAACCTTAGTGGTCTGGGACTCAAATCCACAATCTTCTGATCTTTGGGCCACTTATCAGTCATATTACATGCAGGGAGATTCAAAGACCCTGTTTGAAACTGCTCACTAATATCAGTGATCTGATTACAGTGAGACGTTTTCGCTCTTCTTGTGTCTCAAATGCAGATCACTGTGAATTTTGTGACAGGAAAGAAGGTACCCCACACATGCACAGGCTTTTGCAAACCTGTAGGCTAGTTAGGACACCAGCCCTCCAGGACCAAACCTGTGCCCCCTGATTTTAACAACATAGCTTTTAATAAAGTACAATCTTGAAACAGCAACTGTATCTCTACTGTAATGTAAAAGTTGATTTTTGTTGCTGTCAGGGACTGAAAAGGATGCTTCAGTGTTCACAGTACCAAAGTGTTTTTTGGTCGTTTGCACCATTGGGCCCTGTTCATACCATAATGATTCTCCATCAATAACAACAGATCGCCTACTGATCCAAATAAACAAAGTGTCACTCAGGGTTCTGTTCTTAGTCCTCTATTACTCAAATTTTATATTCTTCCACTCGGTCATATTGTTAGACACAATTGGTTTCACTGCCATGCTGATGATACTCAACTCTACCACCTTCAATTCACATCTCCGCTCATCACTTTCCTTGAAAGACACAGAAAGAGTTATTCATATTTTTATAACTTCCCGTTTCGATGACTGTTTTTGGTCTCCCATCTAAAGCACTAACCAAGTTCCAGAACATACAGAACTCTGCAGCTTGTGTTATCACCTTTTCCAAAAAGTGAGAACACATCACTCCCATTCTCCATAAACTTCACTGGCTGCCCATATCATACTGCATTCAGTACAAGTTGCTACTCATTACATTTAAAGCCTTACAGTCCCTAATTTCAGGTTAGCCAGCATAGGTAGTAGATAATTTAGCATTGGTTTCCGCAGACTCCAATTCCCTCCTCAAAATATACGTTAAAAGCCCTCTCTGCCTTCCTTCAAAAGTCTGTTAAAAACTTCTCTTCAGTCTGTGTTATTCCTCTTCTCCCTCTTCTTGATCCCTTCTCTACTTTGTCTTTCCAGCTTGTTAAAGGATTTGTCTGTTTGTCATTACCTTTGTGTTCTGTCTAATAATGTTTTTGATCAATGTTATTATTATTGTTATTAATAGTGTTTATTATCATCATGATGGTTATTATTGTTAACTGGTATAGCTTATTAATTTTGAAAGACTGAAATAATTAAGATTGGCTTTCTTTAAATGCATGTGTCTGTGATCTTTCACATTTATTGAAGGGATGTGATGCTGTCCCACTGCCCAGTCTTAATTGTACTAACTCATCATATGTAGTAATGGTAAATCTGAGTTATTGTGCTGTCTTTTGGATACACCAGCTGATTTGGTTTTTTTTTTTTTTTTTTTGCACTATTCACAGGATTGAAATTATGTCTTGATATCCTCAGTCATCTCCACAGAAGACTTGTTTTAACCGGATTGTGATCTACTCAATGTTTTTAATTTACAGACAGTTGTTATATCTATAGGTGTGGAAAACACTGAAGCTTGTCTTAAGGAACCTTTCACTTATGGCTGGGGATGTTATTTTCCTTCGAGAGGAAGTTTTTGTCCTTTTGTGACTGTAAATCTAAGACTGTTAAGTCTTGTTATTTGAAGTGGATGTGTAGTGACCCATCATATCCTTTGATTGGGGACTGGAGGAGAGAGATCATAAACGGCCAATATGGGAAACTTCTGCTGCTTGCCATCAAATCCATGTGACCATACAGTGGATGAGACAAAGGGGCTGCTGAGCTCATCAGAATCAAAGACCTCCAATAGGGCAGATGGGCAAGAGGGAACTGGCTTTAGCCAAACAGAGGTGGCACAAGGGCGGTGAGTTAACAGAAATCTGAAGTTTTTTTTTTTGTAAAAAATCCACTCCTCTATTGAATGAGTGATATACTCTTTTTTTTTTTTTTTTTTTGTCAGTTTTTATGACAGTTTATCATGACTTCACAACCATGGATTCTTTCACAAAACCATGCATATGTTAATTTTAAAGGCACAGAAAATGCCTGTTGAATTTGGAAAGTACAAGCAAAAAAACTAATACAAAAAAATGTAGAATAGGCATTTTTTGCTCTGTACAAACTTTCAAATAAAAACTTTTTGTACAGAGAAAGCATGCAATTTTGTATTGAATTTGTATTTTTTAATTTTATTTTAAAAGATGTTTCCTTCTTGGCAGCAAAAATGAAGAATCGGACAAAGAAGTGGTGACTTCTCAGCCGAATGCCATTCACACATCTGTACAGCAACAAAGTGCCTATTGTTCTGTAATAAACTCATTGCATACTGAAGAGTCTCGTGCTGTAAGCCAAAATTCTTCCCCTGAAGTATTTAAGGAACCAGTGGAGGCATCTGTAGAAAAAGCAGAAGGAAAGGAAAATGTTGGGACAGAGGAGACCCAGACTGCTGCTGAACACAAGGATGTATTACCAGACCCAGCTACCCCACCTTTAGAGATACTCACAGCTGAAGATGAGCTAAAGAAGGAAACTCAAATAGATGATGTGCCAATAAACGTGGACGAATCAGTTGTGGCTACACTGACAGTCCAAGAAGAGGCTATCAAGGCACCGTTGGATACCAGTAAAATGGGCATAGAGAAGAAGGCAGCTGAAGCGTGTATAAAGAAGGAAGATGCTGTGGCAGACATGGAGATGGGAGAAGCTCAGGCGAATGTAGAAAAGGAGGGTGCAGCGGTGCAAAAGGAAGAAGCTCAGGAAAATGTAGAGAAGCAAGATGCTGAAGTGGATGGGGAGAAGGAGCCAGCTGAAGTGAATATAGAGAAGAAAGATGTTGAGGCAGAGGCAGATGCAGAACAGGATACAGCTGAAGTGATCAAAAAGAAAGAGGAATCTGAGGTGGACATAGAAAAAGATAAACCAAAAACCTCTATGGAAAAAGATGAGCTAGCTCTGAATAGCTCCACAGGTGGCGAGCATGAGGTAGAACATCTAGTGCCTATAGACGTAGAAGAGAACAACAAAGCAGGTGCTTCAGTGACAGAAAGTTGTAAAGCAGAACCTGAAACTTCTTTACCTGCGACCACAAGTGAGGTGGATGTTGTTGAAAAATCTGTGTTCGCTGTATTAAGTGTGGTCGAAGTAAAGGAAGGCAACTTAACTTCTGAAATTCAGGAACATTCAGAAGAGCTGAACACACTAGCAATGGAAATGGGTGATGAACTCATTCATCACAACATAGAAAATGGGCAAGAAGATGATCTGAAAGATAAGAACCCGTCTATGGTGGATGCTACACTTGTGTCAGAGATGCCCCAAGAGATCCAGCTAATCCAAACATGTAATGAACCTTCATTTACTGAGATGGAAGCACCTCTGATTAAAAATTCTATCAATGTTATCAGGTAAGAATATCTTAGAAGGGTTTAAGTCTGACTCTGAGCTCTTAAACTTACGCTTAGATCATTGGGTGCTCAGATAAACTGATGTTTCTTTGACCTTTAAGGATATATTTGCATGTAGATTCCCATTTACAATAAAAACGATAATAGCTTTTGTTATTCTGCACTGTAGGCTAGAAGTCTTCAGCTAGAAGTCCTCTAAATATTTTATAGTTCTATCTAATGCATAAATGTTCAGTTCTGGATCACCATGATCCAGTGCTAGCTGCACAAGCTAAATTCATGTATAAATGTTACATATGCGTTTGCACAGTTAAAGATTTCACATTGAACTTAATGTAAGCTAGCTTGTGTGATGCAACCTGTTCAGTGTATAAAACTTTACCCTGCACTTAGGTGAACCCTAGGCCATATTAGTAACTGCACTCCCATGAATGTTGCTGCTCTAGGGTCCCACTAACCCCCTACTCACACTGGAAACACTCTCACCAAGCACACCTCGTAAACATTCACTGCAACTAGTATGCCATTATAATTAAAGGAATTAAATAATAAGAATTCCATGTAAAAAATTTTCTGAAACAGGAGGTGAAGTTAACATAAGGTCCCCTCCAGCGTATTTGAAGGTCAGTTCATTTTTGCTATGATCTGAATAGGTTTTGGTTTGAGATCAAAAGAAGAATATGGCAAGAGATCAGATTTTAATTTTTGTTTCCTGGTATTTACATCCAGATATATTAATTGGCATAGAAAATAGCACATCACCACCCAGATTTTTTAGTGAGCAAAAATATTACATTAGATGCTCTTTGTTGTCATGGTGTTTCCTATTTTAATGACAATATTAAACTATAAATAGCTTTATGTAATATATGCTTTCAGCTAAAGCTTTGGATTTCAGCTGTTAAGACTGCATTTGTTCTTGAAAAGAACAAGAATGGTCTGAGGGGGAGAAGCATGACATTTTTGAATCTGAGGAAAAAGGAAATTTAGTAGTGGTTCATAAACATTGGGCATAGTCAGTAGAACTGTTTGGAATGTCCTAGAAAATGTCCTGTTCATGAGAGTAGAAAAATATACACTCATACATACACTGATACACTCATCAGCAGAAAGTACTCAAGAGTTGAGCCATGAATTTTTATGGACTGATGAAAGTGAAAATGTGGGGAAAGGATATGGTCATGATCCAAAACATACAAGCTCACCTGTCTTACCTGTCTCACCTGTGCATAGTTGAGATTGTGTCATATCTTAGGCTTGCATGGCTATTTCTGGAACAGGCTCAATAATCTTTAAGCTGAGTTAATAAGCTGTAATTTACAGTTGTAGCTACAGGATAAATGATGAAGTCTGCAGAAACAGTAAATAGAAAATGCATCAAATCTAATTGGGAATAAGTTCATCATCATGCAGCAAGACAACTGTCCAGCTATCCACAGAACTATGTTCTATGTAGTTTAACGTACACCGATGTAAATACCAGGCATATTTCTAAGCCAAAACTGCCATTTTTGCTTTTGATTTGTATAAACATCCTTCTAGGGTCTGCCACCACTTGGCTTGGGTCAAAGCGGTTAATAACAGATGTAAGCAGTGATTGGTGAGATTAAAACAATAAGGTGGGCCTGTAGGGTACATCTGTGGTCGATTGACCCAAATTTAACATTCAATAATGGCACTGAGGGTTACAGAATTTTAACTGGCTACAATGCAGTGACTCATGAAAAATCTGATTTCATTTTACAATGATTAACTCATCAACTTGGGTTTATTATATGCCTGGGAGGCAAATATGCTGTTCGGCAGTTGCTTTTGCTGCACAATGCTTAACTTTGCCCAATTTAGTGTTTTCATATATGCTTTAGGCATTCCAGGCCCTATCGTGCTCCATCAAGACATGCTGATAGTAGAGCTGACTGTGTGTACTAAAAATGTGCCTGATTAAATGGTATCCATTGTAACCTCATTTCCTTTCTTGTATTAGCCTTGGAGAGGAGGTGGACGAGTCCCGAGACTCTGCAGCAGAATGGAAGAAGATCCCTGTGCCAAATGAGAAAGAAGCAGAGTTTACAGAATCTCTTCTGAATGGCCTAGACTCCACTCCTGCTGAGAAGTCTGAACCCACAGAGGCTCATAGGTGTGTACCTCTTGCTGTTCACTGCTGGCACCAGCAGGTGGAATCAAAGACCAAAGCATTCAAATCTGCTGTGAGGTTAAGAAGGGTGGAAAATTACAGTGCAGCCACCCACATGTTTTCACCTTAACATCACTAGACAGATGTGAACAGAATGTTTTTGTGTGCTGCCTAGTACCTGTCTTGCTTCATCCCAAGAGTATGTGCAAATGTTTTTATGACATTGTAAAAAAATCAGGTGTGGCTTATGTCTTGAGGTGATGGATTAATTAGAAGGCACATGCGGATGGATCTTCACCAACCGAGTGGGTATAATGCTTACTGTCAGAACAAGAACCTAAACAGCTCAAATTGTCCGTATTCATATTGTACTCTTGGATGTGCTATAGTTTATATGAACTCACCTGTGTCATCAAACACCTTCATCTTAAATTCCTGAGGTTTCTAAAACCTGCTAGGTAGAACCGTTGTTTACTTATCTTCTTGGTGACATAACAATGGTTAAAACTTTCACTGTTAACTCAGATACTCAAGATTCCACATTCCACAATGTTGCATTACTCAAGCAACTTAACATATAAAACATTTCCTTGTTAGGGATTTCTTTGAGATATTTCTCTCCTGCTCTCTTCACTTGGGATATAGCTACCCTTAAAACCATTTTAACACACATGTTCTTACTGAACATCTTGTGATATATCTTGTGATATGGGCTGCAAAACTGTACTGCACCGACAAATAAAATAATGGTCTGCATTTGTTTGACCACAGTCCCTCTAATATTTTGAGCCAGCTGAAAGGGGCTTCTTTTTCTTGAAATGTTAAAGTTCCTCTATTCTCTCTACGTAGCAAACTTTATTATAACTGCTTACAGGTATATTTGTGGCATGTATGATGAACTCCTGTGCTCATTTGATTTAAACTGAGAGCTTATAATGTGATATACAATGTGATTTCTTTTTTTTTTTTTATGTAAGGTGGCTTATTTTTTTTAGAAGAGGACAATGAAATCATGCTACATAAAGAAAGTATGGTTTTCATAAGGTTTTTAAAAAGAGACATTGTTACTACAGTTACCATGTTAATGCTTATGGGAATGCTGATTCAGCAATACCATATATTGTTATTAATTTTTATATTTACAACTCAGAAGCTCAGCCCTGATTGGCTTAAGGAATCCAAAATCCTTAACTTCATCTAATAAAGAGAAGGTTAGGTATGCAGAATTAGCGAAAAATGTAAAGCCTCATAAAAAGTGATTCAGGATCATGACAATGTGAAATCCAATTAAATCAACTAGACTTAAAATGAAGCAAGAAATCCTGCTTTTTGAGATTGACCCCTGGCTTGAATCCAAACACTGATTTTGTAAACAAAACGTCTTTCAAAATGAGTTTTTTTTTTATTAATGTTTCAACAGAAATTATAAATTGATAGATTGTGTAAAAGTGGTTTACTAATTAGTTAAAATTAGTTTTTTGAATTTTATGAACATTCTAGTTGCTGTCACCATTTGTTTAGGAAGAATCATTTTAATACCTTTAAAGTTGTTTTCGGAAAATATTGTATTAGCCATTACAGAAAAGAGCAGCAATGTAGAACTATATAGCCATTGCCAAAGGTTTTGAGAATGTCAGAAACGTTAATTTTCACAATGTTTGCTGCCTCAGTTTTTATGATGGCTATTTACATATATTATATATGTGTTATAAAGTGTGATCAGATGAATTGCAATTATTTGTAAAGTCCCTCTTTGAGATTAGTTAATTTTCATTGTAAACAACCTATTTCCACTGCAATTCAGCCCTGCCACAAAAGGCCCAGCTGACATAATTTCAGTGATCCTCTGATTTGGCCACAAATTTGTTAACAGCATGCCAGGATAAATTGCAGAGGTCTTGAAAAAGAAGCATTGATTACTGACTTAATTATAATATTGACTTTTTATTGCTTAAACTTAATGTAATTCTCAATAAAAGCCTTCGAAATTTCTGAAATGCTTGTAATAATACTTCAGTGTACATCTGACAAAAAGATGTTAAAACACAAGCAGCAAACTTTGTGAAAACCAATACTTCTCAAAACTTTTGGCTACAGCTGTATTTTTGACGGAATGCGAGAAATTATTTTGAAGTGAGGTATTTACTGGGATGATTACTTTAATATCACCAACAATGAAGATTAACATTGACTTAACATAATTATGAAAGCCCTCATTTACTAACATTTTTAAGTTTACATTTTGACTTGTCAAGCTTGAGACCCCATTCAAATAATGGGTGAAATAGTGGTAGAAGTAACACTAAAATTTGTTTTCCATTTGCAGTGACACTCTTCCAGTGGAGAATATTGAGTTTGTTAGATCAATTGAAGCCATCTCATTAGATGACCATAAAGAAGAGAAGGAGCCAATAAACCAACTGAGGGAGGAGTATGGAGACACAACTAGTGTTGCCCAGGAAACGGTAGCAAAAGACAATACTGAAGGCCACAAAGTCCAAAAAGGAGAGATTATTCTGAGCAGTAGTCATGCTGTGGAAGTCGCTCTGATACCTCTGACTGAAAGCATCTCAGAGAAGGAGGAGCAAGAGCCAGAGGAGTAAGTATCTGTCCTTTAGTTTTATAAATTCCAATTATGTGAATATTGACATTTTTCAGATCCTAGCAGAGCCATAAAAAATCTCTGGTGCATGAAAATGAACCAGTCTGAAAATCACATTTTAGCTGCATCAGAGATTTGTCACTTCGTTTGGAAATTTGCAAGTAGTGTAAGTAGTTTGTGCAGTCATTTTGTGCATTCAGAATGAAAGGGTTATAGTCTTAGGTCCTAGTTTTCCATTGCGCTTTCTCAATCTGACTCTCTGTATTTTCTGTTTCTCTCTCCCCAAAGTGAAGACCTCTACCGGGGAGCTGAAGAAATAGAGATAGAGCTGTCCAGAGAAAAGCAGTCAAAGCCACTGTTGGAGTTTACAAGTATAAACCTTTCATTTGTTTATATCATTTTGTGTTTCCTTAAAAGTAGAAAGCAGCATTTGAAACTTTGAATGAACCCCACTTCCAAAGTTTTAATTAAGCATTGCATTGTTAACTTGTATAATAAGCAGTAACTCAGGTAGGATTTTTTTTCACACCATCATCTGTCAGGTGACCTCTTCAGTCACACCCTGCACTTATTTTTAAAGCTCATTTTGTAGATTGTTCTTTTGTAGACTCCGTTAGAGCACGTGTGCTTCCCAAAGACTTAATGCATAAACCACTTAACCAAAGACTTAACGCATGCCACTTTATCAAGTACACCTGCCTTGTATGTACACTCATTTTTCATTTTATCAGCTTCACTCACCATATTACAGATAATCTAAATTATTCAGAGCTAAATGTTCTTTTTTAGCTCTCAGAGACAGGAGCTGCTGTTTTTAGCACTGTGTCCACTCACGGTCCACTTTATTAGGTACATCTAACCTGTTGGTCCACCTTTCAGGCCACAGGACACTGTTGGCTGGATATTTTTGATTGTGTGACTTTTCACAGTCCAGCAGTGATATTGATGTGTTAAAACTGCAGCAGCACTGCTGAGTGTGAACCACTCTGTGCAGCACACAGAACACATTTAGTTGCCACTACAATTTCAGCACTATTGTGCTGAGAATGCTTTACCACTTAAGTAATTCTTACTAACTCTTGGTCAAGTGGGGGTACTACCCAATTTTGAACAGGTTAAAGGGGGCTCATTTATGTTGGTGAGAAACAGATAGACCACATTTTATTACTTAAACAGAGCCTCTGACAGGTTTTCTGGTCTTTTCTTTAGATTGGCTTTAGCAAGAGTTCTCCAGTCTTCCTTAAGGACATTTCATTATGTCCCATTCTCTGTAAAGATGATCCTGCTTCAGCATACAAAACTGGTCAGGGACAATGACTGGGCTGAAAATGAGATCTAAAAACTTTTTCCTTCAAGAAGTCTGGAGAACTGTTCCTAAACTATACATCAAAATGTACAAGAAAATCTTGGGAAGCAAATTGTGAAGAAATGGGGGGTGTCTCAAGACTTTAGCACAGTATTGTAAGAGTACAGTAATGTGGTTATCTTGTGCTTGATTCTTGGTAATTATAGTTAATTATACATAATTGTTCCTTAGTCATGTCTATTACAATTAATGTTTGTAGTGTACAGTATTTTAGTGCTGTAGTACTTCTCTGTTAGTCATGCAGCATACAAACAGATCCGAGAAAATAGCTACAGTTTTATGGCTGCAATAAACCTTCCTCTTAGGAAAAGCAATACAGCCGGATTTTTTTTTTTTTTTTATTATTTCCTATTTGGCAGTCCCTGGCGTGGAGGAGAAATGTAGCTTAGCAGCTGCTGTTGACATACTGGCCTACAGTGAGAGCGAGTGGAAGGGAAACACAGCCAAGAGCACACTCATCAGAAAGGTGAGTTCAAGTCTTAAAGGGATTTTGGAGGAAGGAAAAGGAAAGCCTGCTGAATCGGAGTCATTACAGACAAGATGAATCAGCGGTTTATTTAATGTTATTGTTTAAAGTTCATACATCTTTGTAAATTAGCTTTCTGACAGAAAAAAAAAGTGTTTTTTTTTTCACTAGAATATTCAATCTGGCAAAAGTTTGGGGACACTTTTTTTTTTTTTTAAATATATTTGTAATGGGCATGCTTTCTTTGTTCATTTGAATTTGCATTAAATAGAAAGCTTCATAGAGAATTTTTTCCACAGCATTGGAAATCATTTGTAGATCATGTAATTTTATCCCTCTTTGTGATGACAGAACTGTGTTTAAGCATCTTTAGAGTAACAGAGGCGCAATATCTGCTACTTATGGACTTTCAAATGGTGCAAATATCTAAGCATTTGACGCCCAACAAAAGAGAATAAAATAATCCTGAATCCAGAAGAGTACAGCTGGCCTGTCCCTCAAACAGTATTTTAATTGAGCTTGAGTACATTTGGGGCAAACATTGGGGTGAAGATTGGGGGGAGGGGGAAGTTTGGCGAAGAACACTGAAATTATATAAATAAATAAATAAATAAATAAATAAATAAACTTGGCTCCTGTACCAAGGAAGTGATTGAACATGAAGCTGTGTGCTTCAAAATATACCCAAAGTACTTAGATTTTTTTTTTGGTCTTAATTTTTAATGGCATCAAAGTACTAGCTTTTCCACTTTTCAGTGTCCTCATGCGTTTGACAATGTACATAATTCAGAAACGGAGGGCTTTTGTGTGAAAAGCTGAGTCATTTGTTTGGCACATTGCTTACTCACAAGTATTACATGGCCCATATAATTCACTCAGTCAGGCAGTTACTTGATGAGTCATGACCTGTTCTGTTCTTTTTACTAACGAGTCTGAATGTCACACCTTCAAATGAAATATGTCAATACATCAGCCGTCATCCATCACAAAGCCTTTGTGTGCTCCCCCCCGGACACACACACACACACACACACACACACACACACACACACAAATATACATACACACAGAGCTGTGTTTTAGAATGAGTTAGATTATATTTGAATTTGTTTACATATCCAATGAATTGGGTTTGTCAGTTCCTCATGAAACTGAATATTATGCAAACCAGATGACAGAATACCACTGTTTGCCTCTAGTTAAGGACAGCACGTCTTGCAGAGATGAATGTTTTGCCAAACAAATGCACAATACTGGGCTCAAGGTCATGGACAGAGAACCTCTTGCATTTGTTACAACAACAGGCATCGTCTTGTAAGACGGGAATTTCAAGTCCGCCTCCTCCATATCTTTGGATAAAAAGACGTCCCATAGCACATCCAGCTGACAGATGAAAAGTTATCCCACTGGAGACTAAGACATTCAATACAGGCCCAGCAAAGGTCTAACAGTTACTGAATTTGCAGATTTACATGGACGGGTATAGGACAACCTACCTGCCTGCAACCAGGCCTAACGAGACAAGTTATGGAAGTGGGAATTAACTTTCTATATACAATTTCATGTGTCATCTTTCTAATCTCTGCACAGAAATAAAACAAACAGCGTTCTTAGACAATATACAGTTTCTCTGTTGAAGCAGTTGGATATACCCCAAAACAACCATGGGCAATCATTATGGTGCCAACTCATCCTGATTGCTAACGTAAACACTAGACTATAGGTTAGTAAAACTAGAAAGGAACGATGGACGATATCTAGATAGCTGGGTAGTCATCCTTATCTGACAACTAATTTCTGGCAATGATAGTTTGAAAGCAGTTTGCAACTTTATATTTAAATTGAAGTTTTCTGATGTTCATCTAACCACTGGGGATTCTACTTTCTGTTGGTACAAGCCCATAATAATGCCTTGTTTAAATATTTTCAGGGATATTCAGAGATGTCCTGCAGTTTCAGCAGCCTGAGGAGAGTAAGAGGGGATAACTACTGTGCTCTGAGGGCTACCTTGTATCAGGTGTTAGCCACCACCAAACAGACACCAGCCTGGCTGCTGGAAGAAGACTTCACATCGGTGAGTGGTCACAAACGCGTTCCTCTGTGGAGTGCCACTAGATACTAAACAATAAGGAACATGGTCTTTTTAAGATCAGCCAACCTGCTTGGAGTGTGAAACAATCCCTGCAGGACAAGCAAAAGACACTCTCTCATGATGTAGAATACTGGATTAGATGCCTAATAATAAAACAGCATTTAGTAGTTAAAACAGCCATGTTAATGCTTTTAAAATAGGATTCTCAATGGGTGCTAATTTTGTTTTAGCTCCAAGGAAAGTCTACTAATTTCATACTGAACTCCATTGCAACAATTTGAAGTTCTAACCTGTGTAAGCTGTTTTTACTGATGCCTCCTCAATCCAAGTTCTGGTTGGTCTATTTCCTAAGTTGCCAGAGAAACTTGAAGCTCAGGAGCACCTGATTGGTGAGTGGAAATTCCCTTCACAGTGTTGGAAAGTAGGACAGAAAGAGGATGCAGTGCAAAAACTGAAGCACTATCTTGAGCTCCTGCAAAAAAGGGTAAATATAATTGTAACCTCTGCTGTATTTGACAAGATTCATTTTAAGCAAAGAAATGCTTAAATGCAGATGTATGTTTGTCAGTTATACAGTTTTGTCTTTCTTGTTCCTTATGATTATTTGTAAGTCTTGCTATGTGTACTTCCAGTGGCAGACAGCTGCAGAGTCAGAGAGTCTGGAAGAGAAGCAGCATGTCTGTGAAAGTGTGTTTCAAGGTGCAGAGGAAGAGTATGGTCTGCTGGAGGTGCTGAAGTTTCTCATGCTTGCCAGGGCAGTGGAGCTGCATGGCAAAATGCAGGCAGGACAGGAAGTGCCTATGTTCTGTTGGCTGTTGTTTGCTCGGGACACATCAGAAAACCCCAAAACACTCCTCAGCAACCACCTGGGCCAGATTGGATTCACCGGAGGGCTAGAACAGGTAGACATCACTTTTGTTAAACATTCAAAGCTGATGTACTGTTCCTTTACTGTTCCTGTGCATTATCTAAAAATCAGCATATATTCTTGATTTAAAAAAAAATCTGAACGATCAGCGACTAGCTAATACCCCCCCGTGGAAAAAAAACTTTAGTATTTGAGCATGAGCTGTGTTCTAAAAGCCACATCCAAATGACTTCTGCTGTAACGCTGTAATAAATGTACCTTAATAAGCCAAAAGTTTTATTTGTTCTTTGCCTAGATCTAGTTGGTCACTAAAAACATGTTTGTAGTCTTTGCTTCTTTAGTTAACACAAAAGAACTACAAGGCAAATAAGACTAAAATAAAGAGTAGTGGAAAAAAAATTCAATATTATCTATAATCTCGCTAGTTTGGATAAGCTCCTCAGGTAACAGACTGATTAGCTCTGTGCCGTTTTTTTTCCACAATACATTGATTATCACTTAAGGCATCGTCATCAGATTATTTATCAATCATCAGCCTTTCATCGAACCTAATGTACTCCATCAATATGCAGTCGTAGACTTTGAATTAGGCCTTGTGCATTATACTAAAAGGGAGTTGTTTTTTTTTCAACTTTATCCTGATGTTAGACAAATGTACAGTACTGCAAAAGTTTTAGGCAGGTGTGAAAAAGTGCTGTAAACAAAGAATGCTTTCATAAATAGAAATAATGATTGTTTATTTTTATCAATGTACAAAATGCAAAGTGAGCGAACAAAAGAAAAATCTAAATCAAATCAATACTTGGTGTCACTACCTTTTGCCTTCAGACCAGCATCAGTTCTTCTAGGCACACTTGCACAAAGTCAGGGATTCTGTAGGATTATAGTCGGTGTGTGATCAACCAATTTAACCAAACAGGTGCTGATGATCATCAATGTCACACGGAGGTTGAAACACAGTCATGCTTGGAACAACCTACCAGCCGAGTTCCTTCACAAACTGTGTGCAAGAGTACCTAGAAGAATTGATGCTGTTTTGAAGGCAAAGGGTGGTCACACCAAATATTGATTTGATTTAGATTTCTCTTTTGTTCATTCACTGCATTTTGTTGATTGATGAAAATAAATGATGAACACTTCCATTTCTGAAAGCATTCTTTGTTTACAGCATTTTTTTCACACCTGCCTAAAACTTTTGCAGTACTGTACATTTGTCTAACATCAGGATAAAGTCGAAAAAAAAACAACTCCCTGAAATATATTTTTTGGCATTTTTTGTGAAGAGGCTAAAGTTGCTTCTTCAGATTTGCACTGAAGCTTTAGAGTTAATGTAACAAACGGATATTGGAATTTCTGGCCACTTGTTAGCATTGTGCAAACCACATTGCTAAAAATATTTTTCCTTAATCTAAAAGTCGGCTAACCAACCCAAGCCTAACAAGGTCTGAGAAAATAAAGGGTCTGGGGATCAGCTCATGCCACATCATCAGATTGGGTTGATTTTAGTTTAGTTTTTTTAAAGAGGGATTTGTGTGTTGATTTCACACACTCATACTTGTTCTCTCTCCCTTCCCACACTTGCCCCATTCTGTCCACTCTCTGTCTGTCTCTCTTCACGCTAGCTGCATTTGGAATAGCTCTGTATTAAGGAGTGGGTGAATATGCCCTACAGTGAAACCACAGGCGATATGAGGGCTGTACTGGGTTGGTGGAAAGGTCACAGCAATTCTGTGAAGCACTACACAAAGGACAACACACAGGACAGGGCCTGCGTTAAGTTCACTCAAAGTTTAGCAGCAGTGAGATATTGAGAGGGGTTCAACCGATGCTGATAAACAATATGATTGTATGATGGATGTAGAAATAATTATGGGCCAGGGTAAAAATTTAGCAAACTTTGTAAATAAAAAAAATAAATAAATAAGAAAACCCTTGCTTTAAATGCTACAATGATATTAATAGAAATATGTTTTTGCGTACCTCCTTCCCTGTAGGTGGAGATGTTTCTGCTGGGTTATGCCTTACAATACACCATTCAAACCTTCCGCCTCTACATGACGGACACGGAGGAGTTTGTCACACACTACCCTGATGACCACAAACAGGACTGGCCCTGTGTGTGCATCGTCACAGAAGACGATCGACATTACAACGTCCCTATCAGGAAACAAGCACAGCACCAGCTTAACCATGACCTTTCAGTGCTGTGGCCTGACCTCAGCTGATGGGCAGTAAAAATGTCTCTTGGACAGCTGTCAGAGCAACATACCCAAATTAAAGTTCCAACTGACTTCTATTCATGTTATGAATACAAGAAAGCAGTTTACATTGAATAGTTTTTTTTTTGTTTGTTTGTTTTTGTTTTTTCCAGAGCATGCAGCTAAAAAAGCTAACATGTAAAACTCCGATTGAGAGCCATCATCAGTGCAATGCAGCGATTTTCAGCAGGAGGGCCTCGTTTAAACACATTGCTTAGACTTTGTCTTAAATTAAGAGTTTACAGCCAGTTGCCAAATGAGATTTGCACTGTTAAACAATATAAAATAGTTTTAAAACAATTAAATATTTTAATTTTAAATCGAACTGTTCATATAAAATGTGCCATCACAAACAAAAGACTTGTGCACTGCTCCAGAGAAACATTAGAGGCAAGTGGGAGATTTAGCTTATATACAAGAAACTTTTCTCTTTCTGATTTTGTACATTAACACAATTAACACAAATCTTAAAATATTTTACAAATTTTGGACATTTGATATTTGAATTTCAAATTGAAAATAAAGTACACACCCTCTATAGGGCATACACTTTTTGCCAAGTGTTGCATGCTCATTTGCTGAGTTTAAAATATGTAAAATGTGCCACATTTTACAATGTATTATTTTCCTGAAATGGTAAATTTAGCAAATGCATTATAATAAGCAGCAGCGTGTTTTCTGTAGAGGATATGTACTTACTGTTACTTAAAAAAAAAAAAGTGATGCAAGTGTCGGCTAATTAATGGACACAACTTTAAGAAAATTATTGAAAAACAGATGCTTTAAAAGGCTTTACTTGTTAGTCATTTATATTAAGACCGATTACAACATACAAAATAAATACCGAGGTCTGAGGCCTTAAGCAGAGCTACTTAGAGCGGTCCACTGTGGTGGCTGATGTTTTTTTCCAAGTTTACATACGGTCACGTTGGCAGAGATGTTTTTGTGCAGTTATGATCAAATCATTTTGGTCATTCAGAAGTCAGGCCACACTGCTGGAAAAGAAAAGAAAAAAAAACAAAAAAAAAACAACAAACTAACAAAACAAAAAAAAAAAAAAAACACCCACTTATTGCCTCAGTAAAAGGTCAGTCTGCTGTTTCTGAATTGTTGTTTTGCACTGTTGGACTAAAACTCGCATTCTCATCAGGCCACAGAGATACCAGCCAGTCCACAAACTAAACTATGTAATCAAGGGCTATAAAATGCTGTTTATCTGGCTCAGGTGTATTGGGAGCTGGGATATTTGAGAGAGAGAGGAGGAGAGAGGGGAGAAGGGAAAAAAGTGCTGGAGATCTATGGGAGCTTCTGGATGACAAAGTTAATTTCAGATGGAGTTCATTTACACTGGTGTAATTTAAGAATGTTAATATTGTGCAGATTAACTAACTTTATTGGAAAGCTGTGAATTTTTTTTTTTTATACCAAATACTTACTTTGGTTATTTCGCAAGTGAATCTTTTGTAATATTCCAGAGATTGCTACAAAAACAGGTTTTTTTGTTTGTTTTAACTGTAGCAAAAGCTACTGTGCTTGCCCTAAATGAGGACTTAAGTGTTGTTGCTTCATGGTTAAATAGAAACGGACCCTGAATTGGGTTCCATCATTACTAATGTAGTTTTTTCTTTCATTAACACTCATTTTTCTTGAATGTCTGGCGTGAGCTAGTTTTAAACAAATGCTGCCAAATAGATTGTCTTTAACTGTTTGTACCACTGCTCTGTAACATAGTTGAATTAAGAAAAACTATAACTTAAAACAGTAAATGGTGCTCTACAACAAGTGCCAATCTTATACTCAGAAAACTTGAATTTATTATTGCTTTAAAAAGTAAGAAGTGATGCCATCATTTTGCACTCAGTTATTTGGGTAAAAGTTATGCAAAGCATCAGCCCAATTTCTCTTTTAAAAGTACGTACATTTATTTATTTATTGGTAGTAAACTAGGAGTATGGTCATGAAACTGGAAAAAACAATGTGGTTATAAAGGAGTAGCTTGTCTGTGATAAAGAAAATGTTTTATGAACAAAGTAAGTTGATCTGGATACAAATTAAACAGGTCTTTATTTCAAAAAGAGCATAATGTAAATTAAAGTCAGCAGATAACTGTATGTCCTTTGTTATTTAAAATGCAATAAAACATGCAACCACCATAACCTTGCTTATACCGGGACCCTTATTAGACTGCAAGAATGCACGGAATGGTGTATTTCTTCAGAGCACAATCAATCAATGACAGCACCGTTTTCTACATGGAAACACGTATACATGGGCTTTGTACTTTTCCAAAAGATACTGATGATATGTGCACTGGCACCAGCAGAAAAGTCACATGTCTGAAAATCAGGCATCGCACATCTCATCCTCAAAACCCTGCTCGACTGTTTTTCTGCTTATCAAAAATGTTGCATTACTGAAGACCTCTCCATCAAACAAGCACATGCCTGTAGACCATCCAAAAAAATTCTACTAATCTACTTATCAATGCTGAAAGGCAAAAACATGGAATTTGTTGTTTTTTTTTTTTATCACTTATGATCCTTTACAAAGCTTGAAAATAGCAAATATAAAAAAAAAAACACCGAGTTATATACCATAATCAAGCTTCATGGTTCTGAATTTCAGGTCAGTGAGTGCAGAGGGTTGTGAATTATGCCAAAGACTTTGGAATAATGATAGCTCAGCAAAATGCTTAGAAGCATTCCCAATCCCAGAGATTGGAGTGCGGTTTTTACTGCTGCATACACATCAAAACACTGAGTGTATTTTCTGTTCAGCATAAGGATGTTAGGATTTCAGTGTAGTATGGAGAAAAAAATTTAAGTTTTTTTTTTTTTATTTTAATACCTTATCAGCAATAGGCCCCTCACTTTCCTCAGAAAGCCTCTTCTAGCAAGCGAAGTCAGTGGTTCAAACGAGGCGTCTATTGACTCTATCAGTAAAGTGAACTTTTAAACGGGGTTAATGTTGTGGACACGCTCAATTAACTCAATAATTCTAGGGGGTTGTGATGTTAGGAGCTTATTTTGTCGGGTGATGGCAGACATAGAAACGGCTCTACTGGTAAACTTTGCCACACTAAACAAATTTGTGCAGCAAATTTCCTAAGCTACTTTTATTATCTACTCTCAACTTTCACCTGCCCCCATTGTCCATTTTATTTAGTCATTATTTAGTCTAGTCTAATCATTTTGAACCATTAAGCTGAAAATATGCCACATTGAAATGTTGATGCCAGATCTTTCTCTGTGAATGTTTATATGATATAGATCAGAAAAGTAACGTGGTCAGCTGGGCTTTTTTTAAAATAAGGTAAAGTTACAAATAAATAAAGGCCAGTTTTTTTTTGTTTTTTTTTTAAACCACTTGTTACAGTTAAGCAAACTAGACAAACGGTTTAATATTTGGCATTTATAAAAATAAAGGAGAATTCAAAATAAATATCTAATATCTCCCAAAATTCAGAGCCCAAACAAAATATACATTTCCCCAGAATAATTCTATAAACTATTGTGCGTCAACAGCTATTGTGCATTTCAAGGCAAGAACAAGAATAGCCAGTGTTTCACTTTGGCAAAATTCAGCAACGGTGTTGCAAAAGGGTTGGTTGGTTTGAGGTGGGAGGAGTCTAGTTGATTTTGATGGTTTATCCCACAAATATCCTCCAGCAACTCACCAGGACCACAAGGCAAGTTTGTTTGTCAGCTGCTGCAAAGGAAGTCTTGTAAAAACTTGTAAGTGCAAAAAAAAAAAAAATAATCCATCAGTGCAGAAAGTGCTATAGCTGACATATCCTGTCCAAAAGTTTGTAGACACCAGCTCAACCAAAGTATTTTCTCACTTTGTGGGATAAATAGCTTCCGTTATCATGGGAAAGCTTTACAGCAATCGTTAGAACATTGCTGTGAAAATTGCATTCAACTACAAGAACATTATTCCAAGTATTGAACGGTCCTATTCAATTGTCAGCGCTTTTATGGGAACTATAAACAGTATTTAAAGTAACTTTATTCATTATATAGATGGGTGTCTAGATTCTTCTGGACTTTTTGTCTGATTGTCCATGCCCCGTTTCAGATGGTCCTGAATTATTTTGGTGTCATGAGTAGGATACAGTACAACAGTCCAACAGAAAGCCTTTAGCTGTGCAGCTATTTCAGTTAATCGTCACAAACTTCGTCAAGACACAAGAATCATTTTCTCAGCCCAAGGTGATGCACTACCCTTTTCATCCTTCAGTAAAACCTGTAGTTTCTCCCTTCTGTCCTTCTTCTTCAGCCTCTGTGATTTCTTGAATGTCATCTAATTGAGTCGCGGGCGTGACCTCGGTCATGGGAGAGGAGTTATCCGCCTGTGCCGCCACCACCTCTGTGTCCGATTTTCTTCTCTGGGGCTTAGACTGACAGAGAAGGCAAAATCAGTAATGCTTCAAAACACAACATCTCAACAGCCTGAGAGGCTTATATTTACATTCATGACAGCAATGGTGGCCTAGTGGTTAGGGAGTTGGCCCTGCATCGGAAGATTGTGGGTTCGATTCCCTCACAAGTAGGTTGCCCTGAGGTACCCCTGAGCAAGGTACCATCCCCGTCACTGCTCCCCGGGCGCTTTCAATAGCTGCCCACTGCTGCACGGTGTTTGTGTGCATGGGTTAAAAGCAGAGGTCCAATTTCATTGTGGTTCATGGTGTGCCGTGCTGTGACCTCGCAATGACAAGGGTTGTCACTTTCACTTTTTTCACTTTCAATGTTGAGCCTCTGGTTCTGTTCAAATGTCACTATTGTGTTTTAATATTCATACCATAAACTAGCAAACTAGAGCCAAGCCAATTTTCCAACCAGAAACTTGTCCCCCATACACACGGTCTATTCGATAATGCTTATATTTGTAGTAATGTCACTTTTTTTTTTTTCGTTTTTCTTTGATTATCTGGCCTCAACCAGAGGAGGATAATTTTCCCCTTCTGAGACTTGGTTCCTCCCAAGGTATAAGAGTTTTTCCGTGTCCCGGTCATCTCTGTATCAATAGGGGCTCAGGCACGGATTCTGTCTAGATTTCTTCCCTTCAATACATAATCCAACATTTTCTGCTCATTGACTGACATTCCTTCTCTAACCAAACTGTGTAGCCATGGGAATAAAGGAGAATGGCTGTAAACTATGTGAAGAACAGATTGCTGATGTGAACGGGTGGTCTGATTAGCTGTAGGCTGAAATGAAAGTGCCATCACACCCATGACGAATGTTTATGACGTATATTATCAAATGTAACACTTGCTCACCTGTTGTCGGTAAACATAGCACGCACCCACTGCCACCATTGAGGCCTCTGCCAGGAAGCCAGCCAACAGAGAGCCTACTCCTAGTGGGGCACCATGCACCCTGAGAATACAAGGATACAGCCTGAACATTTCACTCAGTGAACACACGCTGATCACAAAACAACCTACATATTCTTCATAACATGGTGCAAGACATGAACAATCAGGAAACGCAAGATTTTACTTAGATAGAAGATGCTGGGTTTCAGATAAGAAGTGGTGATAGGATGCACAAATGTTAGGGGGAGCAATGAAACAGGTCTGATGTTACATTTATGGAAGCTTTCTTGTCTGTATTTAACAACAACAAAAGAATAAATACAAGTCATGCCAAGAATATCTGTCTCACATTGCTTTACCATCTGTGGAGAGGTGTGAAATGGCGGTCTCTAAGCCTAGCTCCGAGTCATAATTGGCTCAAAAATCACTCAAAAGAAACTAATCTCCAAGGTATTTTTAGGCTGACTTACACACAGAGGGCATGAATCAAGTTAGTCCTGAAACCAGATTTAGCATTAAATGCATTATAACTATTTGTTTGCTTTGTTTTGTTAAGAATAACTGTGCATCAACCTGCAGAATTGTTAATTATTGGGAAAATAAGTATAAATATCTTCCACAAATTACACAATCTGACTGGAGCAGCCAAACTTTAAACTTTCCAAAGAGACAGACAGACAGTCCATTGGTTTTTAAATGAGGTGAAGTATGATGATAAGCGAAGACACAGCAGAGAAACAGGAAATACTGGTACTTATACAACATTAATGTTTTGCTTTTTCTGCAGTTGCCGCCATGTTTTTACATACCCCAGATAGGGAAGCACAATAAGGCTTGTGATCAGCAGTGCAATCCGCAGCACAGAGCTGGGCGCCAGCATGAAGGTCTTCTTCAGGGTCATCAGCCAGCCTGTCAGATGAGCCCGAATGGTCACTGAAAAAGGGAATCAAAAGGTTACGTGGGGCCATTGCCACTCTGTCATGGATGTTCAGATGTTGGGTTAGCATTTTGTTTGAGAGTATTTTAGTTACAATGCCAAACAAAAATTTGTGAATTGATACAGAACATCACACGTTGTGCCACAACAAAGTGGTTTCTCTGCATTTCATCTACACACCTACAAAGCTATGCATCCAGCAAGCGGGGAGTAATGATGGGACAATACCTTGCTCAAAGGTACCACAGGGTACTGGGAGGTAATAAGATTTTAATAACCATGAAAGGTGTTATTGCTATTGAACTCTACTATACTATTCTTGTATACTGGTTGCATAACCTTTCACACAATATTTGACAGATCCACGTTAAATTCTAATTACAGAAAAGAGGTAAACATGCAGGTCACCACCATCCTGAAATTTCAAGCATTTCACCAAGATGGAGGCTTCTTCTAAACATAACTCAAACCCAACTCCCTTAGCCTTAAATCACTAACTGAGGATGAAATAAATGTAACTTATTTCTATAAGATATACTTATAAGCCATCCTGGGCCATATCCAGTAGATCCAATACCAGCCATGTTTATATATGCTCAATTTACTGTGCAAAAGTTTTAGGCAAGTGTGGAAAAAATGCTGTAAACAAAGAATGCTTTCAGAAATATAAATAATGATTGTTTATTTTTATCAATTTACAATGCCATGTGAGCAAACAAAAGAAAAATCTAAATCAAATCAATATTTGGTGTTTCTACCTTTTGTCGTCAAACCAGCATCAGTTCTTCTGGCCCCCACAGAGCCCTGATCTCAACATCATCCAGTGTGTCTGGATTACATGAAGAGACAGAAGGATGTGAGGAAGCTACATCCACAGAAGATCTGTGCTTAGTTCTCCAAGATGTTTGGAACAACCTACCAGCCGAGTTCCTTCAAAAACTATGTGCAAGTGTACCTAGAAGAATTGATGCTGTTTTGAAGGCAAAGGGTGGTCACACCAAATATTGATTTGATTGAGATTTCTCTTTTGTTCATTCACTGCATTTTGTTGACTGATGAAAATAAATGATTAACACTTCCATTTCTGAAAGCATTCTTTGTTTACAGCATTATTTCCACACCTGCCTAAAACTTTTGCACAGTACTGTATATATATAAAAAAAATATATAATTTATTTCACGCAAAACATAAACCTGCAAAAACATGTACCAGTTGCAATCCAGAAAAAAAATAATAAATTGTCAAGCACGTTAAATGCTTTTGTATGCATCATTTCTTCATTTCCTTAATTTTTTTCCACTGCTTATCCAGGACCTTCACAGTGGTAGATGGCTGAAGAGGTTAGCCAAAAATGTTCCACTCCCTGGCCAATTTTGCCACCACCAGAGGCGCTCCCAGACCAGAATATTTTTATTTTATTTATTTATTTATTTTTTAATAGGAAATTGGTAATATTTGTTCAAATTATAAATAAAAATAGGATGTTATATTACTCCATAATTTATGGAAAAAAGCCATTTTTATTGGCTTTACTGACATTTAATATTTCATAGGTGGATATTCATGCTGTTGACTTCCCTGTATTGACTTCAGTATGATCTGAGGAAATATAAAAGTTAATGTTTGGCTTGGTCCAAACGGGATCATCTTTTTCTTACAGTTATTATCTTAATTATCACCCGATTTTTGGTTATCCCATATGGAGCACATTTGAGTGAATTATTGCTAAATTGATTACAGCATACCCAGGGATAAATAAAAGGTACCATCATGATTTCATCATAAACCAGTTTGATGTGTTCATGAGGTTCCCAACTCTGTCTACTGTAGGTTTAGTTTTCATACAAGAGTATAGCTCCATCTCACCATTGACTCACACACACACACACACACACACACACACTAGTATATATTATAAACAATCAATCATTTATTGAATCAAGACACAGGGGGTCAAACCTGGCACAGGGAAGAAGGAGAATATCCGAAGAGGAACGACGCAGAGCTGAGCAAACGCTGAATCCACTCCAATTATGTTCACCAGGATCTGCTCAGACACGCCAGGGATCCAGAACACCATAAAGCATAACTATTTGGAACACACACATATATGTACATGTTCAAACAACAACAACAACAAAAATCACCCTAACTAAGCATTAATGGTGCAAAAAAGCTGAAAGCAATAATGTCAATATCCAATCCACCACACACACACACACACACACCACATTTAGCAAAACAACAATTTAATCTTGTCAGTCCTGCTCTGCAGTGTGCATTGTCTCTATGCCGCCTGTTTTTCTCTAATGTGCGTGATGTTTTTGACTGCAACCAGGAGCCAGAACATCCGTCATCATTCTAGCACAGACTTGCAATCAGGACTCGTCCCAGCAGGAGCAGGGTTTACGCAGTGCCTTTTCATACACTGTGCCAGCTCCCGTCCAGCACTCGTGGCCATGCCTCTCTGTCCTGTCACTTGCATGCTAGCTCAGGTGTAGGTTTGACTCACTTGTTTACAGTGCAGAGCCTCTCCAAGAGAGGTCCCATGAGTCCGCCTCCGGCACCTTGCCACGCCCTCCTGAAACTTAGCCCAGACCACAAAACATCCTGTTATTGAGCTAAGTTCCAACCACAGCCGGGCCACAGGGCTTGGATATCAAAGCAGCGCTGCCATAGTCCTATTGACTGGTGTGGTTTTTATTGTTTTTTTTTTTTTTTCCCCCACTGTAAGGTCAGGCACCCCGGCTTCAACATTTATTAATGGTCAAACCACGGAAAACAAGACAGCTGACAGGACTGCCAATAACTACACCTTTGGATGTGCTCTTTTATTTTTCAAAAAACACAGACAGCAATATGGCATGTGCTTGAGAATGTTATTTGCACTTCGTGATGTTTACGAGGGCTGTATTTTTTGGTCAAGCTGTTAACATTTATGGGAATGCCAAGTTTATTATATCTCTTTAAAGCTCAAAGGCAACCACTACTAGAGGGAACCCAGAGATGAAAAGGTTACATTCCACATAATTTCACCCATTTCCAATAAAAGCGGTCATAATTCCAACACACTTAATTCTAGCTAACTAATTTGAGTCCTACACAGAAATTCTTCAATGCTTTTTTTTTTTTTTTTTTTTTAAGAGGGCTGCTTTAAAAACTCAGACATAAAAACTTGCTCTTATGCTTAAGCTTGATGCTTTAGCTTCATCTTGGACTTCAGATCCTCCCCTCAATTATGGCAAGTTATCCAGGCATCATCACACTACCACCATCATTTTTGGCTGTTGGCTTGATATTCTTTTTGTGGAAAGCTTTCTTAGCTTTATGCCAGATGTAACAAGTTTCAATTTTGACTCATCTGTCCATATAAAATGATGCCATTCTAAGTATTTTTAGCAAAAATTATACAAGGCTTTTTGTTTCTCTTGCTTAGCAGTAGGTTTTGACGACACTCTTCCACGGATGCATATTGTCCAATGACTCTCTAAAGGTAAGTCTAAAACACTGGTATTAATGGAACTGAGGAGACCATTAGCTACTTTTCTGATGCCCTTTAGCTCAACACATGCTCTGGGTTATTTCTATGATATCGCAGATTACTTTTCTTTGCGTTCTTCTGAGTAAATTTTGCTAGTTTTAAATAGATTTACTACTAATGTATGTTTTGCACAAAGTAACCACACACACAAAAAAAAAAATTAAATACATTCTCAGCATTAATCCATAAAACCTGCAGCAGGGGCACCCATCTATCCAGTGCTCAACAGTCTCTTTGGGCAACCAACTGGTCTGGGGCTCAAACCCACGACCTTCCAAGTATGGGATGTTGTCCCAAACAACTAGGCCACCGGTAATGAGCCTTTTATTTTGGGGCAAATATTCTGCATGCATGTTGTGTTCCAAACCAACTTATGAGCCTAAATGTATTGGCTGTGTGCAGGAGACATGCTTTCTTAACTAAACTAAACTGGAATTACACCCTGTTGAGAGATTTGGTGAAGGAAAAAAGAAAAAACCCCACCAAGGTTTCTTTGCTGAACTTTTCTGTTTTGTCTTCAGCTTGTCTGCGTCTCTGTGCCTTTTAGACCCTGTGCCTCAGAAGTATGCACTTTTTGGGTGGAGCCATGTGCATTTTGCATGTTAAGTTGCATTCCTAGGGTTAGGGTTGGTTAAATACAAACAAACCTGAACGCAAAGTGATGGCACCATCACGCCTTTTGAGCTGTGCCTGGTCTGTACATAAACCTGGCTTGCAAAATTCTAAAAACCTCCATAATCAAAAACATCTTCCAAAAGCTCAGATTTTGGGACCTGTTCTAAAAATAGCACAACTCACCAGTGAGCAGCATCTAAAATGTAATTTTATCCTGTCACATTTGCAGTTATAAAGATTTGAAAATGACAATATCTATTTAAAAAAGCATTTAAAACATGTTTATTATACACAAAGTTTAGATAAGTTTAGGCTTTTTTAAAATCAAACTGGTAGCCCTTCGTATGGCTCATGAAGTAGCTCTCTGTTTCAAAAAGGTTGGTGACCCCAGTTTTCAAGTTTCCATTATGTTAACTTTTTGAACTGTCACTGAAACGTTCATACAAAGCTTATTTTGTTTACTCTCTCTCTCACACACACACACACACACACACACCACTCTTAAAATATGAGCAAATACAGACAACTGCGATTAAATGCATAATGCCAAAATCACAGTAGCTGTGTCTCACAAAAAGGAGCTTTACTGATATTAGGCATTGCCATGGTTCTCTATTCCTGACCCACAAAATAAAGATTAGTTTAATATATAAAACTGCAAGCAAAACTTCCATTCTGACAGAAACAACAAAAAAAAAGAAACTCCCAGGGCACCAGGGCAAGCCTCAAGCATTATGTTCATAAATGTACCCGTCAAACCTGTAAAACCAACATATCTGTACTTTCAGTTATAAATGCATGCAAACACTGTCCAAAAGTCTGCAGACACCTGCTCATCCAATGTTTCTTCTGAAGTAAAGAAAATGTTTTACACTTCATGCTTCTGTCAGGATTTGCTTGCATTCGGCCACAAGAGCATAATGAGGTTCAGTACTTGAATGAATATACCATTCTAACTCATTTTACAGCTATCAGATGGGGCCTCACCATGCCAGAAAGTGCAATTTCAGTGCTGGGAGGACTTTACACATGCTTGTGTGCAGCTGGACACTTGTGTTAGCAATGGCTGCATGTTAGAGTTGCTATTTAGAAGGGAAAGATGGTACACACACTAGCCCAGCATAACTGACAGATGTCTTACCGTTAAGGACAAGGTAAAGCAGGCGAACGTGAACCTCTTGATTTGAGATTTGGTCACTGAAGTGCCATTCAACTTGTTGGTAGGGTTATTCTGTTAAAAAAAAAAAAAAAGTAAAACAAAGATTACATTTGTTAAAACACTGAAGTAGACAACAACAAAAATTCATATATGTTATTTTTCCCATCTCTAAACATATGTTTGATTTTTGGTTAGTAGCTGCAAGTGATGGAAGCTACATTTTTCTTTGAATATTTTGTGGGCTACATAATCCTCTAATAAATGTATTTTTCCAGAGAAATATTCCTTTAACTTGTTCTTAATCAGCCCAAGTAAATGTGCTGTCATTTGATATATATAAACATGCACACTCATCATGCTCATGCACGCACGTGTGTGTGTATATATATATATATATATATATATATCTCACATACACGCACACATATGCACGCACGCACATCATGCTCAAGTTGAACTCTTCATTATTTCACTGTGTGCCTCCTGTGGTTAAAGTGAATTCATGAAGGACTGTATTTCTTAGATCTATCTGTCCATTATCTGCATCACTTCTCCTGACGAGTGTCATGGGGGTGCTGCAGCCTCTCCCAAGGCATATGGGCAAAAAGTGTCACTAGACTACTGCAGGGTATAAACCTAAAGATGGGGACTTTAGCATCAGATGCAAAGTCTTTGTACTGTATAAAGAAAAAAAATTATTAAAAAGCATTATGATAAAAAAAATATATTATATAAAATTAAAATTATTCAAGGACCCCATAAATCCAAAGGCTGAACTTGCAAACTCCTCACAGAACCCAGGCAGCCTCCATTGGGAATCAAACGAATAACTTTCTTGCTATAATGTGACACGGCTGTCCACTCAGCCACCTTAATTTACGAACTTAAAAATTTAAAAAAAAATTATAGGAAACTTTGCTTTGGTGCCAACAGAATGTGTTGCTGATCACCTTACAGTATTTCAAAAAAAGGAAATAAATAAATAAAAATTCCATTTAAACTTCCAAGCCCCAATCTTATATCAATTTGAATTAATTTAATTATTTAAAAAATGTTCTCAAATGGACAGGCTGATATAAAGATAATCAAGCTATAATTAAGTAAATATATTAATGCAAATTTACAGGCGCATATACTCATCGATTAAAACATCTACCTCCATATTTGGAGATAAATACACTCAAACACTCATTCAAAGCACAGTCCTGCAGTACAAGCTAATGAAACTAAGGGTTATGTAATGTGTAATCAAAAAAACATTTTACAGAATCTAATACAAATAAAAGCAAGATCTTTTAATGTGAAGTATTGTTTTGTGCTTGGAAGCAGACCAAACCCAAACATCTGAATCACAGCCATACTCATAGATCTCCACCACCACAGGCAAAGGTGCTGAGTTGTTAGTCAAACCCTAACTGTTACACCACTAGTGTGTAATTACAGGCATGGTTTTTGTAAAAAACATACTGACTGGGATGGGTGTTGGGAGGAACATCCTGTTGTCTTAAGACAGACCAGGACATGTTTGTGATTTGCCTTCAGAATGATCAGAAAGACCAAATTATGAGCTTAAACAACAGGGGTGAAAATAACCAAAATCTCTGAGATAATTTATTATGACATATTCGGCGACAATTAAAGCTACTGAAAATAGCAGAGGTGTTTTTCTTTGTTATTTAATTAAAATTCCGGGGAAAAAATAAATAAATAAAAAATACAGACAATGAGAGTGGATACAAAGTAGGTGTACCTAATAAATTGGCTCATTGATCAGGCATATTTGTTTTAAATGAAAAGTAAGTTATATTTATGCAGTGGGTAAAAATTCTCTGTTAGTGTCACTCATTCTGTAACACAGCATTTCAAACTACTAACTTGACACAAAGTGAATCTAAAAATATTCCAGCTATTATTTTGAACAATGTGTGTTGAGTGGTGTGCTTTTTTTTTTTTTTTTTTAAAGTGGTTTTGCAAACTTTCCAAGCTAGTCTGATCATGCAAAAAAAATAAAATAAGTAAATAAAATAAATAAAAAAGATGATGCCCTATTTGCTAGCATGTAGACGAGAGGGAGATTTGGGAACACACCTTGTCGAAAGCTGGGTAGATGGCTCGCAGTTCTGTCAGCCAGCCATAGGGCATGTGTCCCACTGGGTACGTAGCTGTAAGGACTGCTACAGCCTTGCAACACAAACACATTCGTAAGCTGACGCCGGTTCCTACGTCAGAGCCACAGGTCAAAACACATTCTGAAAGATAGCACCACTGACCTCTGTTGCAGCAGCACTGCCTTTGAGGTCTCTGGACACAAAGAGGTTAACGACAGGCCTGCTTATCCTCTGCGTTGCTAGAATGAGGGCCAGGGGCCACCAGAAACTCAACATTTTTCTCACAGTGGTGTCTCCCTAGAAAAGAAAAAAATAAATAAAGATCTAAGCATAATAGAAAAACCTAAAGGTGTAAAAGCTTTTTCATGCTTAATACAATTTTTCTTCTTGCACCAAGTGCAGTCACAAAGACAAGGCATGTTTGGTGTCTAGAGTTTTCCCCAATAGCTTTTCACTGGAGCTACTGGAACAAAATCTAAATGTTGCTAAAAAGTAATTAAAGCCACATGGTGAGCATTATGCAATCTGTATTTCTAAATAATGGAACACTGGTTATCAACCACATCAGAATCTCATGCAGACTTCCTGATGTCGCTGCTGACTCGGTCAGGCATACTTTTGCCAAATGCATAAAAGTACACTGCAGAGCTAAAAGCAGTGAAAATGAATTTTGGCCCAACCTTTGTCATTTTTATTGACAACACAATTATAAAAGAATTACATTAAACCCATCCCTAATATAGTAAGGAAGTCCTATTAACAAAATTTAGTCCTAATCAGATTGAAGAAAATGGTTGAAAAATGCATTCATTTCTCAACAATGAACTTGATTTTTCTCTGTCAATTGTAATTTTGTAAATTACAAACATAAAATAAATAAATAAATACAAAATAAAACAGCATACAACAGAATATAATCATGAATTTTGACCAAGCGACATTTCTCGGTAATCTAGATATAAATTAAGAGGCACCAAATCAGATGACAAGCATGAACTGATATAAGAACTGTGAGAAAGCTGCACTATGATCACAATCAATTGTAAGCACTATTTCCCATAGAATCAAGTGATGCAGAATATTTAACTGTACTGTTAAAATATGCCTGATTACAAGACGTTCAATTGTTAAACATACAAATATTTAGATTTCAAATTTAATGTCAAATTCCCATCATTATCTCTGGACCAATCACTTGATTACCTACCCCCATTTCCTGGCTGTTGGATTCCGGGAAGGTTTCATGGATGTTGCAGTAGTAGCCCAGTCCCACGATGGTAAAACGAACTAGAGCTCCCAAGTACAGAGCCAGGATGGGGATGAGCATAGGCTCAATGCACTCCAGGTTACTCTGGAGCAGGATCGCTACAAACACAATCTACAAGAAACAAATGTGATAAAACATCATAGATTTTGTTATTACCTCGCAATGCCAAATTAATCTGTCCCCAGGCTCATTCCAGTCACCTGAAAATCTCACTCCAGGCATCTTTGCAGTTGGTAAATCTGTTAAGCTGTCAATTTTTTCCCTCACACAGCCATACCCAAAAGTTTGCCCCCCCCCCCCCTTACTAAAGAACATATTCTGTATTGTAAGGCACAATTCCATATTACTGGTCACTGATTTGTAAATGTCGGGGGCAAAAATCTAAATCGAAATTCAAAAAAAGCTCAGACTAAAATACTTAAAATACATGTGCTTCCTGTAGAACAGGGGTGTCAAACTCCAGTCCTGTTGGGCCGGCATTCAACAGTTTGGTAGTTTCCCCTCCTCAAACACACTCACAACACCTGCTACCAAGTGTCAGCCAGATGTGTTTAAGGAGGGACTCACTATACCGTGCTAATCAGCTAGAACCTCTAAGACGTACAAAGCAGGGAGGCCACTAGGCCCAGGGTTGGGAACCCTTATTGTATGGTCTTTACGTTGTGTAGATACCTCATTTATGATGAATGCACAAATAGAAGTGGATAAGAAAAAAAACTGAATTAAACCTAGATTAACTTATATTAAACATTCAGAGTTTTTACCACATCTGATCTTTTTACAGGGCTATTACTGTTGGAGAAGAGAATTGTGCTTTTACCTGACCGACAACATCTGAAATGGCAGCGGAACCCACCAGTAGGCTGTATTTGTGCTTCAGAAGGATACCAGAGTGAATCCAAGCCTTTGTGGGGTTTAGATATTCAAACAAATTTGGGGGAGAAAAAAAAAAAAAAAAAAACATTTAAAAAGATTTTTAAAAAAGGCAGTCATTATTTGTATTTGAGGAATTGCACCAACCTACCATGAGCCTCAAAATTAAATTACATATTACAAAATGTTACAACACAGAAGACACTATTAATAGGGTGAACATATAAATGCACAAGCTATATTAAAGGTTGTGTTCACTCCATTTTCCATTCACCTCTGATGTCGATCAACCAGATGTACTGGAGCCCAAAAGTTAGTTATATTAAAACAAATACACAATAAAATAAAAAAAATTCCAAAACCTCCCTTTTATTTAAACTGAATAAAACTCCTCATTTAGGTTTCACAGGCTTGTCAATGTGGTCTAGGATTTGGTACAATTTATAGAAACAAAAGACGCTATTCATGCCTATAGGCAGCGATTTTAGCTGCAAGACTTGTAGAATCAGATTTTGTAACAAGTGACATCAGCGCTCCTTCTCCTTGAGCAGCTTGTTAACCACATTTTCTTCTCAATTTCAGACTTAGTCAGTTTCCTTCATTAGCTATTCTGCATCACACCTGGCTACCAATCAGGAAAAGAGAAGACTTCTCCAATGGATTTTCTGATAATGAAGTTAATTAATTTATTGAATTTAATTTACTGGTTACAAGAACATATTTTCACTGAAGGCAAACCATGCACCCCTGAGCTGGAAGCTATCAGATAAAAGAAACACATTATAAATGTTTAGTTTACCTTCACTCTGTCTTCTGTCGAAATGGGTAAGGTGTTAGTGTGCTAGTGTATTTTGTATATTACATACACACACACTGTGTATAGAATAATATATTATATATATATATATATACACACACACACACACACACACACACACACACTATATAGCACCAGTCATAAGTTAAGATATCTCTCTGACTCACCATGGAATCTAGTAAAGGGAACACTGCGAGGTACAGAAAGGCCTTTCGTGTCTTGCTGCCAACAGATTCATCCACATGGTGGAGTTTGTTGATGATGTAATAGCCAAGATCTGTGTAAGCTGATGAACAAGAACACAATTTGAGATTTGAGAAACTTCCATGACATTATCAGTTGTTCTGTAGTATTTCTACTTGTATGGTATTAATGTTGATCACTTTCCAGATACCTCACTCCCTAAACTACAATTCCGCAATTGAACAGATCTAAAGATCAGAAGGTTTAAACATTTCTAAGCAGTCTCTTCTCATTTTTTGCATATATTAAAACCACCCCATCTACCCCCACAAGCATCCAATCATCCATTTAACTTTCAAACAACGGCTTTAGAGAAAATGCTTGACCTAATATGTTAGGGACAAAGCTGTGTCTGCCCATCTCATACTGACCACAGAGCTTGCCTAAAAACATAAGGCATATCCACCCCAACACCCCATCCCCTCTTTAGATCAAGAAGATAAACGCTGTAATCTATAGGCAGATATTTTAATGCCAATCACAGCTCAAACCACATAATGTCCTCCATCTCCCTGGACATTTAATGTTCAGCATACTGTGTCCTCTAATAGTAGCAACTAAAATATGGCACAAGATACCTGGCACTGAAGTAGCCAAATCCAAAAATGTGTCTCTTTCAGAACTTCCCAATTCTGTTCTGACATGTAAAGTGCAAAGTTCAATCAGTTCTGAGGATTAATCAGTCAAATTTATGTCAGGTTTTCCAAAAACCTCAGTTATTCCTGCATCATTCAGCTAGCAGTTTTAAATATTCATTCACTTGTTGACAATTCACATTTAATTATTTAGAGATAGAGAGAGAGAGAGATCTATCTATCTATCTATATAATATATATATATATATATATATATATATATATAAATAAATAAAAGACTTAAATATGGTTTAAACACAACTGGAGTATAGCAGTTATGAAATGATCTTGAAACTTTAGCTTTTAAAAGGAAAGGTCAGAGTACAGTCATTTAAATAAATACACCATCCAAAGGAAGCGGATGTGTCTTCAGGAAGTCTTCTTTCAATACTTTCAATGTGTCGTTAGTGTGATGAAGAGCTCTCTAAGATTTTTACTAGTTCTACCCCTCAAAATACTGCTCATGTGTTCTGTCCTGTGATGACTAGATGAATTATCTGAAAGCACATAAGTCATTTCTACAGCCATAAACAAATTAAATGATGAAAGATATTCAAATTTAGATACATTGTATTGTTGTACATGTTTGCCCCCTATAACTAGCTAAACTCACATCTGAGGCCATTAACTGGACAAGGTTATCAGCAAGGGTCTAAATGTCCCTAGTTCAAATGTTCAGGCCGTCTGATATTTTCAGTGTTATCTTTATCAGGCTCATTGTTCCAGTCACCGAATCTAGACCTAAAACTGTCAAGAGACCTATGGAAGCCATGTCCATTTTATCTAGAATAACAGCAGGGTCTATGGACAACTCTCTAAATGTTTTTCATTCTAAATGTGCTCTTTGATACCTATAAAAACCATGGAGTGGTTGAGCATGAGTTTGCTCCTCCCCTCAACAAAACATGAGCTACATCCAGCCAACTGACAAAATCTGTTTCAACTCCAAATATGTATAAAAAAAAAAACAAAAAAAAAACAAAAAAAAAAAAACTTTCCATCTATTCCGACAATGCGTCCACAAGCTTTCTCTAAAATAATGTTCAGTTGTTTTCCATCATTAAGAATGACTCTTCACACAAGTATATTCCCCAATGTAACTATAAACCTATTTAAATCAAACCCCTTCAAATTAATTACCACAATCAAATCTCGCTATCATAAGCAAGGTTACAGAGAAAGTGATCTAATCAGTTTTATGTCTGTTTGACATTATGACTTCAAATTTCCTTTTATATATTTCACTGCAGTTGCCTGCACTGACTCCATTCTTGTCTGAGTAGCTTCATGAAGCAGCAGTTCTTACATTGTGAGCCAATTTAAATTTTTTTTTCTCCCTTTTCTTTGGGCCAGGCTTTCTTACAACTTGCAACTTAATCTGATCTAAGCAGTTTAGCTGTGCTGCATAAATTCAGGATTTCAGATTTCAGGAACAATCTGTCAATCAACTGGAGAAAGCTCTTAACCAGTCAGGGACTGAGATAGGCAGCTTATTTTTCCTTTTATGTCAGTTTTTTCATCAGTGATATGAAGAACACTACTTTTCAGAATACTGCAGAGAAAGCATTTAAAAAAAAAATATATATATATAGCAACTATTATTGCAATAAACACACAATGGCAGCAGTGATTAGATTAATTTGCTCGCTTTTTAAATGGGCTTTCTATTGGGCCTACTGCAATTAGCTATAAAAATAATGTCAAGATTTTAAAAGCAATGCAATTTTTTGGTTGTGTAGTTTTTTTGTTTTTTTTTTAAGAATTAACTATTTGATTTTAAAACATTTCAATGAACTAAAAAATGATTTCTTCAATATCTCTCTGCAATCATAGCATGCCTGATGTAAGAGCCTACAGCAGAGCGCAACTCAATTGTAAGAGGTTCGGTGTAAAAGTGTCCAAAGACCCAGGCTTCCAAAATATGTGAGAACTTCATACATCAGAAAACAAAAAGGTCACTTGTGCACTTCGCAAAGCTATTCTGATTGATGGACCAATGAGGTATTGTTTCTAATATTTAAATCAAAAATGTTAAAATCTATAACGTTTAGATTTAAATGGTTTAACTCACTAGTTTAACGTTTGTATGGGATAAAAATATATAATTTTTTACATACATTGTTAAATATATAATATATACAAACCTATGAGAATATGGAGAACCATGGCTATGGTACCAGCCACAGCCATGCAGAGCACAGCTTTGTTTCGGTCTTTCCTGCTGTGTACAAGCACTAAACCCACGCTCTTAAAATCACTCATGGGTCCGGTGAAAAACTTCATAAGCGAGTAGGCCAGTCCATAGCTGGCTAGCATCTCCACGCGGTCCTCCTTTACTGAGGCAATGCCTCTGTTCAGGGCCTGTGACAGACATAAAAGATACAAGAACCTTTAGTTAAAGCCATGTAACCCTTTCTCTGATGTTCCTGGAAATGCATCACCACCATCTCCACAAGCCTTATATTTGTATAGCAGAAGACAACTGCTGCTTAAGGCAATTCCTGCTGAACGATATGGAAACATTTTAGTATTGTGATTACACTGCCGAATCGCAATTAAGATAATGCATGTAATGAAAGGACCTTATCACTTTTACAGAATTAAAAAGGCTTGAATTATATACGTATTTTCAATTTACTGCAGCCAATTAGAAAAGATCATTTACATACATCAGTCTTATAGTCACAATAAACAGCCTATTTATTTCTACAGGACAGACAAAAGTTGGGAAATGGTCATGTAAAAATTATGAATGACAGTTATATTTTTGCTGCACAAACTCTCACAACAGCAAGTGGAAAACAAAAATATGGCCCTTTTAAAAACACCTTGGAGAATCAGTTTGTTTATTGCTTAAAGACTGGCCAAAATAATTGGACTTTTGAACATGAATACATCAGTTCACCTGATAATGTGATCGTTTTAGAGGCTCCTTTGCATATTACAGCCTTTGGCAATATCAGTATTGCAGAGACCAATACTGTGGTAGAGAGTTACAATCAATATATTGTGCAACTTTAGTGGGATGAAATTATGAATTATAATATATATGTGTGTGTGTGCTTGCATGGTTTTATTTACCAATCACATTTTCAATGAAATACAACATCTGCATTTTACCCATACACACATGCAACAGGGTACAGCTAATCAAAGCCCCCGGTGAGCAAAGATGTGGACAGTACCTTGCTCAAGGGCCAGTAGGTTGCCTCAGGTCTGGTCTGGGATTTGAACCCATGACCTTCTGATCCTGGGGCCTAGTCCCTACTAGACCACTAGGCCACCGCTGCCCCACCGACCTCATATATACCTTTAAAATGAAACAGGCTATTTAAATTTCTGTTCTTTTAGCAGATGCAAATTATGTAATTATGTTATGCCTTCTTGAAAACAAGTCTGAGTAGAAAGTGTAAAGTAAAGCACTTGGAGCAAATGGGTGGCTAAATTATGCTGCTATAGCCTGGTGGGTAACACAACCAACACTTACGTAAGACTAAAACATTGAGTGCAGTGTTTAAAAAGAAAAAAATTCTTTTGAATAAAACTTGGGAAGAAAAAAAAAAAAAAAAAAAAAAGTGATATGAGCCATCTAAAATAAAACCCTTTAAAAATGACTAAGATTTAGATAATCTTACAGTGCCCTAGCACTGTTTATCATTCTTCCTTAAACCATCCTACACACATGCACAAACCCCAAAAGAACCACTTAAACCCAGTAAAGCCCTGATTAAGTAAGTCATGTTTTCCTTCAGCTTTCTCTGACAAACTCCACACAGTTGTCTCCCTACTGTAACCGGCTTCTATTAATATACTGACACACTGACATTATGTAAGACTTATCCTTGGTCTCTCTTCCACCACACACACACACACAGTTGATAGGGCACTTTCTGTCCCATGAACAGGAATAGTAAGGAAGGGTGATGGGATACATCAGGTGCTGATATAATAAAACCAGATGGAACTGCAGAGTATGCCATTTACATGTTTAGAAAAGTAAATAGCTCTTCAAAATGGTTTTCTTTCTGCAAAATCCATTAAAAAAAACAAACAAAAAAAAAGTCTTCTGTATGACATTCTTCTAGTAAAGTATATTTATATAGTATATCTTACAGTAATTTAGCAAATGTTATCACTCAGCACTGGCATAAAGGAATGAACGTGAGTAGGACGGAGACAGAATTCATGAATGTGAATGAAAGAGGGCGCGGCGGAATGGTTAGTATGCAGGGATTAAAGGTGGAGGAGTTTAAATAATTGGGATCAACAGTTCAGAGTAACGGCGGGTGCGGAAGAGAGGTGAAGAAGAGAGTTCAGGCAGGTTGGAATGGGTGTAAAGGAGTGGCTGAAGTGATCTTTTACAGACGGGTACTAGCAATAGTGAAACAAAAGGCTTACAGAACAGTAGTGAGACCAGCCATGTTATACGGGTTGGAGACGGTGTCGCTGACGAAAAGACAGGCAGCAGAGCTGGAGGTGGCAAAGATTTAAAGATGTTGCAATTTGCTTCGGGAGAGGTGAAAATGGACAGGATTAAAAAGAAGTATATTAGAGGGACGGTTCAGGTTTAACGATTTGAAGAAATATTAGACAAGGGAGATGGTGTTGGTTCAGAGACGAGGATTATATTGGAAGAAGGATGTTGAGAATGTAGCTGCCAGGAAAGAGAAGAAGAAGCCCAAAGAGGAGGTGCATGGATGTGGTGAGAGAGGACATGCAGGTGGACAGAGTGAAAAAGGAAGGTGCAGAGCACAGGAAGAAATGAAACATATGATCTGCTATAGCTACCACTAAACATGAGATGTCGGAAAAAGACTGGCATAAATTCTGTTTAATTAGAGTATTGTTGCAGCCAGTTACATAATAATCTGAATGCCATTTTTATTTTGAGATCAAATATTGTTTGATGTCTGTTTCCCATCGAAACTGTCAAAATCTTTGAAAGCTCTACAGCTTTTTAAACTGTCGATTAAGCTTCTCGTAAAAAAAAAAAAACTACATCTAGAAACTGATGTTAGAACGGTAGGAGCTATAAGGCTGGGGCTGAAAACTGCACACTGAATGTACTGTTTATCACTGTATATTACTTCCACATGACAAAACATCAACTACATTCAGACTTAAATTGGCTTTAATTTGACTGAGGCTGCATAATTTGCTTAATTTATGTGGAAGAGAGCTCAACTAATATCAGACCATACTGGAAACACCGTAACATGCTTCAGCAAAACACATGCATTCATGTTTCAAAACAACAACAACAAAAAAAAAAAAATGAATTAAACATTTGCAACTATTTCAAAAGAATCAGGAGGACCACACAACGAGAGGCTTCGTTTAAAAAGGTGATGAGATCATAATGGATTCGTTTTAGTAGGTAGTTTTCTAGAATGTTAATAAGTACGTTATGTTTTGAGCGCATCACAAGAACGTATAGTCCACCCATAACTGATATTCTTCTTTTTTCTTTCTTGCTTTTAACGAGGAAGGTTGTGGGACTTTCCGGATGAACTGCAAGAACGGGTGTTTACCAAGTGCAATCTAAATATACACACAAATTCACAGCTGAAAAACAAAGGTGGCAAAAGAAGAGAAGGTGAAGTGAGTGCTGAGTACACACAAATCTCCAGACAAAACCTGTTGAAGTTATTCTGGGTTTTGGTAAAATGCCTCCTACTTCCAGGCCGCTGGCTAATTATCTTATGTTAAACTACATTCTTGATATTTACATTTACATTTACGGCATTTAGCAGACGCTCTTATCCAGAGCGACTGCCATGTTTTACATATTTACAGCAATCGGTCGTATAGACAGGTAGGTTACACTATAGTAAATAAACAGGGATATTAGTGATGCTGTATGACACAGATGTTAAAACTGGATGAAATGTGGGGGAAAAAAAAAATAAAATAAAAAAATAAATAAATAGATAAATAAATAAAGTGATACCATGGAATCTTCATTCATTTTTCTTATTTAGAAAAAGAATATACATAGTTTTGGATCTTGTTAAAAAAATGTGTGTGTGTGTGTGTGTGTGTATATATATATATATATATATATATATATATATATATATATATATATTATATATATATATATATATATATATATATATTTATATATATATATATATATATATATATATATATATATATATATATAACACACACACACACACAGTTTTTATTTCTTTTCACTTTGAGACACACCATGACTGTGAGACCACGATATTGCATTTGCATACATTGCAATACGATTAAGCACGTGTGGACACAGTGAGTTCAGCCTGGTGGATACAAATTATGGAGAAAAAATTTTAAAGGGTCTTGAAACTTTCCATATACACCGATAACTCACATACACATTCACGCATCAGGTTTCATTAATCTTTTGGGAGAAGTAGCCATGGCTTACGATGCCATGCCCAGTTTATTAACAGTAAATCTGCAAACACAATTAATTAAGTAGCATTGGCCTTAAAGTACACTGCATTCCTCTACTCACCAGCACACACAGGCAGACGCCTTCTCAAAACTATCATAAAACTACCACTTGATATATCGTTTAGACACTTCGTTTCCATCACCAGTGAACAATTTTGATCTGTAAAACTCTCTAGACTGAAATATTCCTCATCAAGCCACTCTGAACGACTTCATTACAAGTCAAATCTCCTGGATTTTGCTTTTCTCAACAGAAAAGGTTATGTATACACTACTGTTTAAAAAGTATGGATTGAGCACTCACTTATTATCTTAACCATTTAAGTTGGGCCGCTGCTGTATACGTTACTGGTCCATCACAGAGCAGACACGCACACGCAGTGAAACACACTCACACTTACAGAGCAATTAAGCGTCTCCAGTCCACCTGATGCGCATGTCTTTAGATGGGTAAAGGAAACCAGAGCTCACGTCCACACAGACACTTGGAGAACATACAAACTCCACAAAGAAAGGACTGTCTGACCTGGGAATCAAACTCAGGATGTTCTCGCTGTGAGGCAACAGCGCTGCTCCACCGCCATGTCAGTAAATCCATTTTAGTTATTTTCCTTTCAGTAAAATCATATGCAATGTGGATTTAATTATTGCAAACACTAGTACTTAATCAAATATCGTTGTTTATCTGTACACTCTCGCCACAGTAAGTGATTTAAATTTGTTGTCAAATTGATTTAATTCTATCACCTTTAAAGCTCTCATGGCATTGAAAACCAAATTGTTACCCACTGTGTGGACATTGTTTAAAAGCACATTTCAAAACATGGCATTTCTTCATTCTAATCAGCAAAAGTAAATAGTTTTCAAGAGCCTGTTTTTGTGATGTCACAAAGGACACCAACCATTTTTTAAATCCCTGCCAATCCAGCCTACAGTGCTTTAGTCTCAGTCTTTTCATTAAAGAGCATTTCTTTTTCAGACTGGACCAGCAGCACAGCTAATCAGCCGTTCGCATAGATGAGAAGTTGAATTCTCATGACTAAAGAGAGCCTGAAATGGTCGATCTAAATACACGCAAACATCTAATACATGTGGCAGGTTCCTCATGAATCTGCACATCTTCTTACCTGCTCGCCGAAGTCGATGGCTATGTTGGTCACGGCCAGAGGAAGCAGGAATCGGATGAGAGGCCAGTAGGAAGTGAGAGATGTCAGCTCCACCATGATGCCGGCAGCTACAGGAGAAAGTCTCGGAGTGCAAAATGAAATCAGCAGTGGCAGGCGGTCAGGAACACCTGATCTGATCAGCACGCCCCGTGAAAAGAGCCGCTCTGAAGCTCAGGCGGCCGCTGTTAGCTGCTGTGAGAGCTTTCCTGAAGCACCATCGCCAAATAAAGCAAGATCCCCAAAATCAGCCAAACAACTGCACACAGCTCAGCCCCCAGCTGCACCTCAAAGTTTATCCCACACGGGACAGAGTTTTCCTTCCAAAAGAGAGGCTTTCCACGCAGGGAACCTGCTCCCGGAGCAGCAGCTGCAGCAGGTCTGCTGTCATTTCTGCCCCTTTTCACTTCACACGTGGGGCGGCACAACAAACAGGCCCCGCCCCCAGACACTGCGTCACAGCCTCAGAGTTCCTGCTCCAGTGATTCTCCAGATCTGGGAGGGTCAGCAAATAAATATATACATAAAATAGATTGTTTTCTCCTTCCTTGACTGCTTTTACATTTAAGCAGTTTTACTTGTTTTCAAATGTTGTGTTAGTTATTTCCCCTATCTTTGCACTGTTCATTACTATCAAACAAATAGAAAGAAAGAGACGTAGGGACAACACAACTGTATCTTTTTCCACCACATATCAAATACATACCAAAACTGACATTCTAAAACTGATCCTCTTACACACTTGCACATAGAAAGGAAAAACTTTGATTTCTACAGTGAGAAACACCAAACATTTGATCTGAGCCCATATGAATCAATAGTGAAAAAACCATGTTTGTTTAGTGCAGTGGTTCCAGTCATCAGTGCTCTTCATCAGGACTTCAACCAAAATCCCAACGTTTATTGGCAGAAAGAACCTCGGAGACCCAGGAGCCTGCTTCAGTAACTTGTTTATTGGAGCGAAAGAAATCCATAGAGCGTAAACTTTGTGTCTTCTGACACCTAGATGTGAATGAGAAGCAGAGGGAAAATTTTAATTTATTTTTTTCAGTCTTTTTCAGCATCATCTCATGCATGCATTAATAGGCCACATTTATTCACCCCTCATTTTAGAAATCCACCTCTCCATCATAGGGAGCCGCCCCTCACTCAGAGTTGCGTTGATCACCGAGATGAAGAGTTTGACATGTGCGCTTTTAAATGCAGTCCTATCTCTTTCATTTTCCACAAATCTTGTCTGTAGGCCATGCAGGAGTGTGGATCTGATCTCAGTTCAGTTGGAGCAGTCTCAGTGTACCCCTCCACTAGAGTGGAGTTGGAATTTTATGGGTTTTTTTTTTTGCGTCTTTATTTCTAAACAACTGAATTTGTTACAATTCTCTTCCATGACCCAGCTGCTTTTTAAATCATTTAATCTAACTTTCCTGTTGGTTTATGCACATATTCATTTTATGGATATTTGCTGCCCCCTGCTGAAGTTAGTGTGCTGCACCATCTGCACCAACAGCTTCAGTTTTATTTCCAGCTCACTCTTGATACCCATTTTAATAAACATCATTTTCCTATATAGTTTACAATGTCTGCTGGTTAAGATACACTAAACACCTTATTTCTGTATTTCAGAGGCTCATCAAGCTGCGCTGAACCTGACAGGTTTCTAACCGGGTTTAATTCTCTGTAACACACAATCCTACATTGATTTTACTTGGAAACGTCTTAAAAACAAAAACTTCACATTATATACACTTACTTTAATATTATTAAATGACATAAAAATACATTTTCCTAAAAGAATTACATTTCTGAAGCATGAGTCTAAATTTCTCTTAAACACTGTACTTTATTTTTAAGGAAGTGAGAAACGAAGACACAGAAAGAGGGACTAAAGAAGTTGGACATTTTAAATGATGATTCATATCTTATTATTAAATGATTGTTATTATATTAAATAGATTAATTAATTAATATTAATTTATTTATATTATCACAATCATATTTCGCTTGTGGTCTAAAGTGAATGTGTAACTAGAACCTCTTGTTTTTAGATGCTCAATTCTGTTCTTAAGAGATACAGAGAACGGACTGTGTCTGGAGCTTTGTGAGCGTAGTGAAAATCACTGTTGCACATGTCCTATAAGCTTCCATGACTCAGGGCTGCCCAGGCCAGGTTATCTATGTCCTACCAAGTGAGCTGGTAAGTGAGAGATATAAGAGAAGACATAAGAGTTTTTGAATGAATTATGAAATCATAAATAATGCAAGTTTAATTAAAGTGAAAATTAAAGTATAATTATCTACATAATTGATATATAATCTATACAAGTATACCAGTATCCATTCATAACTGCGCCACCTCTAATCTAAAGCCCCTTTAATACTCATGTGTAATTGACCTCTGTTCTCCTTGGTGTTTGCCTCATCACTACAGACTGACACACTTCTTATAACACTGATGTGAGTGAGCATTCAGATCATAAAGATTAATCAGACTTATCAGTAATCAGATCAATCAGTGGTTCCAAAGGAACTTTATAAGCATCAAAGATTGAATATGTTGCCTGTAAAAGCAAGTGATTATTACATTTTGAAACTTATACAATATTCACATTATTATTACCTTTGGTTTGCTTTTTGGACTTTTTTGACTGGTATTTTTGTCAAATAACACAAGTATTAGGAAAAGAGGTCATGCAACAAGATCACAAGTGTCCATCACAGCCTTGAAGGCACCATGTGACATGAACCTCGTTCATCTTTTTATTAGGAGTACAAAGTGATGGCCCAAGATCCTGACCTTTTTCACTCGTTTTTCGTTACTTTTAATTATTACTGTAGGTGTTAGAAGCAACGGTGGCTTACCTTAGTTTGAAAAAAAAAAAACTTTTGAAGTTTTTACATCATGACTTTGTAGCAGAAACCACTCTAGTCTATCTGGGAATCCCTCCTGCTTTTTGCAGTGTAGATTATATCGTACGTGAGCCTAAAATAGAGGAAAGTATTTCTGTGAACACTGCGATCTGCACATACATCTAATGAGAGAAAGTCATAAAAATCCTGACTTCACATGTAGATCTTCACCGCTTTGTAAGATTAAGCCCCACCCCTTGTAATCGAAGTAGGCAAGGCGGATCACAGCATGTACTTGAATTATCTGACACTTAATCTGGTTTCTTGGTGTTCCATAAAGGAATCTGAACATGCAACTCTGCTTTAGAACACAATGGATCATTTAGGAGTCAAAATACTTCAGTGAAGGGTTAAAAATAGATCTGGTGCTACTCCATTACATAAATGTGACTCTGAAACAAAGTTTTCATTTATAATCTTATGCATAAGTAACTTCACTGACATTTAATAGCAAAGCAGTGATATATTAGCTTTTCTGTTTTTGTTGTACCAGATTACTGTCCTGTGTAGAACGATTCCATTGTTCTTTAAGTAATAGTTCTACAATAAATCTGGTTTAAACTTACTTTCCCATATGTGGTCAAAGTGCAAATCCATTTTGTGTCTAAATGTTAAAACTGCAGCTGTGAAGCTAACATTACTAATAAACAAGTAGAGCTCAATAGTCACCCTGTAGCCCAAACTGTGTCTATAAATATACATCACCAAAACTTCTCAACCTTCTCAAACCACATCCAGCTCTTCACCGTGTAGGCAACCTCTTGTGGAGGTGGTTTAGGAGTAACAGCAAGTTATAAAAATGAATAAAACTACACTACAGACTATGCTTTTAGATACAACCAATAATTTTTGGATTTTTATTATGTGAAAGAAATCATATTAATTGATTTTATTTAACAATTTTGGCTATTTGGGTCACTAGCTACTACTGATATCTGTTTTATCAGACCAGTATTAGTCTTAAAGCTTAAGTACTACAGATGAACTCATGGCGGTTCACTACATCCAGGGGACGTGGGAAAGGTCATGTTTAATGCTACTTTATTTTCTTATTGCAACAAATCTTTCAAAGTGAAAGTGACAACCCTTGTCATTGCGAGGTCAAAGCACAGCAGACAATGAACCACAATGAAATTGGACCTCTGCATTTTACCCATGCACACTCAAACACCGTGCAGCAGTGGGCAACTATTGAAAGCGCACGGGGAGCAGTGATGGGGATGGCACCTTGCTCAAGGGTACCTCAGGGCAACCTATTGGGAAGGGGTTCGAACCCCAGCTCCTCCGATCATGTGGCCAACGCCCGAACCACTAGGCCACCGCTGCCCAAGTTAGGGTTCAAAAATAAATACATTTCAAATACAAACGAAGAAGTTAGATACCACTATAAATATCGCAACTATCCATCAGTTGTTTTCCATCTCCTGTTTCTGTAAATCTTCCCCAGATCAAATGGCAGAACTAACGTGGCTTGTTGTTTGCTGCTATGGTTTAAACTACAGAAAGGTCTGTGCAAAGGTCCGGAGCCTCCCCTCATTTATTTAATACCATTCATGCATGTTAAACTCTTATCGTTGGCATATTGAGTAGACTAAATGAAAGAAACGTGAACAAATCTTTTACTATGACAGGCTGCAAACTGCCCAACATACAAGGTTCTAGATAAAGATAAATCCAACCACTCAGTGTTCAGCATCAGTAGTAAACTAATCCCCAGCCTGATCATCTGTAATCATCTGCACCTGCTCCTTCACTGCTTCATGCCTTAAGTTCTGCTTCATACATACGTAGCTTACTTGATTTTTGGTTCATACCAAACAATCCTCTGAAACTGGCACAGTGGACTGGAAACAAATAATAGACAAAAACTTTGTCCTTCAAGAAGCTTGGAAAACTGTACTTTATACATTAAAAGTGCAAGTCTTGCTCATCAGAAGCAAAATATGAAGAGACGGGTGGCTGACATCTCAGCTGCACTGTATGCTGTAATGATCGTGGAAGATGTTTCTCCTGTCCAAGAACCAAAAGTAGGAGTTTCGCTGCTCATGATCTTCTAAACCGCAGGTCTCAAACCTGGAGCCCAGCAGGCTTTGGGGATTCCCCAACTTCAGCACACCAACACAACTTAAACAAATACATGAACAAATATTAATCAGATATTTCCGGGCAGGAAAATCAGCCAACAGTGTTGGATCCAGAACCAGACACACCTACTCTAAACTAAACAACCTGTAAGCAATAATGAAATCAACAGCAGGGGGCGCTGTTCACCCGTCTATTTGCTCACAGTCCCTCCATCATCTGGGCTCAACAGAACTGATGTGTGTTCCTTTGGGAGGAACCTTGGTTTTAACCTTGTGTGGTCTAAAGGCTTGGGAATACAATTCCCGGTGGATTTCTATGGGAAGAGAAACAGGATTGAATAAATGTGCATACACGGTTCCAGATCAGAACTCGAACCTGCAGCTGTGGGGGGAAATATGAACATCAGGTGTTTCATTCGGAAAATAGACAATTTATACAAGCATGGCTCTCTGGCACTTATTAATTAGGCTGCACACCTGACCAAAGTTAGCTAATGACGCTCAAAACACATGCAGGCCGCGGAGTTTGCGGCTCAGTGTCGAAGCTGAAACGGCAGGCTGCTGGATGCTCCTGCTGAATGGCCAGGAGCTGGACCTTCCTGAAGCTAGTTTGGGGAATCTGGAGGAGGACTATGGTGACTCAGACTACACCGGCTCATTCTGAGAGCAGCTGTAGTCCAAAGTGTGAAACCGTGACTTTCTGCGCTCACTCTTCCTGCACACTGACGCTCAGCGCGGCTGAGAACGCTTTCTTTTCTGCAGAACATCAGCGTTAAACCGTGTGTTCTTTGCGTGCTGCTCGAATTAAACGTCTAACCGTGCGTGGTGGAAAGCCCACAGCCGAAAGCCTGGCCTTTCCACCTTCCCCACAGCCCCTCTCTCCCTGCCCTCGGCGCTTCTTCCACCCACCCCGCCACTCATTCACGTTTGTCGTCACAGAAAACTCGCCCACAAGATTCTTCCGAGAGACAAACTAGTCCCGGTGCCAGCACGCTGGTCAGCAAAGCGCTGCAACTGTTCAAGCTTAAAACATGCATATGGGACAACATTAGGATCTTTAAGACGCGTTTTATCCCCCAAACTGCCACAAAAGCGGTAAAATAAAAAGGAAAAAACAACCTATAGTCAGCGCGCCTTCATTTGGCGGGAAAATGGGCGGAGGGATATACAACCGCACGGCGAAGTGAAAAGAGGCTGGACTTATTGGCGATGCGTTGACAAGCTGCCGTCAGTCCCACTTCTAGACCGCTGAGGGAGAGAGAGCCGCGCTGGTTCTGCACGCTTTGCAGTTCTGTTTTGCGCACGAAGACTGGAACTCTATTCTACACGCTTGCAGGGACCGCGGGACTTTCAGGAACCTACTGGATATTACCCACACTCTTTGCTTTTGGCTGTTTTTCGAGGTGTCGTCGCCCCCGCTGAGCAGTTTGGAGTGTTAATACATGGTAAGAGTCCGGGCTGCAAGAAACGCTGATATTTTCGCGAAAGACGCGTACTTTTAGGGCGCAAGGGTAGAAATGGGTTTAGTCGGCCGGGTGTAAACATTAGCACGGGTCCGCTGTGACAGCTGAATGCATTAGTCCCCGTCCTCCAGCGTGTCTTAACCGATGCCCCAGTGCTGAGCGCTCTCCTGCTTCTCTCTCCAGCAGAGTCATCATGCCGATGAGTTTGGCGTGCAGGAACTACGACTACGACTACGACTCCTTCCAACCCTACTTCTACTGCGATGACGACGACGAGGACTTCTACCAGCAGCAGCGGCAGCCGCCGGCCCCCAGCGAGGACATCTGGAAGAAGTTCGAGCTGCTGCCCACGCCGCCGCTGTCCCCCAGCCGGAGACCCTCCACGGCCGACCAGCTGGAGATGGTCAGCGAGCTGCTGGGCGACGAGGTGGTGAGCCAGAGCTTCATCTGCGACGCGGATCAGTCGCAGGCGCTGCTCGGCTCCATCGTGCTCCACGACTGCATGTGGAGCGGCTTCTCGGCTGCGGCCAAGCTGGAGAGGGCGGTCTCCGAGCGCCTGGCCTCGCTGCGCGCCGCCCGCCGGGACTCCACGCTGGAGCGCAGCGGCGAGAGCCGCGAGAGCAGCGCCGCCGCCTTCCTGCAGGATCTGGGCACGCCGGCCTCCGAGTGCATCGACCCTTGTGTGGTCTTCCCCTACCCGCTCACCGAGTCGCCCAGGGTGGCCGAGGGCACGCCGGACACCCCGCCTAACAGCAGCAGCAGCAGCAGCAGCAGTGACTCAGGTACAGTTCAGCTTGATGGAGATGCAGGAATGGATGAGACTTCTTCCACCCCTCAAGGCTGTAATGTTAATACCACATCTGCTGCCAGCAACAGATATAACACGGGACATTGTGATCACAAGGGGGGTATTTAGATGTGATCACAGTGCCCCCAACATAGAGCATTATCCCCAATATTCATGTGAGCACAGTATTGTCCACGCCAATAATTATATGTGAAAACAACGTCCCCAGTATACACTGATATCCCATCCCAAATTTTCATGTGATTGTCCCCAATATGTACACCCCCCCTCCCCCTCCCCCTCCCCCGTGACACCCATAATCTGTGTTTGGCAGCAGATATGGTCTTCCACCTAATCTTGACTCCATGGCTACAGTCTTGCCCTCCACTCTCACTCCTTCAGTTCTGCTGTCCCAGAAATTCACCCACTGATTCAGCTGATAGCCATCTGAGCAAAAAAAATAGCTCCTTGGGTGAGCGGGTTTTGAAGGTGGTCTTTAAAAAGTAAGCAGCTTGACCACATGGGTGGGCAGATTTGGGGAAAAAGTATTGCTACTTTTGGGAAAAATGTGACATTTTTTTGAGTCTGTAACATTACCTCAGTATTTATTCATTGGATGACATGGCTTTGTGGTGGTTGCGTAACCCCCACTTCTCCACACTGTTCTGCTTAGCTAGAGCAGCCAGACAAGTCTGAGCCATAAGAGAAGCTTTAAACGCTGCAGTGTTCAAATATCAGCTGACGAGGAAAGTGGGTGGGGACTGGAATGCAGAGATTTTTTTTTTTTCCCCTCTCACTCCCTCCCTTTCCTCCATGTGCAGAATGCCACTTGCTACATTCCACTATTTTCCCACAGCTCTGAGAATGTACAGCGATTGGGTTTGATATCTGATGTTAATGCTTTTTATCGATTGCAGAAGAGGATGAGGAAGATGAGGAAGATGAGGAGGAGGAGGAGGAGGACGATGAGGAGATTGATGTGGTCACTGTGGAGAAGCGGCAGAGACGGAGTGAGTCTGAAGTAGGTGAGACCAGGCAGCTAAGTCCCCTGGTGTTGAAACGCTGTCACGTTTCTACGCACCAGCACAACTACGCTGCTCACCCTTCGACGCGACACGAGCAGCCTGCCATCAAACGGGCACGCCTGGAGGTGGCCTCGTCGGCCGGCAGCGGTCGACACAGCAAGCAGAGGAAGTGCACGAGTCCCCGGACGTCTGACTCTGAGGATAATGACAAACGAAGGACTCACAACGTGCTGGAGCGGCAGCGCAGGAACGAACTCAAGATGAGCTTTTTTGCCTTGCGAGACGAAATCCCTGAGGTGGCCAACAATGAGAAGGCAGCCAAGGTGGTCATTCTGAAGAAAGCCACCGAGTGCATCCGCAGCATGCAGTCGGACGAACAGAGGCTGCTGTCCATCAAAGAACAGCTTAGGAGAAAAAGTGAACTGTTAAAACACAGGCTACAGCAGCTACGGAGGAGCCAGCTATGAGTCTGTGTGAAAGAAGAGATGCAGAGAGACTTTTAAGCAAACAAGAACAGACTTTTAAGAAACTTTTCCCCTGCTTTTTTATGCAAGTTAAAGGCTGTTGCTGGCATAGTTGTGATGTTGCATGCCCAATGCAATGTAGTTTTTCTTTTGAAGATTGTCAGATTTTTTTTGTTTTTTTGCTCCATTTAAAAACTGCCACAATTTACAGTTGAAAAGGTGGTCAGAAAGAAGAAATTTGTATTTAAGTCATTTATTTTTATTAATAAAACCAGAAAACAAAGGTCATCATGGGCCTAACAAAACAATTTGTATGTTTTTGTACATAATGAATTCCTATTTCCTAAGAAATGTATTTTTGGATCTGTATTGTCTGAGTGTTTCTCAGGCAGTATTTTGTTTCACTATGTTCCAACCATTCTGAATCATAAATGCATTTCTTTCTGAACGGTTGTGTCTGTATTTGTCTTATTCTTTTTTCCACATTACAAGTTTTAGGAACTGGCACATGAAGAGGAAGCATTCACAGTAGCCCTGCCTCTTTAAAGAGGAGATCTATAAGACAGTGATTTACAGTCCATCACTTTTTTTTTTTTTTTTTTTTCCCCCCCCTTTAAAGCTGAACAAAGTCATTTCATAGACTTCCACTGAAATGCAAAGCAGCTGGTGTCACCAAGTTCAAGCAGAAGTGTTTCCTATCTGGACAGGCTTGTCTCCTCCTGGTCTCACTTATCTCACCAGTTTTCTTCAGGAAGCATCGCATGACTAAGTTATTATACACTTATAATGAATGAAGGTGTGGTCGATTTATGCCCAATTTAGCTCCTGATGAACACTGAATAAAATCCCTTTATCCTTCATGATCTCCAGCTGGGGCTGTTGAGGGTTTGAGACCTCAAACGCCCCCATCGGCAGGTATTTTGACACATCTCGGCATCCAAACGTAGAAGCTGTGCCTCATTATGATAATCTGACAGGCAAACAGGAAAGTCAAACTAGCAAATCTGATTCGTGCTCTACTAGAAACTGAAGGGCGTTGATTATGAACCGAATCCAACTCACAGGAGCGCCAGGCTAAATGGTGAAACACACTGAATCTCCCGGGGATTAAAACAGGACGCTCGCCAAAATTAGTGCAATTAAAGGGACAGAAATGTTACTAAAACATCCACTAAAGATCCGGTATTAGGACTGAAATGCGCACTGGCACCCAGACATAACCTGCGTGATGTCAGCGATTCGTGTTTGTTTTCCTCCAGACAGCGTTTGATCTACGCACGCGCACTCGTTCTTTTGGAACACTCCACCCGTCACAGCGGAGGCGCGCGCCCGTGACGTCACCGCCGCCGCCGCACGGGACCGTGTGCGCGAGGCTCCGCGCGCGCTCTGAGCACATGGGCGAGAGGTGGACCACAGAGGGGTCCAGCAGTCTTCCCTAAAGAACAGGAATATTCCTCCTTATTGGCGGCAAAAAAGAGAGAAACTGGTGAGTAAATCGGTGCATTTTCTTCAGTCTGTACTCTGTGCCTGCAGGCTGCTATTCAATCAGATCACATTCATAACTGATCAAATGATTCACATGCAACCTGCTGACCTTAAAAAGTGGCACAACACTGTACTGACATCTGACATGGAGCCAGATTTGTTAACTCTGGAAGAGAGTTAACCAGGTGGTCCTAATCAGAGGTGCTGTCTGTGAAAAAGGTGCCTCTATTAGTTTGGATAATGTTAATTATGCAACAACAACAACCAAAAAAAACCCCCAAAAAATATTTGAAATATTCTTTTATTTCATTGTAAACTGTTGTTAATGAAGCTGCAGCCTCATGTCATCTGGTCAGAATTTAAAATGTTTTTTTATTTATATTATTAAACCTGTGAAAGGCTTTGGTGTTTAGGATCCAAGTTCAGATTTCCAATAGGCTCTATCTGTCAAGAAATGCGTGTTTCTTCTGGAAATATGGACTAGTGAACTTCGCTCCATTTGCATTGCCATTGTCTTGCAGAAGATATTTCACAAAGAAGCAGGGACAGCCATACTGAATTGATACGCCTTGCTGGTTTGCTTTGTGCAAAAGCAAGTCGCTGCATTGGAGACATTGTATTTTATATGTGAAGATGTGAAGACAGTTATCGGGCAACGGATCGAAATGTGAAATGTTATGAAAAGCTTATTTCCTCTGCATGGCTCCTCAATGACTAAATGATTTTTTTTGCCACATTGCATTTTTAATGAAGAATGGCCATGTAAGCGCATATACACTTTTAATGCGTCTGAAAGATTTTGTAGAGTGTAATACATAATATACTTTTCCTGTATGAAGCGTCATTGTCGCAGTAATGGCTTGAATAAGTGCCATAATAAGAGTGTTATAATAAATATGACATATTGGTGCTGACACCTGCTTACTGGTAGAGAGAGTAAAACTATCAAGGTCCTCTGTGTTTATGTGCTTGAAGCTCACAGTTAAGTAAATGTTTAGGCCAAAAAGCTCCACACTGCCATCTGAAACTGCTTATCGGGGCACAGGGCATCTGTAGCCTCATTATTATTCGCTTGATCAATTAAAAAAAAAGAAATTTTTGCAGATTTGTGTCATTTGTTAGAGGCTAATGTGTGCAGTGTGGCCACAGGCCTGAATGTCATATAAAAAAAGCGTTCAGCATGATCACGGTGCACTGAAAATGTACAGACCCCCCCACTTTACCCCCAATTTGCCATGTATGGAATTAGCTTTTCTAGTTCTACAACAGAGCAACAAGGCTGCCATAACAGGTCAATGACACCTAACTGAAAATAAAAACAAAAAAAGCCAACAAAGTGTATTACTTACAACCAATGAAGGCCTGACCAGGTTGACCGGCCTTCATCAGCAGTCAGAAGACCGTGGGGAAGCTTTTAGCATCTTTTTTGGTTGTTCAACTGACCTGACAATGCTATAGCACAACGGAAGTCTTCACTAAATTATTTAAAGGGACAAGACACACAGGCACAAGATATTACATTCATTTTGGTTTGGCCAGTCCAGATGGATGGGATGAATTTTATAATTAATAAATTGATGTGTATACAAATGTGCATACTTAGGACTACATCTGGTCTGTTTAGAAATATATTATGATCATTATGTAGATTATTCAGTATTTTGTACAATGCGTTTCACTTTTCTATTGGAAAATCTGTTGCAGATCTTGAGCTTTGGGAATAAAGATTCTGAATCAAATTCTTAACACCAAGAAGAACTCACATATGGAGTGTAAATCCCAGAGCCAAATGCCATGGTTTACATGTATTTTTTTATTTTTTTTATTTTTTAAGAACATGAGTACACTTCAGCTACAGGGAACAATAAATATAGATATATAATAAATATAGATATTTAATGCTTTTTTTTTTTTTTTTTTTTAAGTTTATGCTGACATAAACTGGTATTTGTATTATTATTTTTTATTTCTACACAGGTCACATTTTGTTTAATGGTTTTTCCCAGTATGTTACATTTAGTCAATAAACAATATTTGTGCTTTAAATTGTGCAGATGTATGTTCTGTATTTTAGCAGGTGTGCTCGTCGGAGCCGTCCAAACATTTGTCCGTAACAGCATGACTGCCCACACTGCTGACACCCCTGCAGCATTATCCACTCTTGACACTTAATAAACCATGTTCATCCTTCAGCAAAGGGTTCACAGACCATATTAGATCCGTTACAGAAATCTTCGGTTTAGTCATCCTGCTTTATTCTACGATATTCAGTTCTGCTGACTTCCTGAAGCTGTCCTTGTTCATCTTTCTGATAAACGCTGGCCCAACAAATGTCAAATACACGCTGACAATGCAGCGTAAATAACTTTTGCCTTGGACTTCCAGGTTCCCCTCAGTTCTGCTCTGAGGCTGAGCTAAGGGAAGTGAAAGCTATCAGCTGTGCTATAGGCTGTCAGCGAGGGTGGGACCCCTGCACACAGGCTGACTTGTTGGCTAGTTTTGGGCCTGTTTCCATGGGTTATGTAATCCCTGCGTTTTGGAATGGAGGATCCTGCTGTGCCAGACACTTAGACAGATGGAGATCTGAGATTTTTCTTTCTCTCTCCCTCTAGCCCTCTCTAAACCACCACATCACTTCCTGCAGACATCTTCCTTTTACCTGCCTCACCATTTAATTTTTTTGGTATTTCTCTAAAAATGAAGCCTCGGGCTGGGCAGAGAATCTTTTGACATTGGGGCTGTTAGCTAGTTTCTTCCCCCAATCCAAAGACGTTTACATCAAGTGGATGTGAGATGCTAAAATGCCCCGAGATGCGAGTGTGCTTGTATGTAGGTGTGTAGTTCAGGGACGGTGACCTTTGCCTTAGTCAGTGGCAGGGCTTATAAGTATGTTAGTATCTTAGTTGGCAGTTAGTAACTTAGTTGGTAACAAGAATGATGAACAGATGAGGATTTGAAGCACGGATGAAATTTGCTCTGAATTCAGTCTGCTGTAGATGCAAATGTAAATGTCCATCAAAGGCTGCATTTCAAGACAAAATTCATCAAACAGCTGTCCTGTTTCGGAAGCTTCTTCAAAGACACCTATCCTTTCCCATGGGTGTATCCTTCACAGTATTCCATACTGCCTGCCAGTGATAATTGTTTTCATCAGTTGGAAAAATATCAAAATATAAAACTTCATAACACCAATCTGTCTTCATTTCTCAGCATGCTAGGAGCTAGCAAATTTGGCGTTAATGGTTGTGGCACTCGCTGCAACCGTGCTCGGTGACAGGTTTAACACTGTAGGCTGAAATGTCTCATTTAACGATTAGTTTGTACCCTGGCAGTCTCTAAATGCCACACCTACTCGGATCACATCTTTTGAAAGATGCAGCCCCTAAACTGAGACTAAGTTTGTGCCTGCCCTATGATGGAATGGTGACCCGTCCAAACTGTTCCTCAGCATTTCACCCCGTGAGCGGTTGAGTTAATGAATAAATGAATGACTTGATGAACATATAGTTTCTTCACCAACAACTTATCCATCCTGCTACCCTAGCTAGCAAACTAACCCAAGTAGATGTTTTTTCTGGAATGGAGCTCAGCTTATCCAACCCCATACACTCTGCACTCATACACTCCTCCCTTTCTTTTTCTCCCTCTCTAACCTTCCCTACCACTTTCCTGTGCTTGTTATGCAAGCAAGAAAGTTATAGAATTATTCATAGAGCCTTGATATAGGACAACGCCCTGTTGTCTTTATCTCTTTCCTTTTTTTTTCCATCAGACAGCTTTAGCGGTGGCGGCGACGGCGGCGGCGTCTGGGTTTTGCTTGGCCGTGTTGACCCTGAGCTGTCTGGCTGCCAGACCACGCACGAAAACACACTGCAGGAAACCTCGGCCTCCCATGTTTGCACACTTAATGAGACGCACGTCGACCACCACAGAGTAGAATTCTCCCTGACAACCCGCTCACTCAGAGTTTGGGGAATATAAAGTCTCAGAGCGAATCTGAATAAGCCAGTTGAGTCACCCCTAAATCTTTTATACACACATATGTTCCTCCGCTCTGAACAGCTGCTGAGGGTTGTGGCTGAGATGCCAGGTTCCATGTGTGTTTTGCTGGCGCTTCACAATCATAAACATGATTGAATATCAATAATCATAGCTATTTATTTTATGCATTTCACAATGCTACGGTCTGAATATCATTTTGAAGCTTAGTATATTCAGAACATACTCCAAAGAAACATCTGCCAAAATTGCTTGGGTGTAGAAATCATTTTCGTTTCACGAATAGATTTTTCAACACTGCAGAAATGCTAGATTTTAGTAGAGTACTTCTGAAAAACGGCCATAGAAGTTAGCACTGTCACCTCACAGTGGGAAGGTTCTAGGTTCGACTGCCAGCCAGAGTGGCCTGGGTTCTCTTCTGCATGGAGTTTGCATGTTTCCTCTGCATGTCTACCTGATTTTCCAGCAGGTTCTAAAGTTTCCCTCCATAGAAATATATGCATTCCAGGTGAAATGGAGATGCTAAATTCCCTCTAGGTGTGTGTGTGTGTGTGTGTTTGAGTGTTTGCTCTGCAATGGACTGGTGACCTCTCTAGAGTGTTTTTCCACCTTCTGCCCTAAGAGTGCTGGGATAAGCTCCAGCAACCCTGGTTAGGAAAAATTACTTTACTTAGCTATTTAGCTTTGTACTGAATTCTTTTCTTGCCTGTTTAGTGAGTAAAAGGAACACATTGCCTTACCACCCATTATAGGGGAATGGCAATTCAGAGAAGGATTGACATACTTTTCCCTGAAAGTTTTTTTTTTGATTGTTGTTTTTATTAAGCAGAACAGGCCTACTTTAGTGCAGCCTAGTCAAGTCAAGACGCTTTTCCAAAAAACAGACCTTTCTAATATATTGTGATAGACGTTTTCCAAAGAACATCTGAAGTTGGAGGGAACGTTTCTAGTCTAAAATGTTAGCTTTTTCGGTCTACATGACCAAACAGTGTAATATTTTATTTGCCAAAAAAATCTCAGACAAAGACCAAGTGTGCATGACTCTTTCGCAATTTGCGAAGAGTATGGAATGATGCAATGCTCTCACTTATTTTTGATATAAAAACCCAAAGGCAGCACTACATAAAACAGCTGTTATGTTGCTACTTTGTTCATTTAAAACATTTTTTCCCAGACATTACTGCATGCTTAATATGGTCTGGATTTTAGCAAGCTGCTGAAGTGTAATGCTCTAGCTGGTGTTTACCGTAGCCCACCCAAACACACTGTCATGCAAAAGTATACTTACAGGCACACATACGCAGTCACAGAGGCTAGTAAATTACATAACTCTCTTCTTGGACTGATGCACATTTGCTGATGCACACTGACCATGGCCGTCAGATGTTTTAGACAAAATGACTGAGCTCAGGGAAATGACCTGCCAAGTCATTTAATTACATCTGAGCAATTGTGTTGTTTGCCAGTAAAACTGAATCATAGAAAGCAGAAGGTCTTTGAGAAATCAAACGCTTTCTCCAAAAATCAAATGACACTAAATTATTTTAATCCAAATTTAGTCAAACAACCAAGAAGTGTTGGGTGTCCTAACGTCTTATTAAAAGTAGTAAGAGGCATGCAGCGTGTGTAGTGCTTGTGTGGAGTTACATTTTTTCCAGCTTCAGTACAAAACTATAGATGTAAACCATCCATGCAATATATGTCCAAAATAGTATAAGCACCTCTTCTAGTTAGTGAAATCAGCTACTTTTTAGGGTCTAAAGTTGTTCTTGAGCTTTTTACTCTTTACAATCACTTAGGACATTTGTGTGGATTTTTATATCAACAAATGTCATCCTTTTATTTGACCTTATTCCTGTCTATATCCATACAACCTAAAAGAAAAACATTTTAAATAATATGCCTGTTTAGTAATTCAATAAGCAGTCCGGAGATGAAACATTTATATTTACATTACATATACTTTATATGCATTTACTATACATACATTTAATCCAAAGTGAGCAATGACATTCAAGCTGCACCTTTTATGCACTCTAATGTAAACAGTCATTATGATTTTAAAATATAAATGCTGGATGGTATAAAAAGTACTGGTGGTAAATGTGTATGATTTGGTTTAATTGACTGTGAATTCTGTTTATAAGCCTCATGGACTTAAGAATGAATGTATATTTTGAAACTTTAACACCTACATTAAGCATGTTTATAAGTATTTTATACATAATAAATATTTTATTCCCAGAAAAAATGGTATTTGAGTGATTTGGGCCCTTTATGCAACAGATGTTCAGTTGCACTTATGTAATTTCCACAGTACAAAATAATAGCCAACAGACAACGAAACAGATGTCTGTACCAGATCGGTCAAGGCTGGGGTTAACAATGACCGCCGTCAAAAATGTTAGTCAACAGCGTGCGAGTGGTAATTGGGCTACTGATGGCCATAGGAGAAGAAGAAGAAGAAGAAGAAGAGGAGGAGGAATTATGTCCTGAGGGAGGAGGAGAGAAGGAAGGGGAGGAGAGTGGAAGTGAGAGTAGAAACATTGAATGTTGGCAGCATGACTGGTAAAGGTAGAGAATTAGCTGATATGATGGAGAAAAGGAAGGTTGATATTTTGTGTGTTTTGAGAAACTAGATGGAAGGGTAGTAAGGCCAGGAGTATTAGAGGAGGCTACCATGTTCTACCATGGTGTGGATAGAAGGAGGAATGGAGTAGGTGTTATCCTGAAGGAAGAGTATGTCAAAAGTATGTTGGAGTTGAAGAAAGTTGGAGCTTGGGGGTCAAGAAGAGGACGAAACTGAGGGCAGAGCTGAGGACCAAATTGTGGATTGTGTGAAGAAGGAAGGCTGCAAGGTGGAATTCAGGCAGGAGATATGCTCCTGAACAAAAGGGAGAAAAGTGGAGTGATTAGGATGAAGGGAGAAGAGGTGGAGGAATGAAATACTTGGGATCAAAAGTGCAGAGTAACAGGGAGTGCTGAAGAGAGGTGAGGAAGTGAGTCCAGGCAGGTTGGAATGTGTGGAGAAAAATGGCAGGAGTGATCTGTGACAGACAGGTACCAAGCAGAGTGAGAGTAAAGGTTTACAGGATGGTAGTGAGACCAGCTATGCTACATGGGTTGGAGACAGGGGCGCAGACAAAAAACAGGCAGCAGAGCAGCAGAGTTAAAGATGCTAAGATGTTCATTCAGTGTGACAAGGATAGACAGGATGGGGAATGAGTATATTAGAAGGACAGCTCAGGTTGAAAGTGTTGGAGACAAAGTCTCCAAAGACAATGGAGAAATGAGGATTTTATTTGTAGAAGGACGTTGAAGATGGAGCTGCCAGGAAAGAGGAAAAGAGGAAGATCAAAGAGGAGATTTATGGATGTATTGAGAGAGGACATGCAGGCAGTTGGTTTGAAGGAGGAATATGCAGAAGACAAGAAGAAATGAAGACGGTTGATCCGCTGTGGCGATTCCTAAATGGGAGCAGTCGAAAAAAGAAGAATACATGAGCCAAAGGTTGATTTCTAGGAATTGGCTAAAGGGTTATATTTTCCCCCCAGAGTTGTGCAAGGGAGCAGTGGAGCAGGTCCTCTGAAGTGGTGGAGCTCTATTCACTTTTGGGACGACTTGTGACTTAATGCAATAAAATCCTCGGTGCCGTCAAAGGCCTTGTGAGAAGAGTAGAGACTGTAGCTGCAGCAAAAGGAAAGGACAAACATCTTTATGAATGAGGGGAAAGATTAAACTGCTGCTTTAAGCAAGTAAAAAAAAAAGTCAAACTACGATAATTACATTTAAATCGTGTAATACCCAAGAGGCAAAGATATAGAAATAAAGCTGTTTGACTTTGAAGGATAAGCTGTAAAGAGGTCTTCTGAGTGCTTGACTAAATCCCTGGATGGGCATGAGGGAGAGGCCAGACAGGCATATGGGCAGCGGCAGTGTGTGTGTTTGTGTGGGGCGTGTTGTTGTGGGCCATTTACGGGCATTTCGCATGCTGGGCTGTAGGATTAGCCTTAGTGTCCCACTGTGAGAGTTTAGCCGAGTCACGCAAACACAGCCCCCCAAACACACACACACAGAAACAAATTTCAAATGTGTCTAGTGCAAGGAACTGGGTGAACCGAGTAACATGCAGATATAAATAACTTTTTGATTTAGTCTTAAAGAACCAGGTATCAGGACCCATTCAGACCAGTATTGGCCATAGTACGACATAGTACAAGCCCAGTGTGTTTCCTTTACAATACTTTTGTCTTGTATCTGTGAATGGTGTGGTGATATGATCACTTTTCTTGTCAGATTAAAATAGAGTTAAAAAGGCATGTGTGTCTTAAGATGCATGTACACCATGTGAGTCATTTGCTGAATGTTTGAGTGTTCACAGCCCAGCATTCAAATGCAAGAAAAAGGGTAATTTCAAAAGATAACCCCCTAAAAATAACAAGCTGGATCAACGTTGGTCCTGCTGAAAAACGACAAGCTCAGACAGCTTAGCCAAAATAGTATATTAGCCATATTAGACAGCAGAATGTACCCATTACTTGGATGATTTAAATCAGAATCAAGTGTCTGTAGCTTTGAGATGAACGAGAGGAAAATACAAAGTAAGAGTCTCTCAATCTGAGATAGATCGTAGAGCAGCACTTTGTTTTTACTGTGGTGCCAAATGGAGAATGTCATGCTACAGCCTTCCATGCACAGACCATCTTTTCAGACCACGGTCCAAAGATTCTGGCTTAATTGACTGACAATTTGGTTCCAAATTTCTTATTCTCAGTATATAAGCTTAATAGTAGACCAAAGGAACTGATCAAAAATAAGAATTTGATTGTTCAGTCATTTGGCGAGAAGATAATTATGGGCTCCGAATGTGAAATTTCACACCAAGCAACATCTCTAAAAAAAAAACGTACCTTAGTCAAAGAGAAAGTTTCTGTCAAGATACACAAGCATGTTTATTAAATTCCCCATTAAAATTTTGTAGAAAAGCGCCCCAAATCACCCCAAAAAAAAAGTCCCAAATTAAATGAGAAAAGGTAAAGAACACTAAAAGTTCTAAGAAGCTCTAGGCAGGACTGGAGGCAAACTTTGGCAACTGACAAATCCCTAGTGCACAAAAGTGTTGGTGTAAATGGGTGCAAACAGGGTTCATTCAGTCATGCCTGAAAGCAAGACTATTGGAGGGTCAGCAGCTGCAGAGTTGAACAGAGAGAAAGCAGGAGTTCTCACTGGCCCATTTTCAGCTTCTGTTAACGTATGACTCACTGCTACTACAAACAGTGTGTTCATTTCCTTGCCAGTGCTTTTCATGCTAGGGAATCGCACACACACTCACACACACACACACACACATAGCCCACAGACACACGCCAAAGAGTGATTCATTTCCATGCTGTACAACTGGCCTATTTTGGTGTAGAGTCACTGAGCCCAAGGCTGATAGAAGAGGTGCTAGTCCCTACAGAGGAAGTCGCGTTATTGAATCCTAAAGCCCAGATTAGATAATACAATTCTGGCTCTTTTTTAAGTTTGTATTGTTTAGCCAGACATTTGAAGACATATAACCCTGTGTTATTTTAATACAGCCTGTACTGAAGCTTGGCTGCAATAGATGTGTAAATCAGTCACTATGCCATATGACTGATTTCCTTGCAATATCTGATTCATTTATGTAATATTTTAAAACTGAGGACTCATAAAGGCTATAGTTCCAACAGAAAGCCACACTCTTTTGAACAACCGGTTCCACTTCTATAATTGGGGAGCGTGTAAGTAACCATGCATAATTATTATTATTAAGTAATACTAATTATTATTGTGCAACAATAGCGCATGAATAATAGGGATGTGGACCTACACAACATAAGTTATTTTTCCAGTCAGTCCAAAGCTGAATGTACTTACCGTTACTAATTGTATTCACCCCCTCTTAAGCATAAGCTTTCGTTTGTCTTTCCCCTAGGACACTTGCCCCAGTCTCTAAGGGTGTTTGACAAGCAACGACTCCTTTTGCAAACTAAACACTATTAGCAATACACAAAGCTTTAAGCACATTTCCATGACAAATCTCTGTCATTTGAAAGCACATGTCCAACTGCCATCCAACTGGAAGTCTTAAAGTCAACCCAAAATCAGCTTTGACCTTTTTTGTCTTAGTTCCTGTCCCTGGTCATTAACAATGATTCATCATATGTAAAGACAAACCATGCATTCTTGGGATCTTGTGGTGTCCCTTTTGTCTCCGTAAAAACATCTCATGGTCAGCATTCACAAGTTGGCATGGATTTAGAGGTTTTTGCCGTTCTTGTTGTCTCTGCCTATTTTCCAGCGACATGCTCAGTTAGTTTAGAGAAAGTCTTTGATATTATTTGTTCTTTGTTAGTACTCAGAAATTTGCCGCTGTATATAAAGTTACAATACCATGTTCGCGCATCACGCATTCATTTGGTTTCAAAAACACAAATGTCAAAGTCTTTTGTCTTTATCCTTCCAATCCACTTGTACAAAGTCAATGTCTGACTGCGTTTATGTGCAGAAAGGGTCAAATAGGAGAATCCAAAGTGACTTTGGGGGAATGTGGATGACTGTTGGGTGATTTGAGCAAAACATGAGAAACACTGTGAAACACCGTATCTATGAATGTGCATTTACACGAAAATGCTACTTAACTCCCTGCGATAGACTGGCGACCTGTCCAGGGTGTGTCCCCGTCCTTCGCCCTGTGTGAGCTAGGATGAACTCCACCCACCCACTGCGACCCTAATTAGGACAAGCAGCCCAGAAAATGACTGACTGACTGAAAAAAGTGAAAAAGTGAAAGTGACAACCCTTGTCATTGCGAGGTCACAGCACAGCACACAGTGAACCACAATGAAATTGGACCTCTGCATTTAACCCATGCACCGTCTAGCAGGGGGCAGCTATTGAAAGCACCCGGGGAGCAGTGACGGGGATGGTACCTTGCTCAGGGGTATCTCAGGGCAACCTACTGGTAAGGGGTTTGAACCCACAATCTTCCGATCCTGTGGCTCCCTTACCACTAGGCCACCGCTGACTGACTGACTTGTTTCTTAATTTTTGGATTTCAATAAAACGGACTTTCTAGTATTTGAATGTATCATAGAGAAATAGCTCACCAGGCATTCTGATGAACTTTCAAAGTTTTTGGCTCTCATTTTCAGTCCAGCCCCTTCTACCTGACCAGCTGCAGATGCTGAATTGTGGGATCATCTCGACAGAGAATGGAACAAAAGGCAGTTTAAACTAAAGTGTTTGGAATGTTCTTCAAGAAGCAGGATGAACTTTTCCTGAAAACAACCTGAAGCAATGACAAGAAAACTTATCTAAGAGAGTTCAGGCTGTGTTGAAGAATATTAAATCACTGTACCTATTGTAGGGGCAGCGGTGGCCTAGTGGTTAGGGCGTTGGCCGGGGGATCGGGGGTTCAAACCCCTTCCCAATAGGTTGCCCTGAGGTACCCTTGAGCAAGGTGCCGTCCCCGTCTCGCTCCTCCCTGCGATGGGCTGGCGACCTGTCCAGGGTGCGTCCCCCGTCCTCGCCCTGTGTGCGCTGGGTTGGACACCAGCACCCCCCCGCGACCCCGTTTGGGACAAGCGGCAGATAATGGATGGATGTACCTATTGTTTCATTTTCCTAGTAAAATAGAAGGAAATAAGGGTGAATAAAGACTTTTGCGCAGTGTTCCATGTGAAAACGGCCGATGTTTATGTGCATTTACCACAAAGAGTATAACCTGTATGAAAGTGAATTTGTCAGTGTATTTGGAAACATGATACAATGGACTGATTATGTTGAATCTGTTTAAAGAGGTGAAATGAGTGGTTCATGTTGGGACGTGGTACACCATTTTATTTACCATAGCGCGAGGTATGTGTTTAGCTTCCAGAAGTGCATTGAGATGTTTTGTGTAAACTGTCCTGAAAATGTGTGTTAGAAGTTAGGCCAAACTAACTCAATTAAACATGTATGGCTCAAAGTATTCTGTGTAATTAAGTGGACTATTTTAATTTTCTTTGTTTCTGGCACAATTGGAGACGATAAAATAATTCAGGTGATGGGAATCTGAAGCCCTAGTGCATTAGACTGCTATAACCAGCTAGGATAATTTAGGGACTGTTTTCTAGCTGATGCTTTAGCCTAAAGGCTCTCAAGGACATCATACATAAAGAAGAAATCTATTTTATTGTGGCAAATTTAATAGACCTTCCAAATGCATTCCCTCGTAGGATTTATAAAATGTTATCAAAAATATTTTTCAAGGAATTGGCATGGGTTTCCTCTGGGTGCACCGGTTAACTCCCACATGTTCAAAGATACACACATTGGATAGACTGGAGATAATAATTTGCCCCCTAGTTGTGAATGAATGTTTGAGATTGTGTTAATCTGTTTGTTTGTCCTGGGGTAGGCTTCACACTCCCCATGAATCTAGTCAGGATAAGCGAAAACGACTGATGGATGGCTGAATCTTTAACTCTAAACTTCAAACTGGAAGTAGCGCCTCTGATCATTAATTATATTGTGAATAATTCGTCTTGTTTTTCTTCTTTTTCTTTCGGCTGCTCCCATTTAGGGTCGCCACGGCGAATCAACTGTCTCCATTTCTTACGGTCCTCTGCATCTTCCTGCTTTAAACCGACCATCTGCATGTCCTTTCTCACCACATCCATAAACCTCCTCTTTGGTCTTCCTCTTCTCCTCTTTCCTGGCAGTTCCTGGCAGCACTAGGTTTGATTGCATAGTGGTGGCCTAGTGATTAGGGACTAGGACAGATAACAGGAAGGTCGTGAGTTTGAGTCCTGGATCAGTAGGTTACCCTGAGGTACCCATGAGCAAGGTACTGGGTTGGTGGTGGTCTAGTGGTAGGATACTTGCCTATGGACCAAGAGGTCACATTTGAATCCCACCTCTAGCACCACCACCATTGGGTTCCTGAGCAAAACCCGTAATCCCAAGTTGCTCCAGGGGGTCTGTCCCTGTAATCAGAAATCGGAAGTCACTCTGGATAATAGCAACTGCTAAATGTTTGTTCTTTAAATGTAAATATAAATGTACTGTCCCCATCACTGCTCCCGGGTGCTGTCCACTGCAAAAAATTGAGTAATTATGGATTAAATGCAGAGGAGACGTTTTGTTTTGGCTCAGTGAGTGCTGTGCTGTGTGCTCACAATGATAAATAGACACTTTCCCACAGCGGAGGCCTAGTGATTAGGGGCTAGGCCCCAGGAAAGGAAGGTCGTGGGTTAAAATCCCAGACCAGTAAGTTGCCCCCTGCAACACGGTGTGTATCAGTTAAAAGATTCACAATGACAAATAGTCACTTTCACTTCACTGAATGCATAAAAAATATTAACAGTTTTTAACCCGTCAATACTGATGCCGCATCTTTAGAGGCCTGGGGTCAAAGGACAGCATGCTACGTGTGCCTGTCCGACTAACTGCTTTGAATGCTCTCAGCCTGATGGAATCTTTTCTTGTTTCTCTCTCAGTTTTCCTCTATGCTAACTAAAAATGGCCTCATCTTTGATGAATCTGTGTGAAGGAAAGCAATGACAAGCAATGACTGTGTGGTAGATTAACAGAAAAGCCAACAGTAATTGTGGGAACGTTCTCATAGTCGTTTTGATGTGAATGCCTTTTGAGGTCTCTTCATGTATGAACTCGCTCTGTGAAAGAATCACTGTCATTGCTGAGGAAATGTTTTTTACAGCTTAAAGATAATTACATGTTCAACCAGCTGATCTAGCTACATGATGCTTCTAACATCGTTTTTGTTGGGTATATTGCAGTTGCTAAGGGAATTCTCACAATTGTCGAGCCCATGTGAACGAGGAAAATGCAGCGTTCCCTTTTTTGCCACCATGGCTCTTCTCATTGCTTTCACTGTCTCTCACTTTTTCCACATCATTAAGCAAACTGCGATCCAGATGTGTTGGTGGTAGAGTGGTATGAGCTGAGGATACAGGCTAGAACAGTGGGATAGCTTGCTTTAATAATGTTAGTGTGAGCATATAAGGGAAAGGGATGTAGGGGATGTTTTTTTTCAGGGGAAAGCACCTCAAACGTGGGTCTGATTGAGCTTAGCATGAATCTTGTGGGACTTGCTCACCAGCCGTTTATCAGCATCGCTGCACCAAGTCTCAGGCACACCATCAAAAGCCTTTATTTTGCAGGAGAATATGAGTCATGAAAGGGTGACAAAAATCGTTATATCTTAGCACCTTATATATACTTGTTGATCAAGAGAGAATGGAATCTGAGGCAAACATCTGTATTAGGACTGCATCTGTCACTGCTTAAAGAGGCACATCATAATTAGACGTCTGCATTTAATCCATGCACGCACACGCCGGGGAGCAGTGATGGGGACGGTACCTTGCTCAAGGAAAAATGAACTGCGTCATATGTGTGTTGGATTGATGAGGTCAGTTTGACTGCCTTCCTTATGGACAGATTTGATTATGCTTTGTCATTAAACTACTGCCAAGATACAAAAAGAAAACTTAAAAAGAGAAATCTGCACTGAATCACTCTTTCTTCTCTCTCTCTCTCTCTCTCTCTCTCTCTCTCTCTCTCTCTCTCATACATACACACACAATATTATGCAATAAAGCAAGTTATAGAATTATGCATGGAGGCTTTATATAGGGCAAATCTCTGTTATGTCATACAAAACAAAATGCTGGAAGTAATACAATATTTTATTAATCAACCATTTTTAAATATTCAGATCATAAATATTCACACCTTATATTGATACAATAGTCTTATACTCCATTAGTTCTTGGGTGCTTTTTGTTTTAATGGTAAGAAAATAGCAGCAGCAGCAGCCCTCCTGAAGCTTCTATTGTTTCCCATTTATAAATAACAGCCTGTTACACAGTTAATAGCCAGAACACCTGTCCATTGCCATCATATTTGACACACATGGTAGGGTTTCTAAAGTGACACACCGTAAACACAAGACCTGGCTGTTAATCATTCTCCCAGCCCTCATCTGGAGAAGTGTCCTCAGATGGTTCACAGAGGGGGCACTGACAAAAAGGGATGATGCTCTGATAAATACAGAGGGACAGCAGTGGAAGGATCTTAGTCACGAACTGTGAGATCACACCCACATTTTCTGTAGTGATTTTACAGAGCTAGGGCAGCTGACCCTAAGGGCAGACTTCTCCAACTCCAAACACAGACATTAAAAGAAGCAGTGATTCAGACCAAAATAGGGCACAAGAAAAGGACATTTTACCACAAAAATGGAAAGTGAGCCAACATTCGCCTGCCTGAAGTACAGTACATTGTGGTATGTGTGATGCTGGTTAAAGGTCAACATTCTTAGGACGTTAATGTGGACTCCCAGTTGTGATCTTGATTTTGGAGCTACTATTATCCTAAGTGTTTAAGGATCACCAACAACATAACACATATATATATACAGTATCTCACAAAAGTGAGTACATGTAAAGTAGTTCGTGTGCGCAGCTTATATAACAGTGTAAATTTTCTGTCCCCCCCTAAATAACTCTACACACAGCCATTAATGCATTAATGTCTAAACCACTGGCAACAAAAGTGAGTACACCCCTATGTGAAAAATGTCTACATTGTGCCCTGTTAGCCATTTTCACTCCCTGGTGTCATGTGACTCATTAGTGTTACAAGGTCTCATGTGTGAATGGGGAGCAGGTGTGTTAGGTTTGGTGTTATCACTCATGCACTCTTTCATCCTGGTCACTGGAAGTTCAACATGGCACCTCATGGCTAAGAGGATCTCTGAGAATCTCACTGGGGAGCTACAGTTCACTGAGGGAACCATGAATCCCAACATGTACTGTGACACACTGAAGCAGAGCATGATCCCCTCCCTTCAGAAACTGGGCCGCAGGGCAGTATTCCAACATGATAACGAACCCAAACACACCTCCAAGACGCCCACTGCCTCGCTAAAGAAACTGAGGGTAAAGGTGCTGGACTGGCCAAGCATGTCTCCAGACCTAAACTCTATTGAGCATCTGTGGGGCTTCCTCAAACCAAAGGTGGAGGAGCACAAGGTCTCTAACATCCACCAGCTCCATGATGTCGTCATGGAGGAGTGAAAGAGGATTCCACTGGCAACCTGTGAAGCTCTAGTGAACTCCATGCCCAAGAGAGTTAAGGCAGTGCTGGAAAATAATGGTGGTCACACAAAATATTGATACTTTGGGCACAATGTGGACATTTTTGACTTAGGGGTGTACTCACTCTTGCTGCCAGTGGTTTAGACATTAATGGCTGTGTGTAGAGTTATTTTGAGGGGACAGAAAATCTACACTGTTATATAAGCTGCGCACACAGACTACTTTACAGTGTATCAAAGTGTCATATCTTCAGTGTTGTCCCATGAAAAGATATAATAAAATATTTACAAAAATGTGAGGGGTGTTCTCACTTTTGTGAGATACTATATATATATATATATATATATATATATATATATATATATATATATACACCCATACATACAGAGCATGAGCAGCAGTAATGGAGGCAGAATCTTGCTTAAGGTTTCCTCAGGGGACCCTATGGATATGGGATTGGAACCCACAACCTTTCGATCATGGGGCCTGGACCTTAGTTTCAAACCACTGGGCCGCTGTTCTACCATATTGTCAGAATGAATTTCCTTTGCACACACACAAACCAGGGGCAGGAGCTGTAGGCTGCAATACAAGGACTAGGGATGTTGTTCAAGGGCACTTTAACCATGAATGCAAAAATGGGAAAGCATTTTTCACCCACCCACTGCTGTCTCTCATTTTTTCTTCCGGTCCTGGGGGTTGATCTAGCAAGCCCACAGCTGCCCCACAAAGCCTTTGCATTGTCCAGGAATCTACCCTTGGTCAACTGTTTGTAGAGCAGCTCTCCTCACTACCATGGGACCAGTGATTAGCTGCTTTGGCTGACACCTTGTTCTCATGTGCATGCTAATAAAAAAATGAATGCACATTAAAACTATGAATTGATTAACGAGAGCACAGGTTAGACATTCATATCTAAAAATATTTATAAATATTTTAATGTTGGACAGCTAATTGTTTCAGATTTTCAATTAATTATTAAATTTACTCAGAATCTAATCAGATAATAGCTGCTATTATCGCTGTACAGTAAACAAAATGTTCTAGGGCTCAGGCTGGCATCTGTTTCAAAATGTGAAGATCTGGATATCGGCTGGTTCTCGGGCTGTTATTGAATGTTTGTTCCAATTTTTTTATGTTTTAAACAGGCTGTATTTGTATCTGTATTTTGTGCCTATATAAGATAAATGTTAGTGAATTGTCTGCTTTATGCTGAGCCTTTTTTGTGCTTGGCCAAGGTGGGCTTGAAATGAAGAAGAATCTGATTAAAAACCTACGTGAAATTCTCAGCTCACAGGAAAGTGCCACAGCTAACGGCTGATTTATTTGGTTTTTGTGGTTCAGACTGATAGATGGCAGTCAGTGTGGGAAGCTGAACTCCACTGTGAGTGTTGCTATAACACCAAGAGCATCTTTGCAGCAAAGTAATGCAGATAAAACACTTGTGGTTGCACAGTACTGAGGAAAATGCTTGTCAGATTCTGCAGTGATTTTGCTTCTTGAAAAAACTTTTGGGGGAGCTTTTGGCATTTCATTTATTTCAATGATTTCAATTATTTAAAAATTAAAGTAAGTTTCACATCTTGCTTTGCAGAAGGGTTAGTTATAGTTGAGAGGGATTGGCAGTATTTGGTTTTCCTTTCTGTTTATTATCTTACTGTCCTACAAAGCATATGAGGAAGTTTGTTGCCGAGAATGCTTTATCTTGGCCATGTTCTCAAGGAAGTGTCTGATGTAAGGCAGTTGTTTCTCCTGATAAGCTAACTGTGACAGTTAAGCCTATTAGAAACCAAGTATTTTCTAAAGTTATCTCAATGGCCAGTATATTTGCAAAACATCCACAAGGAGAAAAGAACACACTAACTATGTTGACAGCAGTGAAAGTGAATGGGAGTCAATTATTTTCTGTCCAGCTACAACAAATGAAGTCGAACTCTTGTTCATTTTACGATAGTGAGCAATAACAAGGTTGAGCAGCAACCAATTAGAATGTAGAAGTGCTCCACTCTAGAAGATTCCTGAGCACAGAACCGTGTCAACTCTTGTTCTGAAGAAACATGAATTCCAAACTACAAGTTGATCATTGCTGTGGCAGGTTTTCCATTAATTTATGATATATTCCTATTTGAATTGAAGGAAAGCACCATGATCACTGACACAAAAAGCTTGTTTTTAGGTTAGAATGTAATTTATTGAGTATAAATAAATTGACGGGACAGTCTCTTTGTGGAGTAAAGACAAAGACAAAGGCCGATCATTCTGTCACCACTCACTTCATCGACATCAGAGACTGTCAGGCAGCATCTCATTACCACAATCCTGCTGACATTTCTTCACCCCATTATAGAGTAGAGTTGTTGGCACAGGAAGTTAATCTTTCATCATCATCCACATGGGCAGCCCCTATCGTCCTGGTGCTAAAGAGGAGCATGGCTGTGTGATAACTATCGTGCACTAAACAAAAGGCCCCGTTAGAGTGTATTCCCCACGCTGTAGATTTACAACTACAGATCTTAGTGCCAGGATTTTAGCATGTTGGACTTGCTTAGCAGGTACTCACAGGTAGAACTGATCCAGACAGAATCCGGAAGTCTTTTCAATTCAATTCAATTCAATGTATTCTTGTATAGCGCCTTTTACAACAAAGTTGCCCCAAGGCACTTTACATTGATGGTCGATGATGGAACAGGTTACAGTAATAGATGTTTAAGATGTTTAAGCCGGACGACTACGGAGGAGAGGAACCAAAAACTCCACTATGTGGAGAAAAAAACCTCTGAGGGTCCAAGGTCAACCGGCTACCCAACCCCCTTGGGTATACTAACAGTACAGAGTTAGTTTGGTTTTAAACTCCAGGATCAGTGAGGAGTCCCAAGTTGCTTCCAGGTACCAATGAGCTGCCAGGGTCCCTTGGCGCATCAGATGCATCACACAGACCAGATGGTAGCTCGGCATTGGACTCAGGTGATGACCACAACGGGCCCCCCCGGACATGTGGGGAGAGAAATGGAATGGGGATGGTCAGTAATGAGCAGGATCCAGTAGTGACAGACACAGAAATGAAACAGTGCGATGGCATGTACAGCAGCACCAGCGACATTAGTAATGGTGCACTATGGTGATTGGTGCGGGTAAGCTAAACTAAAGAAGTAAGTCTTCAGCCGTGATTTAAAGACCGAGACTGAATCGGCATCCCGTACAGAAGCAGGCAAGCTGTTCCACAATCTAGGGGCACTTTAACTGAAAGCTCGTGCTCCTATACATTTATTTATGCGAGGGACAATTAGGAGATCTTTATTCTGGGATCTAAGTGGGCGGTTAGGTGTATAGGTATTAAGCAGTTCGGTTAGGTATATTGGGGCAAGACCTTTAAGTGCCTTGTAGGTTAAGAGGAGGACCTTGAAGTCAGCCCTGCACCTAACAGGAAGCCAGTGAAGCGAGGAGAGTATGGGAGTTATGTGGTTGTACTTCCTGCTCCTGCTAACAATCCTAGCGGCTGTGTTCTGAATGCGCTGTAGGGTGCTTAATGTGCCCTGAGAGCTTCCAGAAAGTAGGGCATTACAGTAATCTAATCTACTGTATACAAATGCATGTACTACTTTCGCCGTGTCTTCCATTGACAGAAAGCGCCGTAGTTTGACAATGTTCCGAAGGTGCAGGAAGCATGTCTTCGCAACTGCATTAACATGGGGATTAAATGAAAGATCTGAATCAAAAATAACACCAAGGTTACGTGCCAGAGTACTAACTGAAAAGTTCAACCCTGCATCCCGGATATGCGAAATGAAGTTGGCCCTTTCTACATCACTACTACAAAACAAGAGCAGCTCAGTTTTTTCGGGGTTTAGTGAGAGGAAGTTGTTATTCATCCAATCCCTAATATCACTGAGGCAGCTAATTAAAGTGCCGGTTGATGCTTTATCACATGATTTAACAGATAGGTATAGCTGAGTGTCATCAGCGTAAGAGTGGTAACTAACATTATGCTTCCGTATAATAGTGCTTAGTGGGAGCATGTAGAGGGAGAAGAGCACTGGGCCCAACACCGACCCTTGTGGGACTCCATAGTTAACTAGTGACATAGGTGAGGGGGTGCCATAATCATCCATTTGGATGAAGTAGTAACGGTTTGTGAGATAGGAGTTGAACCATTTAAGGGCTGTTCCGCTAATGTCGACAGTGGAGTGAAGCCTATTTACTAAGATGGAGTGATCCACCGTGTCGAACGCAGCACTAAGATCTAACAGAACAAGAACAGTAATGTTTCCTGCATCACTCGAGACCATTATATCATTCACCACTCTAGTTAGAGCAGTTTCTGTGCTATGGCCAAGCCGGAACCCTGATTGGAATTTATCTAAGAGGTTATGCGTGTCTAGATATGACTGCGGTTGTCTCGCAACTAGTTTTTCCAGAATCTTAGAGAGAAACAGGACATTAGAGATAGGTCTATAATTACTTGGTGAGCGAGGGTCCAAGTTAGGTTTTTTAAGCTGTGGTCTAACCACTGCTGTTTTAAACTGATTGGGGACTACACCTGAGGTCAAGGATGCATTCATGATATCAAGTATAGGTGTTGATAGTACTCCTAAGGATTCCTTCAGGAGCTTGGTTGGGATGGGATCTAACTGACAGGTCGTGGACTTTGCTTTGGCTATAACAGAAATTAGCTCAGAGGCATCGATGAGATTAAAATCACTAAAATATTGTGGGTACTGCTCTGGTAATGGATTAATTCGAGGGCTAATAGGGCACATTTGGAGCCTAATGTTGTTAATTTTATCATTAAAAAACTTAAGAAACCTATCGTTAGTAATACTACACGCCTTTTATTAGTTTTGTCTGTTAGCTGAGCGAGTGTCTGAAATAAATAGCGGGGGTTATGCTTGTTGTTTTCAATAAGCTTTGAATAGTACTCAGTGCGAGCACTATATAGAGCTTTCTTATATTGTTTTAGTTTAGCAGACCATAGAGCCTGAGAGGCTTGGAGACCTGTTGTCTTCCATCTGCGTTCTAGCTTACGGCACTCCTGCTTAGCAGCCCGTGTGTGATCACTGAACCAGGGAGAGTGCCTGATAGTTCTGACCTTCTTTGTCTTAATTGGGGCTGCCTGATGAAGGATCTGCCCAACTACTGTATTGTACATGTCGGTGATGTCATTAACAGTTTTGTTACAGGTGAAATCTATCTCTGTTACGGCCTCCATAAACTGGACACATTTAGCCCTGTTTAGGTGTCGTGTACTAGTCCTTTCACTGAGGTACGGTTGAGACACTTTAATCTCAAACGTGATTAAAGAATGGTCGGAAAAAAGTTTATTTAAGGAGTGGACCAGTATAGTATCAATGTCAAGTCCATACGAGATAATTAGATCTAACGTGTGTCCTTGTACATGGGTAGGTCTTGATATATGCTGGGTGCAACCGACAGAATTGAGGAGCGTTAGGAAGCTTTTGGCACCTGCATCCGTCTCTGTATCAACATGTATGTTAAAGTCACCTAGCATCACGAATCTAGTAAACCTAACAACCAAGTCAGAGAGCAGATTGCCAAATTCATTGATAAAGGCAGCATATGGTCCTGGAGGTCTATAAACTAATAGGATATGGAGCGCTAAATCAGACCTAATGCTTAGCAGCATCACTTCGAATGTGTGGAAGCTCTCAGTAGTTTTTGAATCAACCTTAAATGATTCATCAAAAATTGCAGCCAGGCCTCCACCACGTCCTGCTGAGCGTGATTTATGCAGGTATGAGAACCCATCCGGGGAGGCTTCCACTAAGGGGATGGTGTCAGTGGGTCTAAGCCAAGTTTCAGTCAGTAGACAGATATCTGACTTTGTGTCGAGTACCATCTCATTAATAAGCACTGCCTTGTTTCCTAAGGAGCGAACATTCCGAACATTTTGTCACTAAAAACGTTTTAACGTCTTTCTTTTGGCCTTGAGAACTCTGCCACTGCCTTCCAGCGCATGATGACCAATGTTTTTGCTGATTTTAAAACTAAACACTATTTCATGTATACAGAAGATAACAGTAGGTATGCTTAAGATATAAGGGATGAACATAAAGTTAGAAGATGATGGGCAACCTAAAGGATCTGGTATTTCAGGTAGTGTTAGTCACTGTTAGTGCTGGCACGGCTGAAGCACAGTTGTCTTGTCAGCTGACACAAATATCTATTAATTTAACCCACAATGGGTGAAAAATTTCCATTGGCATTTGTCCAGACTCAACAGAACAAAAATCAACTGTGCTTAAACAAAGCTTTTGAAAGATGTTGCAAGTTATTCTTTAAAAAAGCAGTAACAGAAATGTTCACCATCGACGACACCTAATTGTCCATTTTAATTGATATTGTTTTAAGAATGGAATAATTGCCAGCTATTATTTTCACTTCTTGTCCCATTTTTAACCCATCCAAAACTTTAGTCACCCTTGCTTTTGTGAATTTTGTTTGCCAAAAAATGTGTAAGAATATCTTCTATAGGGATATAAACATGAATGAATTTAAATATATTATATATATATATATATATAGTAAATAGTATCTTTGCAATAACATTTGCATAAGTGTTCGTTTTACTTAAGAATACATTGTTAGAACAGGAGTGCCTAAACTTTTGAATTAGTCTGAACTGGCAGATCAAATATCAAAGACGGCATCCAGAGAGAAGAGGTGCTACCGGCAAATGGGGTATGTGGAGGAGTAAGAGAATGTAGGAAGAAATTGGAGTTATGAGAACACAAAAGCTCTGAGCCATTGTGGATTTCCCTGAGACATAGAGATAAGGTGTGAAGAAAGAATTAGACATGTGAGAGAGAGAGAGAGAGAGAGAGAGAGAGAGAGAGAGAGAGAGAGAACATTGTATAATGTTACAGCTTTAATCTAGTTTAGGCTTGTCCTAGAAATATTTCGTCCGGTGCGCAGTTACAAGGAAGAGAAATGCTGTTGCAACATTGTTGGCTATTTGAGCAGCTAATCAGTTTTATAGAAAACACTTACAGAAATGTTCTTCTCCGTCTGTTAACGTAGTTTAGTTCAGTCAGTACATTCCTCAATAATAGCTTTAAATCAAATCAAGCAGTAGTGTGTCCACAGGCACTGTAAAAGTTCCTTTCAGCAAAAAGTCATGGGTTCTTTAGGACTACATGGCTGCTAGGTGTGCATTAAACCGCTAAAATTTGGGCAGCCATGACTTTTTTCATTGGCTTTTTCAGAAAAATAATATTTTAACGCACCTCCTGCACCTTATAATGCGTAGATTTTAGGTATCAACTTAAATAACTTGTTATAACATCGTTCCAATTTGTTTAAATTCAGAAAAGAAATAAATCTGTGCACTATAAATTTTAGAAAATCTTGTTTAAGTTTGCTGATGCTATGTTATTTTGAGGTTTGCCTCAATATGTAAATGTAAGTATGTAATGTAATTAGGGGCAGCGGTGGCCTAGTGGTTAGGGAGTTGGCCCCGCATCGGAAGATTGTTCGATTCCCACCCTAGTGGGTTGCCCTGAGGTACCCTTGAGCAAGGTACCGTCCCCATCACTGCTCCCCGGGCGCTTTCAATAGCTGCCCACTGCTGCACGTGTGTGTATGGGTTAAATGCAGAGGTCCAGGGGCAGCGGTGGCCTAGTGGTTAGGGCGTCAGCCACATGATCGGAGGATCGGGGGTTCTAACCCCTTCCCAGTAGGTTGCCCTGAGGTACCCTTGAGCAAGGTGCCGTCCCCATCACTGCTCCCCGGGCGCTTTCAATAGCAGCCCACTGCTGCACATTTGTGTATGGGTGAAATGCAGAGAGTGAATTTCCCATTCGTGGGATTATAAATAAAGGATTATTATTATTATTATTAAAGTTTGCTAAAAAGTATCGTGTGAGCTCGTTATGGTGTGACGATGCAAAAAGAGTTCACCTTCAAAGGTAGCAGCTACCTTACACGCACTTTGCACATGGCTTGTAGTGTGATTTCATTTTAAAATGTAAAAATAAGCCATTATTGTTACCATCACCCAGATACCCTATGTCAGCACAATCCCTTACACTTGGGCCTGATATCATCATCATCATCATCATCATGGCTGATTATCATTAATCGCGGCTGGTGATTATTTTAAGCCTAATATTTGTATGAGGTGTATTCTCCCCATCTTGCTTTAGCCACTGTTTTCTAGTCTTTTTCAGGGTCCATCAAGCAGGGTGAAGCAGTTTTCGGTTAATGCTGAATCACTGGAGGAAGAATACAGTGTGTGCTCGTTATAGATTATCGGTCTTTTTTTTTTTAGGGGTCTCTTTTGTAACCGACAGGAGCAAACTTGTTAGATAATAACAGAGAGTGCACTGTTCTGTCTAATCAGCACAAAAATGTTGCCGCATAATTAAATCCTCTCTCAGCTCAGTGAATGAACCGTTTCACTCAAATAGAGCTACACTGTACCTCTTATCACAATACAGGTAATTGTGCCAGTTTAGCATTTGTAAGCTCTTGGCTCTTGAACAGGTGTGTACTGGTAGTTTGTGACAAGCTCTAGTCATCTGTGATCCACACAATGTAAGCACACACTACATGTGCTGTCAAGTCTCCTTATCTGCTCTGTTGTGTCTTGTTGCCTCTTTTACATCGTTTACATCTTGTCACGTCTGTAGCGCATACGCACTTGATGAAACACCGATCCTCTTTTCTGGGTGGAATTGCCCTTCTAAAGATGCAAAGTTAAAGTAGTGGATGTTTTCTCTCAAGTGCATTAAAACGATGTCTGTACTGAGAATGCAAGCAGGATACAGACATAGTTTTAATGCGCTTGAGAGAAAGTATCCATTATTTTAACTCCGCATCTTCACCTTTGCATCAAAATCGATTTCTTCTTAATGGGGAAGGAGTAGAAAGTAATCTGGATTTTGATGTAATAAATACAAGTAAAAGTCAAAATGAAGTGCAGATAACTCCACTTAAGTACTCGAACAAAGTATTTGTAACTTAATTGCCTACCCCCACTGGGGGTTTCTAATTAGAAGCACTGCGTTTTCATCATCAGCCTGGTTTCCGCAAATTTACCCTCAAGGGCTGAGAAATGTAACCATGATGCTGTATAAATACATACCATGTTACTGTATAAAGACATTTGCAAAGCAAAACCACAGTTGCATCTTTTAGACCTGGAGGGTAACATTTTTGCGGAAACCATGCTATAATACTAAGAGGAATCAGTCAGTAGGGTCATGACTGTGTGAGTTACTCTCACTTGTGTTGTCATGCCCTGAAAAGGAGGTAAAGAAGTTAAAGAGTCCCTTCGAAACAGTGTGGTCTGGCAGTCATCACAGCGCTGAAGGTGTTTTGTCTAAACACTCTCTCTCTCTCTCTCTCTCTCTCTCTCTCTCATTCTGTCTCTGTCTGCCTCCCTCTCTCCACTGTGTCTCCTGAACTTTAAACAAACAGCAGCGGCCCATGTAAATATTTAGCGCTCTCTTTCACAGTGTTCAAAGGCTCCCGGAGAAATGAATGGAGCCGTTTTCTCCCTGTCCGCTTCTAAACACTGTAGCCAGACAAAAGTGAAGGTTTCGAATGAGCCTAAACGAACAGCTGTTTGTGTGTGTGGGCTGCCAAATCAAAGCAAAGCAATGCCCTGATTTATTTGATGTGACCCACAGTATCAGTTTATTTCTGTTCACTTGCCAGTTTCCTATTCATGTGTTTGAAAGGTGAAGCTATTTGTTGTTAGGGTGGGCAGTTTCACACAAATATACATAATCCCAATACTGAAAACATTTTCATGTTCCACAATATTAAGATTTGTTAACAGGAAAACCTTTTGCTGCATAAATAAGTTAAACACAGTTCACACCTATGTCACAGTTCAGCATCAGCAGTTTGTATTTCTGTAAATTGTTTAGTAATATATGCAATTACTTAAAATGCAATTAATATGCAAATTAAAACCCATTTTCTTTTAATCTGTGTATTTCTTTGAGTTTATAGCAAGAATGCTTCTTTTTCCACCATTGTTCTGGTCTAATACCCCCCATTTTATGAACGGCATCTTGTACTAAAATGCATCCATTCACACACAGCTGAATTAAACCATTTTAAAAACTATTTTTTTTTTTTCCCCCATTATATGTTATTTGTATGATTGCTGTCCATGCTTAGCAATTCAGTTGGTCTGGATAATCAAGTAGTGATAAATGTAAATCATGTATGTTATTTTAATCAACCTGGTGATTTCTGAAACAAGAAAAAATGTAAGGAAAGGCCATATACCTTTCATTTAAATCTGAACCATTCATTTTCATTCATTTTTTCAATTGAAAAATGTACTGGTAATACCTGAAAAATCTTTTTTAACATATTTAAATATATTGAAAAGTCTCTTTACAGCATATTTCATCACAAAAAAGTGAATGAATCAATGAGACATTTTTTTTTACAAAGCCTACATAAATTCATAGCACTGATTATAATTGTATCTGTATCTGATTAGAATTGTATTTTTTCAGAAGGATTGACAGGAGCATGTGTGTCTTCAGCTGTCTTTTGGACTCTTGGTTGCCATGAGCTTGCATGGAACTGACCCTAGTTGACCTTTTGAACTGTTTGTCACAGGGTGATACTGAGCTTTGAAAGTTGTTGTATAGTTGTGAGAGAAGGCAGGAAGGAAGTGATCTACTGACCTGGTTTCATTGGTTAATATTTTTAAGAATGTGAATTTTCTACATTTGGCATTTACATTAGCCGCCAGGTACACTGCTGCATTTTGGTGAAGGAAGAGTATGGGTCAAAGCCATGTCATTATTATCAGTCAAATAAGGCCTTGACATTCTTCATAAATGATAATGAAACGTGCTCACATAACCATTGAGAACCATTTGCAAATACCATGCTAGTGGTTAGGGAGTCGGCCACAGAATCGGAAGACTGTGGGTTCAAACCCCTTACCAGTAGGTTGCCCTGAGGTACCCTTGAGCAAGGTACCGTCCTCGTCACTACTCCCCGGGCGTTTTCATAGCTGCCCACTGCTGCACGGTGTGTGTTTGTGCATGGGTTAAATGCAGAAGTCCAATTTCTTTGTGGTTCGCTGTGTGCTGTGCTGTGTGCTCTCACAGTGACAAGAATAGTCACTTTCACTTCACTTATTCATGCGTTCAAATATGTACAAGCAAAATCACAAAAGGTGGTGTCCTCTAAATGGAATTTTGGCCCATAGAAATGTGACAATGTGACAGTCCAGTTTTAGGACTGGGCCACTGTTGTCCTGATATTGGAAGAAAAATAATACAGTAGAAAATATTAACTTTTATTTTTATTTAAGTCAACATGAATCTGAAATCACAACACATTTTCAAGTGTGATAGCGTGATTTAGACTAGAGGGACTCAGACCTGTCCTTCGTCCTTCAAAAAGGGCAGCTAGAATTCAGTATTTAGTCTTAAGTCCTGATTAAGAAATCAAGACCACCTTTAAATATAATATTTATTAAATGAAATTAGGGTTGTAAATTGAAGCTCACTGTAGGGAATCGCATAAACCATCAATACAGTCATGCTTGCATTTAAAGAGACTTATTTTAAGAAGAGACAGAAGACATTCACTGAACAGCAGTGTCAGATAGGGTTATGTATTGAGAACACCTTTTAAAATAGAAGCCCTCAGTCCAGCCCAACCCAAACTACAGTGGAACAGAGTAACTGTGGCCACTCTGTGGTGTCATCTCTGGGCTCTGTGGGTGGATTTAGTGTCTCCTCTCTCTCTCTCACTAGTGGAAAATGGTACATGTTTGTGTCTAGTTCTGCTTGTGGACATCAAGTCTCTTTTGCCCTCCCTAAGCCACGAGTGGGAGAAAAACTGTGTTATAACTTGTTCCACTGCCCACAGCCCAGAGACGCCCTGCAAAACTTTTTTGTTCCCTCTACAACAGTGTGGCCAGTTACAAATATTACTGCAATTTGATTCTAAAGCTTACAGGTACCCTTATAGATGTTTTAAATTGACTTAGTTGTTGTATAGAGGGCTCCATGGTATATACACAGATTAAAGACGGAGAATCTTTTTTTCCTAGAGATCAATCATCATCATCCATCTACATTCAACTGGGCGTGGTTCTGCCACCATGCTAATCTTGGGATGATGATTATCTCGTTACTATAATCATTAACTTATAATTACATAATCAACGACCCCCTTAGTTCTACCTGTGCAATCTGTTTCAGTGTTCAGTACAAATACTTGCAACATGCTAGCAAAAATTGGAATTAATGCAATTTTCCTTTTTATAAAATAGACCCAATCAGCCTAGAAACATGGTGGAGTTGCAACCTTCTGCAAGTTGGTATTCCATAAGAGCACATTTGGCTTCCTGGGTGGGTAGGATGCCCCCCTCTCTGCCCCAGAGTGATCCAGAGAGCTGTTAGCTGAAGTAACAGAATTGGCAGTTAATGTTCTCCTCAAAGCATGCTGCACAGTGAGGTCAGGACAGGTCTGTCTGAGAACTGCGTGAATATTTTAAGTGTGATGATTCTGGCTTGCAATTTAAGCAGTTTAACTATTCATTGCTTGCAAGGTACTTGAGTGAGAAAGCACTTTGAGTAAGGGGAAAAGCAGGAAGCATTTGTGTGTTGGTATTTAGTGAAATTAGGTATGCATGGTAACATTATTATGGACCTTATTCAATAAAATCACAGAAATTTAACCAAAGATGTGATTTCGAAGATGAAGTTTTTGGTAGATGAAGCGCCATCCTCCTTGTGGTTGGATACTTGTCTATAGATCTATGGACCAAGCAGTCACGGGTTTGAATCCCACCTCTGGCACTACCACCACTGGGTTCCTGATCAAGACCCTTAACCCTGAGTTGCTCCAGGGGGACTGTCCCTGTAATTAGGACATGGAAGTTGCTCTGGATAAGAGCGTCTGCTAAATGCCGCAAATGTAAATGTAATGTAAAGGATCACACTATTCACTCCATCCTCAGAGTGCATCAGCTGCCGATGCATAAACAGCCCCTCAAAATGGCGGAGAGGAAATGTCTCAGAACTTTTTCCTCAATGAAAGTGAAAACCTAGCTCCTATCAAGCTTGAATGAGGAAAACATGACTACTTGTTTGTCTACAGTTCAGAATTCTGCATATGAAGGTACAGAACCATAGTAAACACACCCTACATAACTATACACTTTAATAACCATGTTAGGCTTAATGGTAAAAATATATGAAAGATAAAATGTTCCCTGGATGTCTGTTTAAAACTTAATCTGTGTGCTGCTTGATGTAAGGCTAATTCCCATGCCTTGTTTTCTGTTGGAGGATTTTCACAGCTGTAGTCCTCGTTAGCAGGGGATTTCAACTCTAGTGCTGGGGCCTACAGTTAGGTCCATATATTTGGACACTGACACAAGTTTAGTTTTTGTACCTGTTTACTGAAACATTTTCTGAATATAGTTATATAATGAACATGGACATCATGTGTAGACTCTCAGGGTATCCACATTCAAATTGAATGAAGGCTTTAACATGTGCCACCCTCTTTATAAAGGCACCAAAAGTAATTGGACAATTGACTCAAAGGCTATTTCATGGGCAGGTGTGGGTAATCCTCCATTATGTCATTATCAGTTAAGCAGATAAAGGGCCTGGAGTTGATTTGAGGTGTGATGCTTGCATGTGGAAGATTTTGCTGTGAACAGATAATATGCAGTCAAAGCAGCTCTCCATGCAGGTGAAACAAGCCATCCTTCAGCTGCGATAACAGAGAAAACCCATCCGAGAAATTGCTACAATTTTAGGAGGGGCAAAATCTACAGTTTGGTACATCCTGAGAAAGAAAGAAAACACTGGTGAACTCAACAACGCAAAAAGACCTTGACGTCCACGGAGGACAACAATGGTGAAGGATCGCAGAATCATTTCCATGGTGAAGAGAAAACCCTTCACAACAGCCAACTAAGTGAACAACACTCTCCAGGAAGCAGGCGTATCAATATCCATGTCTACCATTAAGAGTCTACCATCTCATAAGCCTCAAGAATAGAAAGGCTAGATTGGACTTTGCTAAAAAACATCTAATAAAGCCAGCACAGTTCTGGAAAACAATCTTTGGACAGATGAAACCAAGATCAACCTCTACCAGAATGATGGCAAGAAAAAAGTATGGAGAAGGCATGGAACAGCTCATGATCCTAGGAATACCACATCATCAGTAAAACACGGTGGAGGCAGTGTGATGGCTTGGGCGTGCATGGCTGCCAGTGGCACTGGGACACTAGTGTTTATCGATGATGTGACACAGGACAGAAGCAGCCGAATGAATTCTGAGGTGTTCAAAGACACAGTGTCTGCTCAAATCCAGCTAAATGCAGTCAGATTGATTGGGTGGCGTTTCATAATACAGATGGACAATGACCCAAAACATACAGCCAAAGCATCCCAGGAGTTTATTAAAGCAAAGAAGTGGAATATTCTTGAGTGGCCAAGTCAGTCACCTGATCTGAACCCAATTGAGCAGCATTTCACTTGTTGAAGACTAAACTTCAGGCAGAAAGGCCCACAAACAAACAGCAACTGAAAGCCACTGCTAAGTATTAGAAATGAACATTTTATGTTCAGTTATTTAATTTGTCCAATTACTTTTGAGCCCCTGAAATAAAGGGATTGTGTTTAAAAAATGCTTTAGTTACTTACATTTTAATGCTATCTTTTTGATCATCCCACTGAATTAAAATCTATCATAAAATTAATCATCATAAAATTAATTGTGGTAATGTACAGAACCAAAATTAGAAAAAGGTTGTCTCTGTCCAAATATTTATGGACCTAACTGTATGTGTGAGCATCAAAATGACCTTTCTCTTTACGTTAATTGTACTATTATAGTCTCATAGTTGGGAATAGGTGGGGTGGTGGTGGTCTAGTGGAAGGATTCTTACTGGATTCTGTGGACCAAGAGGTCAAAGCTTCAAATCATACCTCCAGCACTACCACCATTGGGTTCCTGATCAAAAACCTCCAGGGAAACTATGCCTGTAATTAGGAAAAAGAAATTGCTCTGGGTGAGAGCATCTGCTTTATGCCGTAAATGTAAAGTTTGTTGAGCTTTAAACATGAACATGTCCTTCCTCTGTCACTTTCCAAGAGCTTTCACTCAAGGCAGGATGACCAATTCTCTTGCCAATTCCATTAGCACTTCTTTTGAAATTCTTTGATATTCAACAACTCTGAATTTAGGCATAGTGAAGGCCTTCCCTAAAGAATTACCTCAGATGATTTACATTCAGAGGCTGTGAACCGCTTTCTTTATGGGCTGCTTATGCAAGCTCTGATGTTGCAAGTTCCAACTTTTATTCACGGCAGATCGAACAAGATGCATCAAGTCATTCTGCCTGTCATCCTGAGAATGTGTTTGTCCTCGCAACGTTCCCGTCAGGAGCCAGCGATGTGAGAAATTACCTGGCGCTTTATCGGCTGCTCCAGCTGGAAGCACAAGGCACACGCCTGTCAGTCAGATTAAGGGAACTCTGGGACATGTCATACAGGCTCATCATGTGCCTGGCAAAGTGCCAGGTGATGCAGCGATCTTCACACATGGTGAGCCAAGATAAATATTCAATAAAGCCCATTGCAAGCAAGCAGAAAAAGCTGTTTGGAATTGTGCTGTGCTGAAAAAGCAAGAACATTACAATGCTGGCTATGCCAAAAGACAAGATCTGGGGTCTGATAATTAATATCATGGCTGGCTCATGTCGTCATGTCGTAATTCACTTTCTGTATGACATTATGTCTTCTCCTTCACATTCCAAGATGCATTGCACAGGAAGTATCCATTTTAACAGAGGAATCTGTGTTATCCCATGCTTGTATGCTGACAATAGCGTCTTTCTTTGCAGTGAGATTAAATGGCCTTCCCTAAAGCAATGGACAGCACCCTCTCTTGTTCATTTGAATTTTATGGCGTTTATTGTTAATGACCGGAGATTAAACTACTGGACATGCAGGAGACATCCTGATTGGACAGTGTTGCTTCCCTCTGATGTCATTTTGTGTGGGCGACATTGCTAAACCCATGTGTCATCATGTTCATTAAAATTGAGTGAAAAATGATCCCTGCATATGGTCCTTTACTTCCCTTGGAGCTGCCAAGTTGATGTCAGTAGCCATATTGAGTCACTTAAATAAAATGTAATTAAAAATACAGGCTAGCTTGTTCTAAGGACTACCTAGTTCACTTTCAGAAATTAATGATAACAACTTTGCTGGGAAGATGTGACTGTATATTCACTTGGACCCACCTTAATGTGTTTCCCCTTTTTTAAATATTATTTTATTGCATTTATTTTTTTAATATTACAGATCCTTAAAACACAGCATGTAGTAACACATTGTTTATCCATAGAGGCTGAAACAATTGGTGTGAAGAAAACATAGCAGGTCTGTCGTTAGTGGGATGACGTTCACAGTTTCAGAACTCCAGTTGCGGTCAGAAAACCTTTACTTTGTAGAGTTAACAATAAAAAGGTAGGAAAACGAGCCAAACAACACAAAAACTGAAGTGTTATGAGTGGTAGCATCTTGTGGATGGATAAAAGTAAATTTGTTATTTGTGGGGAGCCAAAGTGTTTGTCAGGTGGGGGAGTGAAACACGGATGGGATTGATAACAGTCTGGAGATGTATTAGTGGGAAGATCTGGAGATGACTCAAATTAAAGACATCTTGAAAAATGAAAATTCTCACTCAGTTCTTCAACAACACACAGTTTCTTCTAGTTTATGTGTCACTGGGCAAAATGTAACTTTCAGCAGAATAATGAGCACAAACATTATCTTCAAAGGTTTCCATGCCAAAGACAAGCAAAATGCTTTGAGAATCATATCTCCCAATGAGCTGGCATGGGACAAGATGGACCAACAAATTTGTAATGAGCGTCCAGCTAGTCAGACAGGTCTGTTGCATGCTTGAAAAGGTACCGTGGGGTTTGGAAAATGAGTTACTGCTTAAAATGCGCTCCATCCATCCATCCATCCATCCATCCATCCATCCATCCACCCACCCACCATTATGTAAAAGTTTTAGGCAGGTGTGCAAAAACAAAGAATGCTTTCAGAAATGGAAGTGTTAATCATTTATTTTCATCAATCAACAAAATGCAGTGAATGAGCAAAAGAGAAATCTAAATCAAATCAATATTTGGTGTGACCACCCTTTGCCTGCAAAACAGCATCAATTCTTCTAGGTACACTTGCACACAGTTTATGTAGGAAGTCGGCTGGTAGGTTGTTCCAAACATCTTGGAGAACTAACCACAGATCTTCTGTGGATGTAGGCTTCCTCACATCCTTCTGTCTCTTCATGTAATCCAGACACACTGGATGATGCTGAGATCAGGGCTCTGTGGGGGCCAGAAGAACTGATGCTGGTTTGAAGGCAAAAGGTAGTAACACCAAATATTGATTTGATTTAGATTTTTCTTTTGTTCGCTCACTTTGCATTTTGTAAATTGATAAAAATAAACAGTCATTATTTCTATTTCTGAAAGCATTCTTTGTTTACAGCATTTTTTCCACACCTGCCAAAAACTCTTGCACAGTACTGTATATATAGATAGATAGGTAGCTATAGCACAGATATAGATAAGCCCAAACCTATGGCCCATAGCGCATGCCTGCAACTGAATTCAAGAAGTAAGTGTCCTCTTTGTCTCGTTGTATTCCACAACAGCACTGTGTAAAACATAAATCAACGTCAGCACACTATCAAAAGCTTCGATAAAATATGCAAATAAAATAATAATGGCAAACAGAGGACATTTTTCCAGTTTTAGAATCTAGAAAAGCTTCTCACGCTGGCATTGAGGAAAGCGAGCACTGAAAAAATGTTTTATTTACAACAGATAATCCAATAGTTCCTTGCAAACAGTCCGTCGCAATCTGAAAGCTTGGTGATCTTAAGACCAACCCCCATCTATTCAGACCACGCACCTGTCTGCACATGAGACGCCTGTCAGTCAGGTTTAATGTGTAATCTACCTTCTGCAGCTGTTTAAATGACATCTTGTCGCTGAGCAGAAGCCTCGCTTTTGAGATTCTTCCTCAGAATGCTAACATAAACCTTTCTAATGGACAGAAGGTCATAGGTCAATGACTCTGATTTACACGTACCGATTAAATTTAGATAATTAGTTGGGTGAGCTTTTGTATCAGCTGTCTCTGCAGCTAACTGAGATGTAAGAGGGAGTTCAGTGCTTCATCTTTACTTTGTTTCCTTATACTTTACAACTTTTTAAATTGGGCCAAATGCAACGGAGGCAGGTTCAAACCTGCGATGAAATTCCAAACGCAGTCACTGTGACTCAGCATACATTTATTAATGTCACCCTCAGCATGTTAATGCCTTTACATCCCAACAATACGGCTCCCTAAAAAACCTGTGATCCTTTAAGATGTTCACTTTAGATTATGTTGTTGTTTGATGTTATGGTTTTAATGCCCACAGTCGTCCATGTATTTAGGAATCCTGAACAGACATCTAAGGTTTCACATCAGCATTTTTCATCCTCTATCTGCTGCGTCTGTATCATACCAAGAGTTTCCACGAGAGCCACCTGTTTTCCTTAATCAGAAAGTCTCTTGATTCAAAAGTGAGTAGATGTTTAAATTATATGAATACACACCTTACATCACAAACCTTATAATATTAAAATGATTTTACTAAAATTATTTTGAATTTCCTGTCAAACTGAAGTAGCAAAACAGCAATTCTAATTTTGCATTAAAAAAGAAAGAAAAGAACAGTTTTGTTTTAGAGTATTTGATCAGAAACGTTACTGTTTTTTTCTGTATCCATCATTTTCATCAGTGGGGAAAGTGAAAGTGAAAATGACTATTCTCGTCATTGCAAAACACAGTACACCACAATGAAATTAGACCACACACACACGCAGAAGGGGGCAGCTATTGAAAGTGCCCAGGCAGCAGTGACAGGGACGCTACCATGCTCCGGTACCTCAGGGCAACCTACTGGTCTGGGATTCCAACGCACATCCTTCTGATCCTGGGACCAACCTCCTCACCACTAGGCCACCGCTGCCCTAGCCAGAAGCTCTACAAATATAATTACTCCAATTCTTCCTATTAAAAAGTAGTCCCATCTCTTGGACAGATATTATAAGAGGACAGTTTTAGAGCTTTATTTTGCCATTTCTTTGGAAATAGTGTGTGTATTCTATATATGTGACAAACAGAGATTAGCTTCAGAAATAGAGATAGACTGTAGTGAGTACAATTTTTTAATACTAATAGTATAATATAATGTTTTATCTATGTTATTTATTTATTTATGTTTATTTTAATAGAGCTTTTCTCCAGTTATGAACCCCCTACACTCACACATCACAAGGTGCTGGCTTTCTAACAGTTCCCAGGATTTTGAAAACAACAACAGGGGAAAGAGCCTTTTCATTCAAAGCCCCCCGTCTCTGGAACAGTCTTCCAGCTGTCCGGGACTCAGACATATTCTCAGTATTTAAGCCCAGGCTAAAAACCTACTTGTTTAGTCAGGCTTTTAGCAATAAATGTTCCTGTTAGTTAAAAGATGCAGATCCAGGGGTTCACAGAAACAGAGTCTGTAGATTTGACAGGGGATGCAACCTTGAGGATGACTTGTCAGTCAATGGAAAAAATGTCCTTTGGGTTTAAAAAAAAACTTTTTTAGTCTGAGCAAGCCTGAGGAGTGTCATTTTCTAAAGCTTGCCTAAAAGCTGGAACAACTTTCAACCACTCTTGGTTGCAACAACAAAACCTTTCTCATTTTAGAAGTGACATTTCTCTGTAATTCACTTTCCATGAGAAAAGGTGGAAATGCAGGGCTTACTGCTGATATTACTAATGCTACTAAAGATGTCAAATGTTAAATATCACACAAGTGAACCCATGCTATGAGGTTAAGTGGAAGTATAACATCTGAAAAAAAAGTTTTAGATTCTCTCCACCCACGATTACTCACTCAAATTGACATTTCCTCTGGGCCCACTGGAGCAGCTGCTGTCTGAAATTGGTTCAAGTCATCTCTAATGAACACCAGAGTCCACAGGAAAAGATGCACTGACCCTTAAACCCACAGACGCTAGCCTTCAAGGGCAAGGGCCCCTCTAGTGTTGAGTGATAGGACTTCTATGTTGCCTTTGGCCAACTAGGTCAGGCTTCCTCACTTTAGTGTAAAGCCTAGCCCAAGGCAGAGTAACTTCTTCTCAGTATGAACAGCTTACATCAGTGCATCTAGGGTGCTTCCAACTGTTTGCTGTCCAGCTGGCTTCCTGGCTACTAAGGATGCCAATACAAGAGAGGACTTTGTCTTGCTCTGATATATATTTAGTTCATGCACTTATCCTGGACTGATTCAGATCTTTAGAATGGAATAAATGTATTGCTTTTTCCTTTGATTTCTAAGTGTATGGCCCAACTGCCACTCCCTACAAACATGTTATGTATAAATGAATCAAATTACATTGAATAAAGTTAGTAAATGAACATTCACATTGGGAGTGGCAAAAACATCAACCGGAAGTCACCCTGTGCAGGTAAAAAAAAATGCTGCACAAAAAGCATCTAACGCTTACTTATCGATAATAGAAAGACCATTTTCCAAGAAAGGGCAACGCAATTTATTAAAGAAGTGGTTACATTGTTGGGTAGAAATGCAGTGTTGATCAATTACTCAAATATCGATCTTCACGCCTTTAAAAAGGGTGGAGCTGCAAAGGGTCCCTATGAACCGGGTGGCGGTGGTCTAGTGGTGGGTGCTTGCCTTTGGATCTATGGCTCAAGAGGTCCCAGGGTCAAATCCCACCTCTAGCACTACCATCACTGGATCCCTGAGCAAGAACCTTAACCCTGAATTGCTGCAGGGGGACTGTCTCTGGAATTTGGAATTGGAAGTCGCTCTGGATAAGAGCGTCTGCTAAATGCCGTAAATGTAAATGAACAGAAGATCATGGGTTGAGTCCCAGATCAGTGGATTACCCTGATGGCTGCCCCCTGCTTCAGTGCGTGATGGAAAAAAAATGCAGAGTAAGAATTTAATTGTGCTTCACTGTGTGCTGTGTTGTGTATTCACAATAACAAATGGTCACTTTCAAAAAACAGCTCAAAAGCTTCATCTGTGTAGGGAAACATATCAGCATCAGCGTTCAGAAGACAGGGCAGCCAGAACGTTGTTCCCAGTGCTCCCACTTTAAACATATATTAAGGATAAATGTCATTTTTGAAGTGGGATTTGCTGGACTCTTTGGTGTAAATAAAAGTCCAAAGATGTCAAGTTTAGAAGAGATGCCGAATTCCCGCCAGGTGTGACTGCGTGGGTGTGTTTGCAGGTCTGCCCAATGATGGACGGGCAATCTGCCATTGTGTTTCTCCACCTTTTTTTTTTACCCCCTATAGACTCCAGTTCCCCTAAACCTGGTCAGGATAAGCAGCTCAGGGAATGAAACAATAGTGCTATGAAACAACAGAGTTTTTTTTTCACATTCATGATTGCATGTGTTGCAATCGGTTGAAATAACAGTGTGTGTAGTGCCGTGCCCTGCCTTGTCCTTGTCTCTGTCCTTTTTCCCTCTGTGTTTACATTTCCACGTGCTTTTGTTTTTGTTTGGGTTTCTTGTCTCCCTCTAACGCCCCCTCCAGCCCTGTCCACCATGTTCAGTGTCTATCCTGAGCTGTTTGCATACATCCTGCCTCAACACTTCATATGTGAGATTGTATATCATATAAAACATTAAAAAGCATTAAGCAGCATTTTATTCATACAACAAACATCTGTATTTGTGTCTTTATTTATTAAAATTAATTGTCACCCTGCCTGGCCCTCATGGCCCGGTGCTTAAACAGTTCTGTTTAACTCCTTTGGGTCTCTTTGATGGGGATCTGCAGGGAAAGTCTTTGGTTGTCTCCTGAAAAGTTGGCGTTGTACAGAGTTGCATGTGTGATAATGGTGATGTTTAGAGAATTCTATTATTATTATTATTATTATTATTATTATTATTATAGCAGGACATGGCATGGTATATCTTGGCCCAGGACTAGTGCATGTTTTGTTTTGTCTCAAATTGCAGATACATAATTTATCCAAATTTTCCTTTAATTTCAATGAGTTTTATCCATGCTTACAAAATTAGAAGCCAGAACTCACTGACTGCCTTTGACTCTGTTTATTGAAATGGCCTTTAATCTGAATGCTTTGCTCAGTACTTGTCCTCTGTTCAAGGTTTTCCCAAAAATGCTCAGGCAAGGAATGTGTTCAAGCATTCCTCTGCAGAAGTGAGCAAGAGCGAGTGCGTTTGTGCATGTGTGAGGCGTAACTCATGTGTGCTTTAGCAGCACCAATGACTTCTGATACGTAACTCTCAAATGCGGGCTAACCATAAATAGGACAAGCATAAGAGGGAGAAAGTGTGTGTGTGTGTGTGTGTGTGTGGGAATATGTCAAGCCAGTCCCTTTTTAAACAGCCTCTCCCCTTTTCACACGTTCATGCCAAAACCTCATCACCATGACAAGAATATCCTGCTGGGAGAGCTTAGAGGCTGCAGCTTAATTGCTGAGATGTGCTGAAAAAGTACATATTTATTTATATATATATATATATAATTACCACACAAGTAAAGTGAAGCCATTGGGCCATTCTCTTTTTGTGCATGCTCAACTGTGGGCAAAATACTCCCAAAAATTCAAATACAATGATAAATAAGAATGTATACAGCAGCACTCAATTTATGGGCTATGCCTTTGCTGTATGTATAAATATTCATGTAAAAGTTTGAGATACTGCAATGGGCTGGCGACCTGTCCAGGGTGCGTCCCCCGTCCTCGCCCTGTGTGCGCTGGGTTGGACGCCAGCACTCCCCCGCGACCCCGTTTAGGACAAGCGGCAGATAATGGATGGATGGAAGTTTGCATAATCTAGTCTGAAAAAGAAGGAATGGGGAATGATCAAATCTTCCTTACTACAGCCTTTAACCTACAGCAGCATGTGAACAGGAATGTACCAAACTAGTCACCCATGAGGAACTGGAACGCAGCCTGTAAGTGCTCTGCCTGAAAGCTTTTTAAGACCAGGAGTTTACTGAGGTTGTGTCAGTCGATAAATGTGGATCTATATCAAGTCACCTGTATCATGACATCATTAATGACTGGCTCTAGCAGCTTGTAAAGATCTAATGCCATAAAACTGCTCCACGTCACTCCGTCTTATCACCTGCCTTATATTGTGCTCAATGATCCACTGAATGCATTGAAGGTGTGAGGGCCTAGCAAGCGTGGATGATGTGGCCTGGATTCAAGCAGGGTTTAGATTAAGCTTGAGAAAGGATCCTCCTATATGATCCACATATGGTTACTGCAGAGGATAACGCTAACAATAGGCTGCAAACCCTAAACAGCTGTCAGCTGATTGAGTCCATGCTACTGGGCTTCTAGTGGAAGTGATGACTGGGGTATATACAAACCAGACTAAACAGTTGGCCCTTAGCTACATTCTATACATGGGGTTGAGAGGAAGGCAGATAAGAACTTACATACTGTAGTTGTTAGGGACTAATAGTAAATCTTGAGATCTCCATTGTTATACTGCTACTTTAGTATAGTTTCTATACTAGATTCAGTGTATTCATCTGATATATAATTTGCTAATTGCTCTCCCGACAGTGACGTCTCCATTACCAATGTTACAGAAGTATAGTGCCATGAAAAAGTATTCCCTATTTCCACAAACTAAACAGTTTCAGATGCCCATACAAAATGTAAAATAAGAGCACAAGAACTGACAAAGTGCAGTATTTAAATGATTTCAATTACTGAAAGCAGAGCTGTGGTGGCCTAGTGGTTTGGGCGTTGGCTGCATGATCGGAGGATTGGGGCTTTGAACCCCTTCCCAATACGTTGCCCTGAGGTACCCTTGAGCAAGGTGCCGTCCCTGTCACGCTCCTCCCTGCGATGGGCTGGCGACCTGTCCAGGGTGTGTTCCTTTGCCCTGTGTGAGCTGGGATGGACTCCAGCAGTCCCCCGTGACCCCACCTGCAACAAGCGGCAGAAAATGGCTGACTGAATTACTGAAAGCAAAAGGTCTTGAAAAGTGCATAACCTATGGGAGAACACTAATTGCCCCTAAACTTCTAAACAGGTTGTGCCACTCAGCGGTTCAACTGCAGCTAAACTCTTCCTACGGCTAGAGATCAATCTTTCACATAGTTTTGGTGGAATTTTAAACCACTCTTCATTGCTAAATCACTTTATTTCAGGTATGAGCCTCCAAGCATGAAGCACACATATGATTCTAGCATCTCCTTGGGGTTCAAGTCAGGGCTTGAACTTTATTCATTTATTTATTGAGCTAATTAAAGATGCACTGGCCCTTATGTTTTAACGTCCTGTTGCATAACCCAATTACACTTGTACCTCAGATCAAGGGCTGATGAGTTGGACACATTCCAGCAGATTTTCCAGTAGAGAGAATTCATGGTTCTGTGAATTATGGCACAAAGGCCCTGTAGCAGCAAAGCATTCCCACACTAACACGCTGCTGTCATCCTGTTTGAATATTGAAATGGTGCAAATGTATAAATAGAAGAAATTAGGAAGGGCGAAGTATTTCTTAATGGCACAATATGAAAACTAAAAATGAAACTGTCATCAATCCCTAAATGTCTAACTGTCAACCAGAAGCATCTTGGCAGAAGCATCATCAGCAAGTTGAAAGTGTTAGTCATATTGCTGAAAAATGGGTGCGAGTCGAGTTGAGTTTGAGGTGCCGTCACTGGGATGTGTTCAAACCGAGTCTGTAGTATAGAAGCTTTGAGGGCATCTCTGAGACAGATGCACAGTCTCTGTGGTCCGAGTTGATAATAAATGTTTTCTTCTAAAATGCACCCAAATTCATACAATGAAAAACACGCTGCTTTGAATCAATTTAAATATGTAAATGGGCTCCTTGTGAATGAAACGGTACATTGGTACATATACTGGTGTTCATTCTACTTCATTTTAGGCAAACCCAAGTGAATTGATTTCAATCAGATTTCAATTCGAATTTTCATTTTTCAGGGCTAACTATTTCACTCTTTCCGTTCCACTTTTCATTCCACCTTTAACCCTTTGATCAGCCTGATCAGCTTTATTTTCCATGGAGGTTTTTAAAGCAATGTTGGCCTGACCTCTATTCCCAGCTGATAAAGGTAGCCTTCGCTATAAATCTTTGCTGATGATCCATATAAAAAGAGAAAAAAGATGCCATTCTGCACGCTTTACTGTAACAGTCAGTGGTAATGCTGCGCATCCGATCATTCTCTGTCTCTTTTTGTTCATTTTGTCTTTCACTTATTACCCTTGAGTGTACATGATGCTTTGGGTATTTGTTTCTGTTGGCTGTCAATCCTTAAAAGAATTAAGCAGTTGATTCCCAAGACATGAATGGCAGCACCTGTATTTGGAGAGAAAATATTTTATTAGTAGTCTTTTGTGAATGGGACAGTTTTGACAGGGCTTCACAAAGTAAGCTATATTTAGCACTGCTTTTTTTCTGCCGTCTTTGTGAATAATCCCAGTACTGTTCGTAAAACAGTTCAGTAATATAACTGCTCATACCTGCCCTTCCAAAGCATTCAAAGGGCACTTGGTAAAAGTCTGACTCTACATTACTTAATTCTCACTACAGCCCATTAAAACATGTTGAGCAATTCTGTCACAAGCTGGTTAGGTGCTGACTAGACCATATTAGTAAGCAAACAAAACCTATACACCAGAGTTTTACACCTTAAAAGACCTGTCTGTCCTTATAGCTTGTGTTAAATTGAGGAATCATGTTATTTAGGATCATGTTACATTATAGACACACCACTTCAGGATGTGTCACAGGTCAGGATTGTGCAAAAATCGTGCTCTAAAGACAATATATCATAGTTACAGCCTGGTAATTAGCAGCTGATGGCTTGCAATTATGTTGTTAGTATATATTACAGTTACATAATTATTTACATTATTTGGTATTTACAATTGAAAGCTCATAATAAGGAACACTGGAAATCATGTGAAAGAGAAAGGTATGTGACACAAAAAGGTTCTCTGGAAGTAGTTTGTTACTTATTGCTTAATACTAGTAATAAATAATTCAACTAGTAATAAGAAACCAACTACTAAGCATTTAATGAGAATTTTAAAGGGTTTTATCATTTGCCCATTCTGAAGTGCAATAAATATTGTATTATGGTTTGAATTTGATGAAAAGCCTCTGTTGATACACTTGTCTCAATGGATGTCTCAATTTCACTTGTCTCAATTGTAAATAAACTGAACTGAACTGTGAATTAATGAATGTAAGTTAACATAGCAGTAATATATACTGTTATGTCAAAGGATCAAATGAGATTATCTTGACTTTTCATAGATTCAACCAAGACAGAGTCATTGTTTTAACAAATCTTCTGTCTCTTTTATGTATTTCAGGCATGATGCAGGAGCATCCAGTAATTTCAATTCCATCTGAGTGTCAATCCAGCTCACAGGTCAACAGACTGGACATCAGTTAATGCTTTACCTTAGGCTCCTCTACAAAAGCTCAAACTTGAAAACTGAAGGTTGTAGTTTTTTAATGATTCAATGAGAATGGCATATTCAATGTTCAATTAAGGCCAAACACAAAGTGAGCACATTGCTTGTGTAATCTTTAAAGTTGTGTGCTTTTATACTGCTTAAATCACACCACATGATGCAAGATAATGTATTTATGATGCATGAAACGATGCCTGATAAAGGTCAGCCTGTGTTTAAATTGCATAATGCTTAACAACACACTTAGCACTTGGGCTGGACGCAATTTCTTCTGATCTCTCTTGAGAGAAATTTGTGTTTTTGTTTGCGTTTTAGTTTCACATCCTTTGTAGTTCCCCTTTTTCAAGCTCTCCAGCTGATGGTGATGACTGAGCTACATCTAGAGCCCTGAACCCAAATGAAGTTTCGAAAGCTTCCCGTCAAGAGATATTAACGCCCATGGACCAGAGTTTAAGGAAACACGCATACATTTGTCACATACTCTATACTGAAAGGGCTATTGTACATTTTTTGCTCAGTTATAGTTTATAGTCAAGCTGCATGACAATCTTTCCTCAGACTTGTAGCTCTTTTCTGATGTTCCTGCAGCTCTGTAGTTTTTTCAGTGGATAAAAAGTGGAAATTAGAGAACCAAAAAACAGCACTTTAAGAAGGTCATTGTGCTCATTTGGAAAAGTTCAGCATTCCTACTTCCTGGACAGCTGAGGTAGATGGCTGCCAAAGAAAATGTCCTCGTCGTTGACCAAACGGGTCCTTTGTCAGCAGAACATCATGATCATAGCCTTCATAGCAGTGTAGATGATGTGGGTTTTATATGAAATGCATCAAGGGTTTCAAAGCATTAAAATACATACTCTGCTTGACCAAAACTGCCCTGCATTGCCATCATGTTCTGCCTACAGAATAACCACAAAATACATGCTGCAGCAACACACAATACAGAGAGCATCTGGGGAACATTTTTCCTTTGGGCAGTGTTCATAACACTCCATGACATCTAGATAAGCCTTTTATAACAACTGACATGAAGCTACATTGACATTTTTAAAGGCTTACTATGACGATTTCTGGGTTGAAACCGACAGAAGTAACTTTTGTGGCAAATGCTACTGTTCAAAAGTAGTTAAAACATTTATGTAAGTGACCATTCTAGTCATTGTGAGTACACAGCACAGCACACAGTGAACCACAACAAAATTACAACTCTGCATTTCACCTATACATTCACAAACGCAGCAGGGGGCAGCTATTGAAAGCGCCTGGGGTGCAGTGACGGTGGACGATACCTTGCTCAAGGGTACCGCAGGGCAACCTACTGTTCTGGGAATCAAACCCATGACCTCCTGATCCTTGGGCCAACTCCCTAACCACTAGGCCACCGCTGCCCCGCTGTCAAGTCATGCTGACAGCTGTTTTGTCAGCTGTCATTAAATACTTGAGCATGTATGTATAAATATAGTCTACTGAACACATCCCTATAGTAAGGACTTTAAAGTGAAGGGTCCAGGAATAGTTCAGCACATTCCTTGACACCCTGGTCAAGGAATAGTTCAGCACATATACATGTTCTGCCACTTCAGAGCATTTTGATTTGAATGGTTTGGTTTGGATACAAAACCTTGAATCTCGATTTGTTTTTAGTTTTCAACATGTTTGAAGCAGGATGTAGAAAAACCTGCAAGCTCCTATTCTTAATGCAATACAGCCAGTGGCTGATTCACAGTAGAAGCTCATGAGGGGAACTTTGATGAGGACGATGGCACTTTGCATATTTGCTCATGAAAGAACAATGACATTGTTAATGACCAGGTGTGCTGAGCTTGACTCATACTGAGCATAGGCATAAATCATTGCCCTGCCTTAAAGTTAAACTTTAAGCACATCACTTTGAAGGGCTAATTATATATGACATAACCCTCTTGAATTTCTCCAGGGAAATAGTTGACGATGATGCGTTAAGTGAGTGCTAAGAAGCTCTAGAATGTGATTACGAAACACACTCTCAAGGCAAAAAGCTGTAAAGATTGCTTCAAAGATTTTATCTGAGGCTTTCCCATGTCAGGTTTACATGAACACCAGTTCCTCTGTTACTTTTATAGGTCTTATATGTAGAATTACCACCCAATTAGAAGTCACTTTATATGTCCAAAGTATGCCAATGCTCACTGAGTGAAAATAGCTAATTTAAGGTGATGACACAGGTATTCAGTTGCACAATCAAAGCTTGTATTATTGCTGTCATTTCCAACAGAATGCAGCTGCACAGCCTAAGGTCCCAATAATCAAAAAGAAGGGTTTTCATGCATCAAAGTGAAGAAAAACTGTGTGTTTATGCATTTCCCTTCAAAAGAAAGAGAAAATGAGCAAATGTCTTCGCATTTTTAGGCACAGTACATGCTTTTTGATTAATCAAAATAGTGGCAAAAAGAGAATGAAAAAATTTAAACATCCAACAAGGTATATCTGTCATAACACAACAACGGCATATAGCAACATATACAATATTAATATAATGTATTATTAGGATTAATAATAATTCATCCCTTCTTCTGTTGTCATTATATAAAGTACAGAGTATTAAAGCATTAAAGTATTAAAAGCCTGGATGCAAATAAAGTATAATAATGCTTTAACGTTTGCCCAGTGGAATGCTTCTAGATAGGGAGTAAAAAGAACTATAAAAAGCCATTAACGGGAAGAAACATAAACGCAGGGATTTAAAGAAAGAGAAATGGGTAAAAAAAGGGAAGGATATGGTTTGCGCAAAAACAAAAAAAGTAAACATTGGCTTTGGAATTGATGAAAAACTAAAAATGTTTCTATTCGAACACTCTTTAAAACAAGGATGATGCAGATCTGCAGACCGTTTCATGTTATGTTTCATTAAGAATTAAGCAGGATGTTGGATAATAAACATTTAATCAATTATTTACTTGGGAAAGTTCCTCAAGTTGATTGAGAAATGCAGACTTATTTTCCTGTAATTTAAAAAAAGCGAGATTTCATCACCGGAACACGAGTGTTAAACAAAAGAGGATATTGATTGTGCAATCATAGGTTTGCTGGAATGAAGTCAGGCATTGGGGGGGTTGGTGTTCTGTCTGTCTGTCTGTCATCAGACAGAGAGAAAAAGAGAGATTCTTATTACGCTTTCTTCATGGTAAATAATGTACGCATAAAACTCTTCTGCTGGTTATGCCTACAGCGTTATGTACTGCCTTAATCCGGAGGAATCGGTGCTCCACTCATGACTCAAAAGACGTACTGTATCAGCTTGATTCATAATGGTAATGAAATGAGATTAATCATTTTTATACTCAACAGCTCTCCTGCTCCCTGGAATGCACACTTATTTATACGCCGTGTAGCTCACTTGCAAACCATCACATATTCCACAACATTTCACGTTCAGATGTTCATGCACGTTCAGATTTATGTTTCATATAGCTGTCGTTCTGTGACACTTATGTATGTTACATGCTCACAAATAAAAAAAAATTCCTGCTACACCCCCTCTCAACTTCCTGTCCAGAACAAGGATAAACATTTTCCTTTCTTTGAAAGTTGATGTAAATGGTCTATCTTAAACAATGTTAAAGTTACCGTTCCACCACTCCATTGCTTTCTGAATTCCTCATGCTTATAACGTCATTTAGTAGAGGCACTTATCCAGAACAACCCACTGTTAGATGTTTGCTTTAAATGCAAGTGAATGCAGCATTAGGAGTCAGGCCCAAGGATGCTCGCAAGTGAGTGTGGCGTGGAATCATGTTTTACTAATTCACATTATGATTAAGAGTGTGCAGACCGTTTGTAGCAGTTATTGAAAGGATGAATAATTAAACTGCTGTTTCTGGCTGCCACCAAGCAAATGTATCCTTATTGCTACAAAAGAAACCACCCACGTGAACAGATTGGATAACGTTTATGTTTTTGGGCAGCTCTGGTTTCAGACATTGCAGATGCCAGGTTTGTTCTGTGTTCCTATCTCTGCTTTTTGTGAGAAGCTGACCAGCCAATCAGAAGAGAGGTCCATACATGGACATGTACACCAGGGTGTTTCTATAATTTGTCCCATAAGCGCTAGTATAAAATCTGACATCATGTACCCTGTATATATATGTAAACATGTTTGTAAATGTGTGTGTGTGTGTGTGTGTGTGTGTGTGTAGAATCAAACAACTCAAGCTCAGTGTGTGGGTGTGTGTGTGTGTGTGTTTTGAGTTGAGATGGTATGATGGTATCTGGAAGTAAGGGATATGGGTAAGTAAGCGAAGACCCTTTATCCACCTAATTCCGAGCCGGCTGACTGATTTTCCCACACGATCCTGCATTCCAGACCTGCTGTCTGGAGGAAGAAACAGTCCACCTATGACTTATGGCACACCCATAAATAAAGCAAATTGTTCACACACACTCATACATACATAGAAACTCTGTCATGTAAGTGCATGCACACATAACTGCATCCCCTCTGTGGCAGAACCAGTCAAGCTTACAGTTACAGGAAGCTGGGAATGCTGTCGTGATTTACATGGGACTGGGTGAACTTGTTGTTTATGTTCAGTGTGCTAGTCACTTTGTCCTATACACTTGCAGAAAATATACAATATACTGAAGGCTACAAATAATCCAGCATTAAATGAAATGTAACAATGAAAAAATATACATTTTTACTGTAGATTTAGTGTAGATCAGCATTTCTAAGATAACGCCCCAATTGTAGATGTTAATTGCTATGTGCACATTTATTAGGCAAGTGAGTATTTTGACCATATCATAATTTTTATGCATATATTCTAACTCCAAGACGTATAATCTTGAATGCTAATTCAATTTAAGTAGATCAGGTAATGTGTATTTGTGTAATGAGGGAGGGTGTGGCCTAAGGAGATCAACATACTATACCAAGGTGTGCATAATTATCAGGCAGTTTCTGTCCCTCCAGCAAAATGCGCCAAAAAAGAGATACAGCTTACTGTCAGAGGGATGCAGCACTCTGGTGACTGATTACACAATCATCAAACTGTTGCGAATAGTCAACAGGGTCACAAAAAATGTGTTGAGAAAAAATACTAACTGCCAAATATTTGAGAAGAGTTAAACATGAAAATATCAGGAACACATGATCCTCCAGTGCTGTCATATTCCAGAACTGCCACCACTGAACAAGACACACAAGTTGAAACATCGAGACTGGACAAAGAAATATCTCAAGACCGATTTTTCAAAGGTTTTATGGACTGATGAGATGAGATGAGAGTAACTCTTGATGGACCAGATGGATGGGCCCGTGGCTGGATCAGTAAAGGGCACAGAGCTCCACTTCTACTCAGACGCCAGCAAGGTGGAGATGGACGGCTAGTCTAGGCTGGTATTATTAAAGATGAGCTAGTTGGACCTTTTTGGGTTGAAGATGGACTCGGAATCTGCATCTTTGAAGAAGACCGTGATTTTCATGCAGGACGATGCTCCATCACATGCATGGAAGTTCTCCACTGCGTGGATCGCCAGTAAAAACTTCTTAAATGGGAGATTTACGGGAGAGGAAAACAGTCCACCTCTCTGAACAGTGTCTGGGAGGTTGTGGTTGTTGCAGCACAAAAAGTTGATCATCAACAGATCTCCAATGAATAGAAGGATTATGACTGTTATTGAAAGAAGGTTGGCTATTTTTGTCATTGATTTTTTTTTTTTTTTTTTTTTTTAATGTCAGGAATGATTTATGCATTTGCGTTTTTCATTTAGTAGTGTGATAATTCTACACACTAATAGCTGTCTAAAAATTGTGCACACACATTTATACCCTGAGAAAGTTCACACTCACATTTGCCTTGTAAAATATTCAGGTTTCAGGGTTTCCATATTAAAATTAATCCTCAAAATACTCACTTGCCTACAAGTTGTGCACACAATGTGTTGTGCCCTTGCCACTCAGCTGCCCCACAGCCACCAGCCCCTCTCTTTGCAGTGACTTTCATTCTCTCCATCTCATAAAAAAAGACATGAGAGATTAATTTTCTAAATGTTTAATGTAATACATTTATTTAATAGCCTAACATATAATAATCAAAAATGACTAAGCAGAGATACAAATCTATCAGCAGCACCCCCCTGTGGCCTCCACACAGGGCTATGGTCCCAATTTTAAAACCAACAATGCAGATACAGCACACACGTGTTTATTTTGTGTGTTATGTGCAGTGATCTGTGTTGCTTTTACTGATTGGGTACTGTATCTATGGTATGTGGTGTGTGTTCATGTGTGCAATGTAACTATGGTGAGTGTGAATGTGTGTATGACATGGGCTTCCCCAGATGAAAACACAGTTTGGTTTTCCGGTGCAAAGTAAGCAGTCAACCAGGGCGCTATATTAGTAATGCGCTGGTTGAGTTGAGTCACACTCCTGGACAGTTGGGGATTTACCCAAGGTTTTCTAAACAAGATTAAAAAAAAATCTGATTTGTTTTAATAAAATGAATGCTTGTAACAGATTAACCTTGTAAGCATAATGTAACCTTGCATGATGACACTTATCAGAATAAAGCCTATAGACGCAACACTTGTACTGTTATCTGTGCTGCCACATACAGCTGAGGGAAAGTGATCTTTTACAAGTCAGCTCAGTTTGACTCATTTCAAAAGCAAGCCTTATGGAGGAAGAAGGTCAGAGTCTGTTTAACTGCTCAAAGCATCTATGTCACCTCACCCAAGAACACTGCCTCACATAGTGCAATTGCCATTCCAACGAAACAAAATGAAAAAAATACTGACCTTCAACATTGACTTCAACCCACTGTTCTAGGAAAAGTGTTTGATCATGTTTTTGGGGATTTTCTCCTCAATGATGCTTGATCAGTTCCCACTCATTGGCTGGGTCTACCCCGTTACACAAAGCCCCCAATACTCTGTGAAGATTACCTGATTGGTGGAGAGGGCGGGCCAACTCACAGAGACAAAGCAAGGCCATTTATGCTCTCTTAGACTCCTGCCAATGGAAGGCTGTGGCATTGCCAGGGACTGAACTTGCCATCACCTGATGAAGTTGCCAATGCTTAGAGAGATAACTGTAAACCTCAAAAGTTCTTCACAGCCCAATATCTTATTTTGTATAAGTGTCTCCATTCTCAATGGAATCAAAAGTGGTTCCTCTTCGGGATTGCTCCAAAGAACTATTTAGATCACCCCTCTTTTAAGAGTTCTGTGCCGCTCTTAGAAGCAATTAATAGTCACCTACAGCTCTCGAAATTGCTTGTCTGTAACAGCATAAAATGCCCAGTCAGGTTTTGGCTTCTGCTTCACTGTGTATGATAACCACCAGGCACACCGGGAAATGACATCTCTGCCTTCTTCGTGCCACCTATCTTCTGTTATACAAATTATGCACTACATTAGAAGATGCACAAACAGTGAAAGAAGTCCAATTGTTAAGCTCTTGTTTTTTCAGTCTATGAGTCATTTCTTAGTAAACTGAAACGATCAGGACTGTCCCTATTTCTCTTTGTTTGATCGGTGATTATTCAAATTGTACCGTAGAAGACTATGAGAATTAGTTACTTGACAACTCATAGTGTTGCAGTGGGGCAATCCCATGAGCAGACTGAAAAAGACACTACATTTTTAAAAGCAAAGGTTTCTAAATGTTCCTTAGCGTGGATATAGAAACAGAATCTTTGAGTCATTGGTCACCATCCTTGGCTTTGAAGTTCTGCCTCTCTTCAGCAGCAGGTTGCGGCCACAATCTGCTAATCTCAGCTCATTTACTTTTTCAGAAGTCTTGGATCAGATGTATTAGATGTATGGTGGTTAGATGCAGGTAGGAGTTAAACGCTACCAAATAGATCCCCACATTATGTGGTTCTTCAAATTTACACACACCATTGGACCCATTAGAGACTCCCTAGTTCAAGGGTCCCCAATCATCTAATCAAAGACCAAAGCTGGGCCGTGGATCATTCAGTACCACAACAGAAGACTAAAGACTGCCAACAAAAAGAAAACTGTATTTAAAAGTATATACTTTCTATATATAGAGAGTTCTACTTAAATGGCAAGTTCATCACAACAGGTGATTTATGTCATACGAGCTTACTCTGTATAATATGTGGCGACTTGCTCTCAAATGAAACCATGAAATCTTCAGACTGCTTAACCACCTAGAGACCAAGAACCCTGCAATAAAAGACAAGCGTTTGGAGTTTTATAAAAAAAAAAAAAGTGAAAACAAAGGACAGAAGCAATTACTGAAAGCCACCACTTCATGAAATGTGTCTGCACTGACATCTCCATTCTTAGTGGCTAACCACTTTACTAAAGCTAAGAAGCCCTTTACTATTGGAAAAGAGTTGATCCTGCCTGTTAGAGGACATTTGCTTAAGGATGTTAGCTGTGAACTAAGGAGGAGAAGAGCCTGCAGTGAAAAAGGCAGCACAGTTACCTCTTTCGCCTTGCACCATAACTAGATGAACTGAAGAAACAGCAGAGGCAAAATTGTTAGAGGATTAATGAGTCAATGTGGTGCGCAATCCAGGCTCACCAGTCTACTGATGTTGAAAAAAAGGGCAATTAAGCTGGATTTGTGCGATACATTTTTCAGGAGGATGCACGTAAGGATATGAAAGTGAAAGTGACTACTCGTCATTGTGAGAACACACAGCGCAACACACAATGAACCGCAATGAAATTGGACTTCTGCATTTAACCCATGCTCACACACACACCGTGCAGCAGTGGGCAGCTATGAAAGTGCCCTGGGAGCAGTGATGGGTACCTCAGGGCAACCTACTGGTAAGGGGTTTGAACCCACAATCTTTCGATTCTGTGGCCAACTCCCCAACCACTAGGCCACCGCTGCCCCATTAATGCATATGTAATGTGCATTAATGCTGCTAACCAGCACCACATGAACCGGTCATATTTGTTGGTGTACGCACGGACGGAGTCGCTGGCATGACTGGACGGCTTTCTGGTTTCACCGCTCGGATCATGGAAATATTGGCCAGTAGAAAAAATATCTTAACAATGTTTGGCATGATATGATAAAAGTTATTAACCACATCAAAGTACACGCCCTTAACTCACGTCTGTTTGTGCAGCTCTGTGAGGAGATGGATGCAGAGCACAAACGTCTTCCCTTGTAGTGAGATGGTTTTCTTAAACTTCACTACTGACAGCACATTTCAGTTTCACAGAATGGGTCACAAAACTTAATTGTGCGACATATTCATTCTGCTTAATGAAAGTGAAAAAAAGGGATAGTGACAACCCTTGTCATTGCAAGGTCACAGCACAGCAAGCGTGAACCACAACGAAATTTATCCCATGCACACAAACACCGTGCAGCAGTGGGCAGCTATTGAAAGCACCCGGGGAGCAGTGACAGAGACGGTACCTTGCTCAGGGGTACCTCAGGGCAACCTACTTGTGAGAGAATCGAACCCACAATCTTCCGATGCGGGGCCAACTCCCTAACCACTAGGCCACCGCTGCCCTGTTAATGAACTCAATCTGTCACTTCAGTGGCGAATGAAAACTCTTCAAGTCAGCAGATAAATTAGACGCATTCAAAGCCTAACAAAGTATGGGAACCCCGAGTGAACATAGGGATATTTGACATGTTAATAATATTAGTAGGCATTTTGGAAGCAGCTCAGCTTGTGCCCAGCTGGTGCACTATCGCCTCCATTCAAAAGAATTTGAGCATTATTTCCAACCACAAAAGACCCCCAAACATGGAAGGCATGGATCCACAACTCCATTTGTGAACAGATGAATCAACTTTGTCCATGCTATAATATCAACTGTTTGAGATTGCAAATGATGCTGGTGTTAAAACCCTGCTTCCACTGCTTCCGTTTACACCATCCATCTTTGTGAAGAAGAGTGGTAACAAAAAAATGAGAATAGGGAGCAGGCTGGACAAAAGGAACACACTTTGGGTGTCACTGTCTCCTATCACCCCCAGACCATTTAGTTTCAGGGAAACAAGCTCAGGACTCACACTGATTCTGCTGATTTATGGTGAGTTATATGTAATGATAATACAAATATAGTGCATAATAAAAAATATAAAAAACACATTAAAAAAATATAATTATCATAAGGACTGAGAACTATTGCTCTAGGGATCTTAAAGTGTCTCATCAATATAATCTCAAAGGAACCTTTTTGGCACCTTTGTTTTAAAGTGTATGCACTCCACTGTATTTGACTGACACATCAGTAGTCTCAACACAGCTCCAGAACAAAAGATTTTAAAATGAAAATTGGATGTAATAGCCCTAGAGGTGTTGTGATATTTAAATCATGTATATAATGCTCAATAGTATCTTATCACCATCTTTAACTTTGCAATTAATGCAGGGGGAATCTTTTTCACTCTTAAATGTTTTGCAGAATCAGTTGAAAAAATCATGCAATGTAATAAAGACAGATCTTCAGAACAGTACAGTAAATGGCAAAAAATTTACATGAAAGTTTGTGAGTTCTGCTGCTATTTAACATGTGAAGGTTATCTGGTTATCTGGCAACTGCTAAATGTTGAAAAAAAAGAAAAAAGAATCATAATTGGAAAACCACAACACATTGAAACACATAGCTGTAATGCACTTCTCTAACCTTAACGATAGCCTGCAATATTAAGTGCCCTGTGTTTAAACAGTACAGACACTATACAATTATGTAGATTACAGGTTTTGTTGGTTTTGTAATCCAACCCTCTATGGTCTAGGTAAAGCTAAAGCTATCTTTCACAGGAAACATTCATTTTTATACCAAATAGAAAATGTGTATATTTTATCATATTGTAATAGATTAATTATTAATATTATTTTTTCACAGACAAGTTAAATTCTGCATATAAAGAGAACCTCTATAAAATGTGCAGAAACGTTTTCTGGAGAGGACCTGTAATTTTGTGTGCACAAACAAAAAGGCCAAATGGCAGCATGTGCTTTAATTAAAATTCTTAATTGTAATCCATTCTAAACTTGAAGCATCATGGTGTACTGTTTGTGATGCATAATGCATGTGTACTTAAATTGTTTTTTTTTTTTAAGTGGTTAAGGTCAGGGGTGGGGTCTGGGATGGAGTGTGTACCTTTTTGGCCAACAGTCAACAGTTCACTTTGTTTTGCTAAAGGTAAGAAGCAGGATGTTGTTCTTATTATCTATTCTGTGGAGCTAACGTCCACAGATGTAGCCCTGTCTCAAAGCCTGATTCTGCAGAGGAATGCCACATTTCTCAGCCTTTACACAGAAGGCTATTTTGTAGAATCCTTTGAATTTGGTGCTCTATAAAAAGTGAAGGACCCTGGTTTATCCTTGGAAACTTCTGTGACTCCCGATCCTTCATGCTCAGCATTAATGTGTTTATTGCAGAAGCAGCTTCAACATTGTGGCTGCATAGACTATAATGACATATGACAAAATGTAAACAGATGTAATTAAATGCTTTTAAATGCCAGATTTAAATGTTGAATCGATCCTGCCAGTAATATGCAAAGTGTTGGGGTAACCTGATCAGTGACATACATGACTGATCACTGAAGAAGAGCCTTGGCATACCACTGATAGCAAGGCCACTCCTACAGTCATGTGAAAAAATTAGGCTGAGAAAGCCTGTGAGTTTTTGTAACATTCTAGGACATACGGATATTTAATCTCAATTTTAACAAGACTGGGAGATTCAAGTAATAAAACTAAACTAGTAAAACTTTAATGACCTTTAAAAATATACTAAATCTTTTGTAAAATGTAATTCTACAAAAATGCAATTTCTGGGGAGGAATAAATTAGGACACCCCCACTTTTATTCTCAATTAAAATCACACACAGGTGTAGCACACCAGGTTCACATGATTAGAACATCGTTGCATTTTAAAGGAGGTTTGCCCAATTTAAACCTCAGACGTTTAGTAGCTCCTTTACTGTTGAGGTGTGAGTGAACTGAAGAGAGCTGTCTGAGGCTTTCAGGAAAAAAAGATTGTAACAGCTTATAAGTCTGTTAAGCTAATTAAAAGAATCTCTATAGAATTTGCAATTGAAATTTGCAATCATTCCACTGTCCAGAAAATACTCTGAAGTATGAAGTGGAGGACTTCCAAAACAACTGCCAATGGATGCATTGGGGCAGCGGTGGCCTAGTGGTTAGGGAGTTGCCCCAGATTGGAAGATTAGAAGGTTAGATTCCCTCACCAGTAGGTTGCCCTGAGGTATCCTTGAGCAAGGTACCGTCCCTGTCACTGCTCCGTGGGCGCTTTCAATAGCTGCCCCCTGATGTGTGTATGGGTGAAACGCAGAGGTTGAATTCCATTGTGTTCTGCTGTGCTGCGTTTCACAATGACAAGGATTGTCCCTTTCACTTTTCCAAGCAAGTCATGATGGGACCTACAGCAGGCTCTTGCTACTGTTGTTGTGAAAGTGCCTCTACAATCAGAAACAAACTACATAACTTTAACTTGCATGGTCGTGTGCAACGAGGAAACCTTTGCTCTCTAAGAGAAACATCAAGGCCAGATTGAAGTTTGCTAGAGAGAACACAGACAAAGACCAGGACTTCTGGAATAATGTTCTTTGGACAGATGAGTAATAAAATTACATTTTTTGGACACCAGAAAAAAAGGATATGTCTGCTGTAAACCAAATACAGGATTCCAAGAAAAGAACCTCATACCAACTGTGAAGCATGGAGGTGGAAGTGTCATGGTTTGGGTATGCTTTGTTGCAGCAGGACCTGGCCAGCTCACCATCATAGAATCAACCATAAATTCTATCGTGTATCAGAGGGTGCTTGAGGAAGAACATCTTAAAGAATTTTGCATCAAGGAGTGGGGCAAACTTTCTTCAAACCGATGTCAGAAACCGGTAAATGCTCCTCTCCAATAAAGGCAAAGGTTGAAGGTGAATATAAGGCTCTCGGTGGTAAATCTAAATGGGAAGAATGTCTTTGGAAGGGCAACAGCTGAATAAGTGTCAGGTTTAGGTTTAAGGGAGCTTGTGTAAAGGGGTTTCAGAGGATCTAGTGATATACATCTCTCTCTTATGGTTTCTAACACCTATTGGCATCTGAAAGCAGTTTCATTTCTGAGTAGCAGGGTAATGTGGTAGAACTTTGGAGATCTCATTCTGAAACCATTAATCTATCTCTTAATCTTAATGTCAGTCTCTCATTCTTTCCATCAATCATGTTTTTATTATCTTACTCATTAAAACTCCTACTGAGCAACAAGAGAGAAACATGTTTAGTGCCAATATATCATTATCATTATCCTGTTCATTGGTGTCCATATTAGTCAATCATAAGACTGACATTATCACCTCTGGTGACACTCTTTGTTTGCAGGTGCTGACTTGCACAACTCTTTTCTGGAGTAGACTGTGGGAACAGCCTTCATCAAGGTTACTCTTTCAAGCTGTAATTGCAAATCTCAAGCCTGCTATAAAGTATAACTGCAAGAACAATTGAAAGAGACCATGTATTTACTTTTGGTTTCCTAGTGGATTAATTTCTACCTAATAGTCTTAGAGGACAAGGGCCTACAGTAAGTGTTCCCCCTGGGAGTGTAATCTTAACTGTAAAAAATCAGCACAACAATATCCTGGTTTGGTCAAGAGATACGCTATATCTGTTTAGTCATTGAAGTTTATCTTAAATAAGCATACATATACAACAACCAGATATTGGCTAATAGCTTTGATCCTGCACAAAGAGAAGAAATTATTATTATTTTTTATTGCAGACCACCCCCTTTTGGCATCATGTGATCACGATACATTTTCCAAAGGCTTTACTGATCAAAGTCAATAAAACATTTCCACAGTCCACTGCGCTTTGGTCTCTTTCAATGAGTTCTGACCACCATTTTTCCAGTCAGAGTGTGCAAGAACAATCAATATCCAAATTATTGTGGTAGAAGTACTAGGCCCAATAATCAGAAGGTTTAGAACATTTCATTTAGTCTTAGGCTCATACATGACTTAATCAACAAACTGACATCAGCAAATTTTTCAGAATCTTCCCCTTCATGACTGAAGGGGAAGTTAATTCGAAATCTAACTAGGCCACAGGGTGAAATGAGTAGGACAGCAGCTAAGAACTAGCATACAGCCGAGCCAGGAAAAGCAGAGAGTAGTTATGGTTATGCCTAAGGAGATGACAAAAATAGATCAAGCATTAGCAAGGCAATGGTTTACAGCCAAGCTGAGGTTAATAACAGATATAAATGTGAACTAACAGGTAAGCAGACTGAAAATGCTGACGTAAAAAAAAAAACATAAAAAGGTTATAAGCAGAACAACAGCAATTTGAAAGTGACTACCTTTGTCATTGTGAAGCACAGCACAACACAACACAACGAAATTCATCCTCTGCGTTTCACCCATACATACACATGCAGCAGGGGGCGGCTATTAAAAGCACCCAGGGAGCAGTGACAGGGACGGTACCTTGCTCAAGGGTACATCAGGGCAACCTACTGGTGAAGGAATCGAACCCACAATCTTCCGACCCGGGGCAACTCCCTTTGCAACATCTGCAACACCTTCTGACCTTCTTTTTACTTAACACCCTCAGAGAAATCCATTGACTCATTTATACTCTTGAGCCAATGAGGCATGCCTGTGCCCAGCTGTGCCCAGTCAGGGCAGAGCACCGCAAACAGTAAAAATTATTACTATTATTATTATTATTATTATTATTATTATTGTTGCTGTTGTTGTTAAATCTTTTGTACAGATTAAAACAAATATTTTGGCAGCACGCATTCTAAAATCCTGTCAAAATTTAACAAGGTTAATATTGACCTTTATTTTAATTTTCACTGAGATTTAGTTATTTGCTCATTCATTCATTCTACATGCTTTGCAGTAAGTGCCAACCTTATTCAAATGAAAACATGTCTGATATGTGTGTGTGTGTGTGTAAGGAAAAAAAAAACATTTTGACCGTTATAAAGAGGAAAGAAGCATGAGCAAATTTCTGAACATGCCGTATTGATGCTTGGAGTAAGGCTTTATGATTCATTCTTGAAAAAAAGATAAGTAGTCTATGATCAGGCTCTTTTTATGCCACCTGACCGAGCTGAAACCAGTGGGGAATTCTAACTAATGCTGGTGAAGCTCTTTTATACTATAACATTTATAACATTTATACTGAATGATCAGGATGGTTAACCTAAGGCAATCTTTTTTTATTTTCTTTGTTAATGTCATAATTTAATTATTTTACATGTTTTTAATGTTTTGTAAATGTTAAAAAAGACACCATTCCAAATGCAACATTTAATTTACCACCCTCCAATTTATATTTTTAAATTCTGTACATTTCTGTTAAATTCTGTAAACCACATTATCATTAATCTTTGCAGGAATATATTCTCTGTATAGGATGTGTTCATATAAAAATGTAAAGAAACAAAAGAACAAAAAAACTAATAAACAAAATTGAGCTTTGGTTAAAGGATTTTTAAAAATATACATATACATCTTAATCACTATATACACTTCTGAAAGTTTAATGCACAAGTGCTGCAAATTTACTGAAAGTGCCGTTGTATTCATGCATGTTATCCAGCTTCACACTAGACAAAAAAGGCAAGAAAGGATGTGAATGGCTGGTGCACTTGGTCCTCTAGTGTGAGTTGATATACAAGCATTGCCTCTATATATAAGTCTGATTCATTCAGACACTCTGGTTTTGAATTGGTGTGGGCGTGTTCACGCCTGAGACACAGAGAAGGACCATACCGCAACACTCATCCTAGTAGTATCGCTTTTAGTCACCGTTAACCAAACTGTAACAGAAGCTTAAGGACACGGGGAGTTTGCTCCTTTCATGCCTGCTGCTTCATAGAGGTTTGAACCTAAACAAGCTAGTCTGTAGCCAATGAGAGTGCAGCATGGTCACCAGCAAGCAGGAAATTGAAACAAAAAGAGAAAGTTACCACTTACAAATGGTACATTCTAGCAAACTTAGGTTAAATATTGCCACCTAATAATTCAGCAAAAGAAAACAATACACAACAGTTTTGTTATCATACTGCACTTTTAATTGTGGGGTATTGTGTGTCAGAAATACTGCACAGGCACGGAAGCCCCACAAGAATGCTGAAGTCCTTATTTTAGAGCACTTTTCACTGTGGCCTATCAAAAGGCTCAAGGCTGCCCTCAAGAATGCACTTTGAGTGGTTTTCACAAGATTGCGTACTTAGTCATTTAGGCTAACTATTTAGGATGAGTGGTCTCACATGTGTACTAAATGCAGTAAATGTTAATATAAATAAATATATATATAATATTATATATATTATATATATATATATATATATATATATATATATATACACACACACACACACAATACACACACATATATATATCGACCTATCTATATCTATCTATCCATACATTATATATATATATATATATATATATATATATATATATATATATATATATATATACACACATACATACACACACACACACCCCTATATATATATACACACACAGTACTGTGCTGTTTTAGGTAGGTGTGAAAAAATGCAGTGAACAAAGAATGCCTTCAGAAATATAAATAATGATTGTTTATTTTTAACAATGTACAAAATGCAAAGTGCGGGAACAAAAGAAAAATCTAAATCAAATCAATATTTGGTGTCACTACCTTTTGCCCAGCATCAGTTCTTCTAGGTACACTTGCACAAAGTCAGGGATTCTGTAGGATTATAGTTGGTGTATGATCAACCAGTTTTACCAAACAGGTACTGATGATCATCAATGTCACACGGTTGAAGGTTGAAACACAGTCATGTTTGGAACAACCTCCCAGCCGAGTTGCTTCAAAAACTGTGTGCAAGCGTACCTAGAAGAATTGATGCTGTTTTGAAGGCAAAGGATGGTCACACCAAATATTGATTTGATTTACCATTTTCTGCCGCTTGTCCCAAGCGGGGTCGCGGGGGAGTGCTGGTGTCCAAGCGCACACAGGGCGAGGACAGGGGACGCACCCTGGACAGGTCGCCAGCCCATCGCAGGGAGGAGCGGGACAGGGATAGCACCTTGCTCAAGGGTACCTCAGGGCAACCTATTGGGAAGGGGTTCAAACCCCCGATCCTCCGATCATGTGGCCAACGCCCTAACCACAAGGCCACCGCTGCCTCGATTTGATTTAGATTTCTCTTTTGTTCATTCACTGCATTTTGTTGATCGATGAAAATAAATGATTAACACTTCCATTTCTGAAAGCATTCTTTATTTACTGCATTTTTTCACACCTGCCTAAAACTTTTGCACAGAAGATGAAAGAAACACTTTGAAAACACATCGGATCACAATTAGAAAAAAAATCATGCTGGATATCCATACTGATATGGAATGTAATGGGTTAGGAACAAAAGGATGCCACATCATTCGATGAAAATGATCAACCAGGTTGGGCATATAGAGGGCTTAATTTGAAGTCACCAAGAACTTAAAACTGAAACACCGATGTGGCAGGCTAGTCATATTTGCTGAAATGTCATTTCAGGGCATCACTGAGCTCCTGGACAGTCTGAGGTGCAACCTGGCGGAGTTGGATGGACCTAAACATGTTGTCTCAGAGATGTTCTATTCGATTTAGGTCAGGCGAGTGTGGAGGCCAGTCAATGGTATCAATTCCTTCATCCTCCAGGAACTGCCTGCATACTCATGAGACCTGGCATTATCATACACCAGGAGGAATCCAGGACCCACTGCACCAGCAAAGTGTCTGACACTGGGTCTAAGAATTTCATCCAGGTACCTAATGGCAGTCAGGGTGCCATCGTTTATCCTATACAGGTCTGTGCGTACCTCCATGGATGTGCCTCCCCAGACCAACACTGACCCACCACCAAACCGATCATGCTGAACAATGTTGCAGGCAGCATAACGTTCACATGAACTCAGTATAAACCTGCTCTCATCTGTGAAAAGCACAGCGCGCCAGTGCCAGACCTGCCAATTTTGGTGTTCTCGCCTGCTAGAGGTCACTTTTGTAGGGCTCTGGCAGTACTCATCCTGTTCCTCCTTGCACAAAGGAGCAGATACTGCTCCTGCTGATGGGTTAAGGACCTCCAACAGCCCTGTCCAGCTCTATAACTGTCTGTCTCCTGGAATCTCCTCCATGCTCTTGTGCTGGGAGACAGCAAACCTTCTGGCAATGGCATGTATTGATGTGCCATCCAGGTGGAGGACTGCCTGTGCAACCTCTGTAGGGTCCAGGTATCGCCTCATGCTACCAGTAGTGACACTGACCCAAGTCAAATGCAAAACTACTGAAAGGCATTCAAAAAAGATGAGGAGGGAAAAAAAATGTCTGTGGCCTCCACCTGCAAAACCATTCCTGTTTTAGGAGTCGTCTCACTGTTACCCCTTTATTACACCTGTTGTTAAATTCATTAACACCAAAACAGTAGACACTGATGAACAACCCCCTCTGCTACTTAACTGACCAGATCAATATCCCGGAAGTTTAACTGTTCATCAGTTAATCATGCTCAACAGACGTTACTAGACAAAAAAAAAAAAAAAAAAAAAAAAAAAAAAAAAGAAAGAGAAAAGGTGTGAACTGAATTTAATGTCTCTAAAAGGGAAAAATAAGGCTGGAAAGAAGTGAAGCAGGAACGTTATTCATAATATGCAGCAGATTTTTTTTTTTAGCAGACGTTTTAATTGTTTTGGAAGTTTGATGGATTTGTTAGTCTTTGCAGTTTGCAACAAAACAGGTGGTAGAAATGTCCTTTAAAGAGCTTATTCTTACTCTTGGAGTGCATTCCAGATACATTTACGGCATTCAGCAGACGTTCTTATCCAGAGCGACTTCCATGTTCTAATTACAGGGACAGTCCCCCTGGAGCAACTCAGGGTTAAGGGTCTTGCTCAGGGACCCAGTGGTGGTAGTACCAGAGGTGGGATTCAAACCTGGGACCTCTTGAGCCATAGGTCCATAGGCAAGTAGCCTACCACTAGACCACCACCATCCTCAGTACTTTTACTAGTGTATTTCTATTTGTGTTCTAATGTGTGTATTTTTGCCAACTCTAGACCCTTATAGTTAAACCACCTGTTTAAATATTGAAAAAGAAATCTTTCTAAAAGTGCTCTGCTTCTTTTGTTTCCTGGCCATGAAGAGGAATAACATTTCCTTTCATAATAGTTGCAGAATAATTACTGAATAATGTGAAAAAAAATCAGCTTGTTTTGTTTTTCTCTGCTAAATAACATCATGTTTAGAGCGACTGGTGTTCTGTAGTGGGTTGCACCCCTGCCAAACTATGCAGCTGACTGCAATTCTTTGCCGAGACAAGCATGTTACATTACACCAGCAAGTGTCCTTGTGCATGACTCCCAGTGATTCATTTGCCTAAAAAAATGATTTGTTCATAAGTCTCTTGGGTAAGAGAGTCTGGCAAATTGGTTTGTAGGACACTCCAGATTGACAGTCAGCAATGCGAAACAACTGATGCCTTGATCTAAGTTGCTGGAACTATGTGACAAAGTTAATCTGTATTTTAAACATAATTTATGCATTGTTTTCTCTTTTTTGCCAACTATTGAATGAAATCAATTGGATATATAGCATTGTGTGTTACCCACTAATGCTGCCACTTTAATTGGTAGGCCTCGGTTTGAGGGTAAGATGGCTCTCAAAGCTTGGCCCCCCAAAGTTCAGGCTGCGTTAACGGTAGCTTTGGCCCAGCACTCAGTAGCACAGTAAAAATAGCCCTGGCCCATTAAGCCCTAATATATCTTTATCAGCTAATCGTCAATTACTGTGTCAGGACAGACTATCACTCATTTAATCTTATTATCTGATGGACCAAAGCCCAGCCATGCCGCATGTGTGTCTGAGCAGTGCCTGGTTTAGTGGGAGGGTGATTTAATCTTGCTCAACTCTCTCTCCCTCTTTCTTTCTCTCTCTCTCGCTCACTCTCTCTCTCTCTCTCGTAAAGGCTGTCTTCAATCAGGCGAATAAAGCTAATGTTCATACTTCATCATGAATTAAGTGCCTTTTGAAGTGCCTGCACTAGCTCGATTAAAAAAAAAAAAAAAAAGGGGGGAAAGTGTTGAAACACATTTTTCAAAGATCATTACAGCTCTTCTGGCATGGAAGCTTTTGTTCCTCTTCACTGCTGTAGCCAGAGGAGAAGATAAATGCAGTCACTGACAGAAACGCGTTGCTCTCAGACAGATTTCTTAGCCTCCAGGTAACGTCTTGATCCTGTTGACCTCACCATGACCTGCTGGAAAGCACAATGTCTGGGCACCAGCTGCTGTGTGTGGCTGCTTTTCTCCTTGAAAAAAAAGCGTTGGGAGATTCCTGAATCCAACTTCGCTGCCAGCCAAGCAGGCCAGTACCTGCTCCACAAGTTTCTATGGATCCGCCTGTATGTGGGAACTCCTGAAGGAATCACGCCCGATTTCCTTTCTGTCACTCTCTCACACCCTCACTCTTGCCCCCTACATGTATCTCTCTCTCTCGCTCTCTGTCTCTCTGTACACACAAATCCAGTGCTTCCTTTGGATTAGACACTTTAATTACATTACAAGTGTCTGAGACCGGTAATTGCACAATCCAGTTGACACTCAGATATTTAGATCCTTCTTCCATGTGTAATAGATTATAGCATTGAGGATTCAATTTTAAAGTGCAACATTACATGGTGCTGTTTACTTTACATAGGTGTGAGAACATTTAGACATTACTGAAATGCTTTTACTCTTACAATGTTATGATATTCAGTTTTGGAGTCATTTACACCTTAAAGGGATATCCTTAAGTAGAATCTTGCACTGATCTTGCACAATACCAGACATATGTTTTGCAGCTTCTCTCTGGAATCATACAAAATACAAAGCCCATTTTCACTTGCAAAAACTAACAAATTGTAATACATTCCCAGCTATAATCTAGACACCCTGGTAATGTCATGGCTTATAACTGCATAGGAGACTAGAATTGGGCAGCATGACAGTTATTATCATTGGTGTAAAGTATGCCAACAAATGGGTACGTTGAGGATATCAACAGTTTTAAAAAAAAATGTTCATATGTATGTTTCATTCCAAAGAGAATATAATGCTTAAATGGATTTAGTGTCGTTTATAAAACATTTAAAATAGGTTTGATGTAGTTTTTGACACTATTTTTTATTAAATGTGTTTTTTAAGTGCGTGTTTGAATATGATTTTTTAGGTATTCCTTATTTAACCTTAGATAACTTAAATTCATACTTTATGAAGATGTCTTCTCGTGTGTCATATCACACACTCTTATGTGATCCATCTAGTTAATTTCCCAAGAAGCTTTGAACAGGTAACAGGAAAATTTACTCTGGTTCATTAACTCTTCCTTTGTAAAAGTGTTTATGTAAATAGCTTGTTTCTTTTCATCTTTTAACCATTTTTCCCAGATATTATTTGAGAATTCACAGCACATCAGTAACAATGATGCAATACTAGTACAGAAGTGTGCTTTGGGTGCTGATTTGAGTGTAAAAGGCACAGTAGTGTTGCTGGGGATTTTACAGTGTCACTGTTCAGTTGATTAGCAAAACAGATTTCTGTCAGTCGTCAGGAAATTCAGTTCACATAACCTTTTACCAAGAATCAATAAATTGACTACTAAAGGCGATTTGACTACAAATGAAACAACAAACTTCAGGTTGCTGCTTTAATGTGTAAAGGGTGGTGATGTGTCAAAATATGAAATTGCAAGCAAACACATGCAAACACTTCAAAACTCTTCAATGACTTTTAAAGATGTGATTCTGTGAACTTCACAAACCTTTTGAAAGCAGGCTTCTGCATCCTGCATCCACAAGTCAAACCTCTTTCCCATCAGACGTATAAGAGCTACTGCACAGAAATGCATATGCAGGCATATGCTGAGGACCAGAATGCAACAGGCAAAAGCAGCTGCAACCAGCATAGTTCACTGCAGGTATCAGTCCATCCATCTACATGTGGGTTAAGTCTGAGGCTAATACTGGTTTAATAGCGGTCCAATCAAGAGAAGTAGTGAAGAACGTTCTTTGAAGAGCTAAAGAATGGTTTACACAAACTGTTCACCAAACGATTTCCTAATAGTGAGTGGTGAGTCATTGGTTGCCCGCATACTTTTGCATACACACTTAATCTTCAATGAATGGTTCATTAAAGAAAAGTAATTTTTGTAAAGGAGATGTTTAAGCAGAGAGAACTTTTGTTGATGTTTACAGAAGCATATCTAACCCTTTGCTTCAATAACCATCCAGGGGTGTAAAGCTTGGGCCTTTTTTCTTGAGGGCTCGAGAGACTAGGCTCACCACTTACTGAAACTTTACAGTTGGAAGATAGCTGCCTCAAAATAATCTCATTTTTGAATAAAATGTAAATCTTACAAGGCTGTTTCTGAATGTACATCGAGTTGAGCTGATTAGTTGAGATTGGGGCTTTCTCTTCTTCAGCACACCAGTTTCACACAAGCAGAAGTACAGCTTTAAAAAAAAAAACACTTCATGGGCACTTTATAGCCCTGGTGTAGTTATTTCTGAGCTCCCAATGCTTAAATTCACATGCCACATAACACACATATGAACATATGTGCCATGTATGTTTTTGATGGAAAAAAAAAAAAAGTCAGTAAGCACAATTGCAATAACTTGTTATGCATTACAGTACTTTGTTACAAGAAAATTACTTTGTGAAAAGGTACCTTCAAAAAACGCTGTCATTAAACCCAAAAAGAAATAACATTTATAAGTGCTGAAGACGTATTTTACTCTGTCGCTTACCATTCCTTTCCAATCAGTTCTTTTTTCTTTATTATGACCATGTTTACAGGATATATTGCCCCAAAATAGTTTTCAGAAATCCAGTTTCATGTAAAAAGAAGAGCAGTAGGAAGAAACTAGAAAGTTAAAAAAAAAAAAAAAAAAAAAAAAAAAAAAAAGTAGAACTCATCCAACCCAACTTTCTGCAAGGATTACAGGTAAAATTCATCAAGCGATTGATAAAGAAATCCTCATTAACAATAACTGACATTCACCCAGTTGTGTAATATAGGGCCCTAGTTATTCATCCTAATAGCTGATGGTTTTACAGTCACAAAGGAATCAAAACCTCATGAAAGAATACCACTTCTCTCTGTGACATACATAAGTGTTCCAGTACCTAAACTGAGGTTGACACTGTGCACAGGGAAAAATTGCTGTCCTGTTTCAGTACAGCACACTGCATCAGGCCAATCACAGCACAGTGGGTGGGCTGGTGGGAGTTTTTTGTGAACATTGCATGCTTACTTGTGTACCAATTAGCATATCAAGGATGTAGAGGTAGGCTCAGCTCCCCCATCAGTCAACTTTTTTTTTGTATGTTGTTTTTTATTTATTAAAAAAAAAAAAAAAACACAAACCTCATATCTTATATCAGCTCATTGACTGGTGGGTGTGCTTGTAAGCATGAAACAGAAGAATTTGAAACCCAGAAAGAAAGGAATTGGGAACAGAAAACAGATAAAAAAGCAAATAAAAGAAAGCAGATTAAAGGAGAGGAAAGACTAAACCCACCCCACATCCTGGTATGGTGGTTTCTCTCTCTCACGCTTGCTTGCTCACCATATTTTATTTCCCCCCTTATAGGCAGAGTTAGGTGTTTCTTGTCAGCACAGATGGGAGGGGCAGGTGGATGTTTACCTGTTTATGTAGATGCTTGCAGAAAATGAAAGTGGCTTCCAGTGAGAGAAAGAGACCAGCGCATGTGTAAAAAAAAAAATAGATTATTATATATATATATATATATATAATCTATCTATCTTCCTAAAGGGTTTTGGTGTGGAAAAAAAAAAAATAGGATGGAAAATGAATAGATGGGCCCATATTCTACATTTTTATTGTATTATGTTATTTCTTCCTTTGTGTGGGTTTATGTGCCAAAACGAGTCACATTTCATTTGTACATGAACACTTTCCACCCTCTGCATCTTAGAATTTAACCTGTCACCCCTACTCTCTGCATCCTAAGCACTCCACTTTCCTCCCTTTCGTATGCCCTCTTGTATTCTGTCATTATGTGGACAACCAAGTTAACTTCCAGAAAGAAAGTGCTGAAAATTAATTTTGCTATTTCACCTACCATTCCATGTTTCTGTTTATGTACAGTCATGTGAAAAAATTTTTAAAAATTAAATATGCAGTTCTTTAAGAAATGTTCACATATTATTGTTTTTATTTACCTCTGGAAAAGTGATTTAAATGCAAGTAAACAAAAAAATAACTGAGTGTATTCTAACTGAGGAAAAAGTGAGGACACCCTGCCCCCTAATAAATACTGTTCCACCATTTGGCTGAATTACCTGCAGTGAGACGCTTCTTGTAGCATCTACCAGTCTCTGACATCTGTCTGAGGAAAGTTTGACCCACTCCTCAATGCAGAATTCTTTAAGCTGTGAGATGTTTGAGGTGTTTCTTGCATGTAGACCCCATTTCAAGTCACCCCACAGGATCTGAACGGGATTAAGGTCTGGGCTTTAACTTGGTCACTCCAGGACTCTCAATTTCTTAGTTTTCAACCAGTCCTTGGTGGATTTAATGGTATATTTTGGGTCACTGTCATGTTCCAGGGTCCAGTTCCACTTCAGCTTTAATGTTGTCACATGTTCCTCAAGTACCCTCTGATACACGATAAAATTCATAATGGATTCTATGATGGTGAGCTGGCCAGGATCAGTAAACTGCTGCAGCAAAGCATCCCCAAACCACTTCCACCTCCATGCTTAGTTTATGCCAGACAGGTCCACTGATTGTCCAAATAATTAAATTTTAGACTCATCTGTGCAAAGAACATTATTCCAGAAGTCCTGGTCTTTGTCTACGTTCCCTCAAACTGCAGTCTGGCCTTGATGTTTCTCTTAGAGAGCAAAGGTTTCCTCCTTGCAGACCTTCCATGCCAGCTCAAGTTGTGCAGTTTGTTTCTGATTGTAGAGGCAGTTTTACATCAACAGTAGCAAGAACCTGCTGTAGGTCCCATGATGACACTTCGGGGATTTTGAAGACTTCTTTTAGCATCTTGTTGTCTGCTCTCAGGGTGAACTTGCTTGGACGACCAGACCTTGGCAGTTGTTTTGGAAGTCCGGACAGTGGAATGGCTGATTGTAAATTTGTTAGAGATCTTTTAAAATCCCTTACCAGACTTGTAAGCTGCTACAACCTTCTTTCTGAAAGCCTCAGACAGCTCTTTTGACCTCACCATGGTGTTCACTCTCACCTCAGCAGTCAGGAGCACACCAAACTAAATGTCTGAGGTTTAGAGCAAACCTGCTTCAAAATGCTGAGTAACGATGTTCTAATCATGTGCACCTGATGTGCTACACCTGCGTGTGATTTGAGTCATTTTAAGAATAAAGGTTGGGGGTGTCCTAATTTATTCCTCACCAGAAATTGCACTTTTGTAGAATTACATTTTACAGAAGATTTTGAAAATTCTTTTCTTCAGTTTTAATTGTTTAGTTATATTACTTGAATCTCCCAGTACAAGTATATATCCATGAACATATATCCATATGTCCAAGAGTATTAAAAAAAAAAACACACAGGCTTTCATAGAGTGTCCTAATTTTTCCACATGAATGTAGAGGATTGCAGAAAATGAAAGAGACCAATGAATGCTTAAAAGTATGTAGCTTCCTGAAGGGTTTTGGTGTGGAAAAACATTGGATTATGTATAGATGGGCCCAAATTCTACATTTTCCTTCTATTATGTTATTTTTCTCTTTCACTTTGCATGGGTTTATGTACCAAAACGAGTCACATTTCATTTATACATGAACACTTCCCATCCTCTGCATCTTAGAATTTAACAGACTGTTCTGTTGTTTTCTCCCAAGCCATTTAACTTGTTTGATATCGCAAGACCAAAATGGTGAGCTGCATGGACTATTAGGTGAGTGCCATGTTTTTGAGGCAGCAATAAACTACAATAAAGTCAAGGAAAGGGGTTTTCCATGGTATCAGCCCAGCCTCTCTATATACAGAAGTAATTGCAGCAACCACTAAAATCCAGGTTCCTTATAGGAAACTAAAGTGAACATTATCTTGCATTGCTTTACATTTTTGTTTTTAAAGTGAATGAAAAAGTAAAGACTTTATTATTTGCATTTGCACTTAAAATTCAGTAAAGCTACTTATTGTTTGCTGTATTTATCAGTCTAAATTATTCAAGGTGGAAGCTCCTTCTGTAAGATGGCAAACATCTAAATACCATCTGAACCAGTCTGCTCCAGATAAGTACACTGACCTGAAAAAAAGAAAAAAAAAAACAATATTTGATTGACGTGTGCTTGTTTGTTAAATGTCTTCTTTATCCTTATTCCTTTTTTAAACACACCACCACAATGCCTGGATTCTTTTTTCAAAAAGACATTCATATTTTGCTCATATATATTTATTTATTCATTTATTTATTTATGTACCAGTTATTAGAAAATTGAGGTTTATTTTGCATGGCATGGGTTTAAAGAGGCAGCTGGAAGAAAAGTGAAGCAACATTTTTAATGTACTCCAGAAAATAGAGCTTTCTTCTTTAGAAAGCTGCCAGGCATCATGATAAAATCAACCATACACCATAACTTTAGGGCCGTATAATTTATATCCAGTTTTGTTCAAAACAAGGACCCAGTTTCTAAATGAGGCAACAAGCAAATGAAACCAGCACCCTGCCTTTAAACTGGTTGGCAAACAAGTCTTTATTACCTTAACTTCTACTTTCCACCTACTCTATAATGCATTTCACGTGTTTAGGTGCAAACAAACACTTCTCTCACTCTCTTTAAACCAATCCCAGCATCAATCCCATCCTTATTTAAGATGAGGCTAACTTGTGGATGTGATTTAAGACATGACTTGCTGTGCGATAAAACTGTAAAAAACTGAAGAGGAACACTGCAGGTAGCCTTCTTAGACAACAGGAGCTACCCCACTGTAGAAGGACGTGAAGCAGTAGAAGTGTTGACCTAGAAATTGTCCAACATTATACGGGACCTATCATGCTTTCTGAGTTTTGCCTTTTGTATAGCGTGTTGTAATGCCCTCAGAAGAGAAAAATGATCTTTAGCTTTGTAATGCATCAATAGCAGCTTGGCATATACTCTTTGTTAACTTCATTTTGTACCCTTGTGTCTCTCTACCTGTTCAACCAGTTTAAGCAGGGTTTCCACAACACTTTCTGTTGTTAGACAGAGCAATTCTGACTTTGTAAAAAGGTAATGTATTATTTGTGTATTTGTGCTGTCTAAAGCAAAAAGTAGTCAGACTCTGGATTAGGTTGTAGACAACTTTACACACAGGCTTGAGTTGTAAGCTAAACAACCTTTAATAATCTTGTACTAATGTTATTGATAAGTCAAATCAGTTTTATTTCTATAGCGCTGTTTACAACTGTTGTTGTCACAAAGCAGCTTTACAGAATCTGGGTCTGAACCCCAAGAGAGTAAGCCAAGGGCGACAGAGGTAAACTCCCTAAAACTGGAAGAAACCTTTGGAGGAACCAAGCCTCAAAAGGGGAACCCATCCTCCTCTGGTTGACACTGCAAATAAAGAAGGAAAAGAAAGAGAACGTGCATATAGTATGAGTTACTATAAAAGAGTACATTAGAGTCTGTAACTGGAAGTTCATTGAGTTACTCGGAGTGGCCTAGTGGTTAGGGAGTTGGCCACAGGATTGGAAGATTGTGGGTTCAAACCCCTTACCAGTAGGTTGCTGAGGTACCCCTAACCTTGAGCAAAGTACCGTCCCCGTCACTGCTCCCTGGGCACTTTCATAGCGGCCCCCTGCTGCAAGGTGTTTGCATGGGTTAAATGCAGAGGTCCAATTTCGTTGTGGTTCACTGTGTGCTGTGCTGTGACCTCTTGTCACTTTCATGTAATTGTAGTGGTTCTGTTTGAGTTTGTGGCAGTAGCTCCAGCAGATGATCCAATCTGATGTAGCTGATCTGAAGTTCAGGTGAGGAGAGAAATCTGATGATGGTTGTTTCGTCAACTCGGTGGGCTAGCTGGCATGGAGTTCAGGAAACTCTCGTGGTAATTGATGGACTTGGCTGGGAGGCCTTTGCTTTCCGGAAATCCCTAAGCTGTATACCATACAGATGGTGGACATCCATCCATCTCAAAAAGAGAGGAAGGAATTAGATCTGTTTTGGACTCACATTGTGCTGAACCTGTATTTATAGAGTGCTGTACTGTGACTCCAGCAAACTCGCTATTATAGTCTGACTAGAAAGGACAGAGCCAAAGCTTTTACAAACAAAAGAGCACCCTGAGACACTGGTGTCCCCCCACACCACCGTCAACAAACCTGAAAGATGGAGTGAGAGTGGTGAGCCGCCAGCACAAACATCCCAGTTCACTGTAATTCTCTGTATCCTTGCACCCCTGGATCTGCACCTTTAACTAATAGGAAAATTAAAGTAGGTTTTTCGCCTGGACTTAAATACCGAGAGTGTGTCTGAGTCCTGGACAGTAGCTGGAAGACTGTTCCAGAGTTGTGGGGCTTTGAATGAAAAGGTTCTTCCCGCTGTTGTTGTTTTCAAAATGTAAAAAAAAATATTAGAAAGCCAGCAGGGGTTTATACCTGGAGATAAGCTCAGAGAGATACTCGGGAGCGCGGCTGTTTAGGGCTGTTTAGTTAACAGTAACATTTTGTAGTCTATGCGGAATTTCACAGGAAGCCAGTATAGTCTAGATAATATTGGACTAATGTGATCAAATTCTCTAGATCTAGTGAGGACTAGCTGCTGTGTTCTGGACTAACTGGATTTAATGAAGGCTTTTAGTGGAACATCCTGACAGCAAGGCATTACAAGGTGATAAGAGTGTGTATAAATATTTATGCGTCATGTAGTGTGAATGCACTTCTAAGTTTAGAAATGTTTCTAAGGTGAAGAAAAGCTATTTTAGAAATATTTACGTGTGTATGTAGAGACAGATCCGAGTTAATTGTGACGCCCAGGCTTTTGATAGTGGGTTTAGGATTGTAACGCTGGGGTGTTGTGGGGTGGACATATGCACATAGCCATGAGTCTTGTACTTAACTTTCTTAGCCATACTCAGATGAATGACCAATGCTCTGCTCTGACTCAAACGCTTTGATGGGATTTATAAATCCTGCACCAATGAAATACACCTCATGACCCAGGTGTTCTCAGTTAGAGCAGAGCGCCGCCTACTGTGACAAGGATTAATTGTAAAATTAGCAAAGTCTAGCATTAAACCTGACAGTTTGTCTCTAGGAATTTTAGGACCTTGCAAAAGAACCTCTGTCTTTTCAGAATTTTACATTCACTCTTATTTTTTACACAATCCTCAGTCTTTATTAATATGAGTTTAACATCTGGTTTAGCTGAAATGTATAATTGTGTGTCATCAGTGTTACAGTGGAAGCTGATTCCATGTTTCCGGATTACTGAACCCAGAGGGTGCACATATAATATGAAAAGTAGGGGACCTAAGACCGAGCCTTGCGAGACTCTATAACTGACTTTTATACGAACTGACATTTCATCATTTACATTTACAAATTGGTAGCGGATGGTCAAGTATGAGTGAAACCAGGAATGGGCTATTCCTGTTATTCCAACCAGATTTTCTAGTCTGTGCAGTAAGATATTGTGGTCTATGGTGTCAAACGCTGCACTAAGGTCGAGGAGGACTTGTAAGGATTTTGACCGTTTGTCAGATGCTATTAAGAGATTGTTTACTATTTTCACTAGTTTCAGTGCTATGGTGTGGCTGAAAACCAGACTGAAATTTCTCAAAAATGTTATTTTTATGCAGATATGAGAACAACTGCTGGGCCACAGCTTTCTCCAGAATTTTTAATACAATTGGCAAGTGAGAAATTAGTCGATAATTTGTTAACTTAAATGGACCAAAATTAGGTTTTGTAAAGGCTTAATAATTTTTATTTTCAATACTTTTGGCACATAACCCAGGTTGAGAGATGAGTTTACTCTTTCTAATAAAAGCCTGATTATTACTTGGCATGACGTGTTTAAGTAGTCTGGTAAGGAATGAAATGAGGATGCAAGTTAAGGAGGAGGAAAACGCTGAGATGAGGTTGATCTGCAGAACTGGATTAGAGTAAGCCAACCTCTCTGTTGATATTAAGTTTTGATCCATATCTTTCTTGGGCAGCAGGCGTGGTGGGTTTGTTTTTTGGTCTTGGATTTCTTGTCGAATGGTTTCAGTCTTACTACTAAAGAAATCCATATTGCCATTGTACATTGCAGATCTCTGACCTGCAGGTATCTGAAAAGCAGCTTCAGGTTCATTTACTTGTATCAATGAAGATATATAGTATTTACTGGTATATGCAAATGCGTTTGTTTAAAAGTATATGGGGAGAGAAGAGGTGAAATGTAAGTATCGCCTAGCTGGCCAATCAGTCCATTCAGGGCTGTGAAAAGCTCACTGGGGGACGGTCTTAAGGGTCAGGAATTCCAATAGATCGTTTCAGACTGAATAGTAAAATAGGTGCGAAAAAGATGTATAGTATAAGGCTTCTTTGGATATTTGAAGCATACTAATATATTTTAGGTGGCACAAAGAAAAAAATTATCATGGCTGGCTGGCTGCAGCCATGAAAGTTTGATCATCTTTACATAGTAAAGTATGTAGTATGCTACATAGAATGCTACACAGTGTCCCAAACCACAACCACATGTCTGCCCTAGTTTAATGAAGAGCCGGTTGCGGTTTGGGCAGGTTGAGAGACTGAGAGGTTTGGGTGATGTATATTTACAGAAAGGAAAAATATACACTTTAATTATGCACTTGGCTATTAACTTAATGCACTCCGACAACACAAATGTAAAAAAGGCATCCAGTCTTCCTTTATCAATGCAACTAAAAGGTTAAAAATGATCACCCTCGGTCAGAATCTGCCATCTTCCCCACAATGTTTTAAACAAAACCATATGAATAAACAGCGAATATATATATATATATATTTCAGAAAATATACTATTATATACTAAAGTATAAATGGAACATGTTTTATTCACATTTTGTTTACACTGGTTTTTTTTTTCATATTCATTTTCTTCATAAGGTCATATTTCCTTATTTTAAGATTGCGCTAACTTACAACTTACAAAATCTTATTTTTATGACCTTTAGCAAGTGTATCAATAGTCTTGATTGTAGAACTGTGCAACATTTAAATGCATAAATGGCCTGTAGCATGATTAAATGTTGGAAGTTTCATTAAATTCATAAAAAATGTAAGCACATTTTACTGCCATCATGTTACTCTGCAAATTTTATATGAAAAAAGCAGCCACGAAGAAGAGCTAAACAATCCGAGGCTCATTTTAAAAGCTGAATAAATAAGGGTTTATTTATGCTCACACATTTTTGGCTACATTGTTGTTTGTGGGAAACATAATGACTTGAACAAAGCCTTTCCAGTCCAGACAATGGCTCATCCAAGCACAAAAACTGAAAAAAAATGTTTTTTTAATAAGTCATAATGTATTTTCAATTTTTAATACTAAACCATAGAACAGTGATATCATTTGAGGGCCTTTAAAGAAAAAACAAAGCCTTTCTGACAAAGACTTCCTGTGGGTTTTTTTTAGTGATGACTGACAGCCTGGTACAGAGCAAGGGAAGTGAGTATTTTAGATAAAAATATGCTATTCCAGTGAACATCTGATCCGCCTTCATAACTTGGCTATATGCAACTCTCATCTCAGCGCACAAGCTTCTATATAGAATGATGCAGTGCAGTGGTTTGTGTCTTCCTCAGTGTCATTTCTAAGAACTTAGAGCACCCGGATGGTCTCGTGTCTCTTAAAATAGCACCACTGCTCTACAATGCATCTTCACACATGTGGCCTACATAGGATAAAAGGACAACTAGCAAGCAAAAGTTCATCTATATGAACATTTTGAGATATACAACTTTTAAGATAAGGTACAGGATGTATAGAACATTCCATTACGCAGAGGTTCTTTAAACTTTCAAAAGGTTCCTCTCACCTGTTTCATTTACAAAAATGGCTGTTTGGAGAAGCAGCAACTGAAAGTTGATTTAGGTGAACCAAAGTGGTCCTTCTGTTGCACCAGCACTAGAACACCTCTGTGCTTTAAGAGAGTGAGAGATGACGTTAGCTCAGACGGTGCCAGATGAGCAAAGTGTTGTGACTTTGGAGTATCTGAGATGAGAATATATTTCAAGGTTGAAGTTGTCATTAAGATGAAGGGTCACATCAAAGTAACATATGAAGACCATTTATTCCACTCTGGTTTATGGAACAGCACAGTTTAACCTGTGAGTCAGACCTGTGTGGAATTTCCCCATATCTGAGGCCCCAGCGCAATTGTTTTCACAGTTTCTATTTCTTGGTGAACATGAGCACTGGCCAGTTTCTTTCCAATGCAGAACAATCACTTTCACACCTTCTCACCCCCCTTTCTAACCCCCTGCTCCAGAGAGCTGAACTCTATCCATGTTCAGTGTGATAGCTCCACCTGTGGTCATGTGGTAGTTATTTCAAATTGACATTCAACTTATGCGGTTTTTGTCTTGCTCACATAACCATATGAGTTACTCACATGTTCTCTACTTCCATGTTCTCTGGCTTGGTGGTGTAATACTGTATGACTAACTAGAAAGTGTTTTTAGCTTCTTACTTTTGTCAAAAGACTACCACCAGAGCACAGAAACTAAAAACACTGGAAAATGTAATGGGGTTGAGTGATATTCTGCTTATGAGTATAAAATATGCTCAAAGTCAGATTGGATGTATTGGTTGCAGCAGAAATACTGAGATGATTCGATTTCTCTAGAATGGGGGATGCCTGAGATGATGACAGGATTAGGTGTAAAAGTGTATGAAATAAAGCCATAAGCTTTGTATAATAAACCTAGCATGAAATCAGTCAAAGAAACAATATTCTATTATGGGAGGATAGGGAAAAATCAAAGATTAAAGAGGAATACATAGCACTCTTAAATCAAAGCAGTTTTACAATGTATTGTATTGGTCCTTCCTTGCTCTTACAGGAACATTAAGACATATAACGTGGACAGGATGAAAAACAGAAGCAATAAAGGTGTAAAAATCAGAAAATTGCTTTGAGTACTCTGAACCTCAACAGGAAGTTGAGGCTTTTACTATAGAGCTAGCAGAACAGGAGCCCCATATAAGTATTCAGGGGAAAAATGGAGTTAGGACATGCTGTTCTCTATAAAAACAAAAGTATACCGCACCCATTTGGTATCAATATTAAACACTGGGGTGAAAAAATCTCTAACTCTTCATGGGTCATTTATATTTTGAGGTTATTTTCAGGGACTGCTTTCAAAGAGGAAGAGTTTATCATTTGTCCTTCACATTTGCAATTGAGGGCTTCCCTCTGAGTATATGGTGCTTTCCTTTGATTACTCTTAACACATTTAGATGAACATTCCCATTTTCCTTAAATTCCATAAAAATATGGTCTCTGAAATACCTTAATCAGTCTGCATATCACTGTGAAGATTCCCTTGCAACATCAAACGAGCATGAAGAAGAAACCTTTGAAGGTTTGCATGTGGCATCAGGCACCAAGCAAAACTTCCTTTAAGTCCTGTAAGTCACAAGGTGTGGCCATTGATGGAAATGATTTGCCCAGTACATCCCACAGATCTTTTATTGGATCATGACCTAAAGAGTTTCGACTTTGTCATGTTCCTCAAACCGTTGCTGAACATTTTAGTTTAGTAACAACAAAGTGCAACTAATCCTGCTGAAAAATCCATTGCCATTGGGCAGCGCCATTCACATACAGGGGTGGACTTGTCTGCAACAGTGTTTAGGCCGAGAGTACACATCAACATAACATCCAGCTGGATGGCAGAACCCAGCCAGCAGAGAATCGCTCAATGTCACACTGCTTCCACTGACTACTCCTAGCTGTCTGACAGATTGAAATTTCTCAAAATTAGACAAAAGTTAATTAATAAGGCCTAGGTAATACCTTACAGATTTAAAAAAGTGTTAAACTCCCATTTATCAATAGAAAACTAGAAAAAGGCAGTGTCCAGTTACATTTTTAAGTCAATTTCACTCCCTAAAAGAGGTTATTTTAGTTTAACGGAGTGACTTCAATCTTTACGATTCACCTTTATATACATTTTCTAGACAGTTTGCCAGGAACACAGATCAATGAAAATACACAGTGTATAGGTCCGGACTACACTTCAGCTCTTTCAAGTTCTGCCAGACACATTTTCTTTCCTGAATATTAGAAGCTTTCACACTGTATGTGTGTTGGGGGGGCTTTTGTTTTTTGTTTTTCACACCTCTCCTGTTCTGCTGAATTTTGGCTCAGGCTGGGGCCCATGTGGTTTTCTGAGAAGAATGGGAGCAGGCGTGAGCGAGTTTTGGATGATACGAACGAAAGGAGAGAACAAGCTGAGACGTTTCTCTGTCCGACCTGCTGTTCTCTGCTTCTGTCACTGCCTCCAGAAAAATTGATATTTCAAAGCAAGAGCACCCCTCTCGAAGCTAAAATATCCATCGCTTTCTAGAGGTGACATCTCCTCTGAACAAAGATTCGATTCACTGCAATTATTTTCTCAAAATGTGCACATCCATTAAAATATATTACATGCACACATTGATCATTCAAAATGAGCAATCTGTAAACAGTGATTATAAAAACATTATAGTTATTTAAAGTCATTCATTCTTTTTTCAATGTGGTTCAAATCCTTCCAAACAACTTAAGGGCTCTCTAAGTAATCAGCCCTATCACTTTAAACTCCTACAGATAAAAATCAGTAGGTGGGGAAAATGTCAATATAATTTTCATTTTCTAATCTTGTTTATTTTAGAATGAATCTTTATATGTTATCAAATGATGGTTATTCAACAAGATAAATTCTTTTGGATTGGAATTTTGGTAACACCAACTCCCAAATATGAAACAATTTTTATATGTTAAAAAAAAAAAAACATGATTCCACCAATAAATAAATAAATAAATGAAAAATCAACAACAAAAAAACCCAATGATTCTTACATTTACTTTGAATTTTATTTTATTGCACACACCATGGACAAAGTAAATTTATTTTTTATTTTTTTGGTCAACTTCAACAACATATCCATTAACATCCATTAACCTGCATTTCAGGCCAGGAACACATTCCCAGAAAAGCTGGAAAAGGCTCAATTTAGAGTTTGAGATTACAAAAAAAAAAAAAAAAAAAAAAAAAAAATCAACAATGACATGACAGGTGAGGTCAAAAGGTGATTGTAATCAGACATTGGTAGAAAAACAGAAGCATGAAAAGCTTTAAGGACCAAAGAGAGAGACAGGATGGCCCGTTTCTCAGTAATGCATGTGAAAGTGATTGAAATGTCCTTCAAAAATATTGGAAGAGATTTGCACATTTCTCCCTCTGCAGTGCACAGTGTGTGTGAGAGTATGTGTGTGAGAATATTCCTTAATGCTTCAATGTAACAGTAGTGTCTGTGACAGCCTTGTGTCTTTTGAAACGCCACAAAATTCTTTCCTAACCATGTGACACTCTCTAATTGTCAGGCCTACTGCTGTTCAGCCATTCCGCTAGAATCTGAGACCTATAGTTGTCACTAGAAGGCCATAAAAGGAAGCCAATAATATGAACTTACAAATGACAAGTAGTAACCAAACCCTCTGCACTGCACATGTCGTCTCACACCCAGGAAGGTCAATGAGTTCAGCAGCATCTTCCTGTTCACAATGTACACAATGTTCACATCCTCACAGGAAGAGAATATACAGAACATACAGAAACAGTCTGAAGGTAAATAGTTGGTTATTGACAGGGATTTGAATTAAAATGGTCCTTTGAGACTTGATGCATGTGCTTTTCTATCCTTTTCAGGATAGAATTCTGCTGACGTTGCAGTAAAAAACATTTAAGAAGAATTTCAGCAAAGTATAAATGTCTGTTTTAAGCAGTTATTTCATTATAAGTTGGTTTTAAGAGGCTTGGATGCAGATTTTTGTTTGATGCACTGTAAACTGTACACTTCCATCATGATTTAACTTAATGAAGTACTGATTAGCAAAACCATGTACTGAACAGGAACAACAAATTATACTGGGATAGCACATTTTGAAATACAATCAAATTACTTTTTTACTTCTGTTTGAAGACATAAATATATGCTTAACGCTAAAATTTTTTTTTTTTTCTGAGGTGCCTTAAACATTTGCACAGTTCTCTTCTGCTGAATTTATGGTGGAGAGATGACCGTGCATGTTTGCTGTTTGCAAAGTGAGCATAGTCATCAAATAAAAGAGAAATGAAGGAGTGCAAGAGACTTTTCAGAACTACTGCAGAGAGTATACGATTCTATCTCTCTTTTTTTCTTCTTCCCTCTCTCTGTCTGTCTGTCTGTCTGTCTGTCTGTCCCTCACTCTGTCTCTTTCTCTCTCTTTGGTTGCCTGAGGCTCAGGCTTAGAGATGGGTGACAATATAATTACGGCTTCCATAAATACAACCTTTCCTCTGTAATAGTAGCACTGCTTTGAATAACAACAGCCTGTAATGTTCCTCAGACTGTCCTCTGAGTGTAATCTCTAAGCAAGGTTTTGTGGCTGATATGGAAGACGGGACAATTTATGGTATGGACAAAGTTGAAACTGCTAGTATAAAGCTATTACTTATATATATATATCACAAAAGTGAGTACAATCCTCACATTTTTGGAAATAGTTTATTAAATCTTTTCTTGGAACAACACTGAAGAGATGATACTCTGATACAATGTAAAGTAGTTATATAACAGTTTAATTTGGAGGTGTGTTGGGTTCGTTTATCATGTTGGAATACTGCCCTGCGGCCCAGTTTCTGAAGGGAGGGGATCATGCTCTGCTTCAGTGTGTCACAGTACATGTTGGCGTTCATGGTTCCCTCAATGAACTGTAGCTCCCCAGTGCCGGCAGCACTCATGCAGCTCCGAACCATGACACTCCCACCACCATGCTTGACTGTAGGCAAGACACACTTGTCTTTGTACTCCTCACCTGGTTTCCACCACACACGCTTGACACCATCTGAACCAAATGTCTCTCATACATCTATTTTCAAAAGACAACCTCTGGATGTAACGCTGAGCAAGTGCACTCAACTTCTTTGGCCGACCATGACGAGGCCTTTTCTGAGTGGAACCTGTCCTGTTAAACCGCTGTATGGTATTGGCCACCGTGCTGCAGCTCAGTTTCAGGGTGTTGTCAATCTTCTTATAGCCAAGGCCATCTTTATGTAGAGCAACAAATCTTTTTTTCAGATTTTCAGAGAGTTCTTTGCCATGATGTGACATGTTGAACTTCCAGTGACCAGGATGAGAGAGTGTGAGAGCGATAACACCAAATTTCACACACCTGCTCCCCATTCACACCTGAGACCTTGTAACACTAACGAGTCACATGACACCGGGGAGGGAAAATGGCTAATTGGGCACAATGTGGACATTTTTTCACTTAGGGGTGTACTCACTTTTGTTGCCAGTGGTTTAGAGATTATTGGCTGTGCTGAGTTATTTTGAGGGGACAAAGTGTCATATCTTCAGTGTTGTCCCATGAAAAGATATAGTATTTACAAAAATGTGAGGGGCGTACTCACTTTAATGAGATACTGTGTATGTATATATACATATTTATATATATAATATAATATAATGTGTGTGTGTATGTTTATTTTAAGCATGTTCATGATAGGCTGCATTTTGTCCTTATGCAGGAAAGCCAGCTGTGGGATCTCTCACAAGCTTTCATATTTAATCTTACGTCGACTCCTTGGATGACTCCTTACTACTGCAAAATGCATATATTTATTTAAATGCAATTTTGTAGCATTTCTACTGGTCTATTTGTCATTTGTGTTCAAATGATATATATCTTTAAAAAAATCAAACAATAAAATGGAGATTGGACTCTTTTAAAAGAGAAACCATAAAATATTTACTCTTCTCAAAGTCTGTAGTCACAACTGTGCTTAATCTGGTCCTTATCTGCAGTCATTGTGTCATAGCAACATAGGAGTTAAGTGATTACTGACTAAAGCTATAATTTTAACCCAGTATGATCCAACAATCTTCATAGTAATTACATTTTGATGGTAGTAACTGGGTGTGGATGTCTTCCGTAATTGGCTGAACCCAGAGCTGTGTGCTGGTTGTTACTGAGCACTACTCCTGTCATGTACATTAGAGTTAAGCTGTTCTGATCTATCTGCTGAGTTTAATAAGTTGCACAACTTTTCTGTATGAAGACACCAGTCATCTTCTTTAAATATTGCACATTTCCTGTGGTTAAAGTCCTTTAGCTCAGGGCTAGATAGTTTTTTTTTTTTAAGTTATGGTACCCAATATCCAACAGTAAAAGAGAATGGGGCTTATTGCTGGTCCTTTATCAAAGCTGAGCACAGGCTGGAGCTTTTAGAATGTCAAACACACTTTGAGACAGTAAACACGTGATGATTTAAATATAGATTAAAAATTCTGCTACATGGAAACAATCACCTGCCATATTTAAATATTAGTTGTCAAGGACTTCCCAATTACCCCTCAGTGTGTTGCTAGAGTTATCCAAAAAAATTGAAAGCACTAAGCCTTTTCATTTTCACAAGCATTTGTGGTTCAGTGGTAGAACTCTCGTCTGCCATGCAGGCCAGGAAGCCCGGGTCCAATTCCTGGCCAATGCAGCAATTGAAGCATTGGGCAGTGGTGGCCTAGTGGTTAGGGAGTTAGCCACAGATTGTGGGTTCAAACCCACAGGGTTGCCCTGAGGTACCCTTGAGCAAGGTACTGTCCCTGTCACTGCTCCCCGGGCAGCTTTCATAGCACGGTGTGTGTTTGTGTGCATGCGTTAAATGCAGAGGTCCAATGTCATTGTGGTTCACTGTGTGTTGTGCTGTGTATTCTCACAATGACAAGAATAGTCACTTTCAATTGAACTTCAATTCCGCTATGATAAAATCCACCTGGTCTTCTAGAGGATGTCACAATGGCCAGGAGGATAGCTCTGTCACCTCACAGCAAGAAGGTCCTGGGTTTGATTCCCAGGCAGGCAGCCTGGGTCCTTTCTGTGTGCAGTTTTCATGTTCTCCCTGTGTCTGCGTGGGTTTCCTCCGGGTGCTCTGGTTTCCATCCACAGTCCAAAGTCATGCATATCAGGGGGGTTGGGGATCCTAAATTGCCAGTGTGTTTGCCTTGCAATGAACAGGCAACCTGTCTAGATTTTCTCTGCCCCTGTGTGTGCTCGGAGAGGCTCCAGCACTATCAAGATGAGCGGTTGAGAAAAGTAATGAAAGAAATGTCTTCTTGGACTGTTAAACTGATGGATGAATATGCTTTCATGTTGAGATGGAGCATAAGCATGTAAACTGCATGTGCAGTGATAGTTTGTTTTTGATGTGATTTTTGATCTTAAGATGATAATATCAATCATTTCTTATTATTTAAACCCAAAACAAAAGGCATTCTCCAGGTTGTGTTAACATGCCAGGGAGACCCAAATTTTCAAACACCACTACAATGTCAGTAGTGCTCTGATCCATTCACTGGCTTCCTGTGCTGACCTGAATAAAATTTAAAACTGAATGCTTGCCGACAAAGCCATACTCAGACCATGGCTCCAAACTGGCCCTCTTAGAGTATTAATCTCTCACTTCTCACAAGCAAAAAATGTGCATCAAGACTCTTCTCAGTCTCAGCTCCCAAGTGGGGGAGTGAACTTTGCTTGACCATTAGAACGGCTGTCTTGAGTCCCTAGTTGTCAAACTGACCCATCTTCATAGTGAGTTCTTAGATAATAAGAACACCCTCATGCCTTGAACAAATTTTTTTTAAAAAATCCCATATAAGAGGGCTGTAAATGTAAATGTGAACGATGCTCCAATTTGCAAGTTTTCAAATAAAGTCCGACAGTACAGACACACTAAAAGACTGATAAAAAGTCAAACAGTGAAATTTGCCCACGCTTGCACGTTCACAATCAGATTTGAGCAAAGGCGGCACTGCTGAATAAGAGCCAGTCTGTATTCTAAAGAACCATTGTGGAAGTGCTAGAAAAGAAATTACTGAACAAAGGAAAATCAACAGAACAAAAAACAAAGAACAAAGAAAAGAATACACAAAGGAATACAGTAGAAAAAGCTTGATATTTCTTAAGTACTGCAAGGGAATAAGAAACAGCCTTTTAGGAAACTGACTTTTCTCAGAAATAAGCGACTATGACTCAAGACTCAACAAGGTCACTGTGCTAACAGGGTACCATAAGAGGTCAAGTTGCTACATCATTTATTTTTGCTCCATTTGTAACTGGTAAAGCAATTTATAGCTGAATGTTTTCAAGGAACACCCTTCTGGATGAATAGTGCATATCCATGGCACAGAATTCAATCATCCAATACAATGTTTGGATTTGCACTTCTTTCACTTCTGCCATTTAGTAGTTTTTATGTTAGGTTGGCAACAGCACCATGAATGCTTTTGCTGTTCATCTTTCACGTTTTATTTTAGATCAGACTCAAAAATAGACTTCTATTCTTCAGATTCTTCATGCTGGTAGATGGTGGAGATAAGAGGTTCCACCAGCTGTGACTGAAGTCTACCAACAGCTAAAGTTAAGCCCATCTATGGGCTCATCTAAACAGCTAATGATGAATTTAGCTGGTTTATTTGAAGAAAAATCATCTTCATTTTCTATAAAATGAAAGGATCTTACAGGCAAATAAAGAAATAAATAAATTAAATTCCCACTGAAAACCCCTGGATACCCCGGTCTTCTATCAGCTTTCATAACTTTTTTGCTACAAAGATACTATTAAGCGCTTTATAATAAGTCTATTTAATAGTATACAGCACACCTCCATTACCAAACTCATCCAAAAAAAAAAACCCAAAACAAATAACCCAATGGAGTGGCAGTGCTAACCTTTGTTAACCTTTGACCAACCATTCAAATCATGGTTAAAACACATCCAGTAACTTTCGTTACCCCACCTCAAATCATAAAAGGTGAACTATATATTCCAAATGCCAGAAAATATAGTCCTTTAGCCCAATTGCACTCCAATTGATCTTGATGAACTCGAATGCCTTTCCTGAAATTGATATTGGCTACTTTCACTTTATTATATCAGTAACTATGCATTTACTGCTCACTTGCTTCTGGCAAGTTCTCAGCAACAAGCTCCTTATATTCATTCACTCACATACTCTTTCTTACACACACACGCAGACACACACACACAAGCTGCATTGTTTAATCAGCAAAGTATAAGGACCAATAGCACCCGTTACTCAGATAACTTAAATCACAACGCCGACTAATGGGGAGTGTGAAACACTTTCAGCTCCCTTTCACTGTTTTCAGAATTCCCACACACACACACACACCTACACACACACACACACACACAATGAGTCAGACAGCGTTGGGAAGATCACAGGGAGCTGACAGTGTAAAGTCCAGTGGCATTACTGCAGATAAGGTGATGAATCAGAGGTTATCATTTATCTTCATTTATGAGTACTGGGATTTACTTAACGTTGTACTACAAAAAGGGCCGACTGGACTTCAGACTTCAACCCCCTTATATAGAGATACCATGCAGCTGTATGCTATACATGTACACAAACTCCGGTTTCATTTACTATATTGCCCAAAAAAAAAAAAAAAAAGGGAGACAGAAGTGTAGACTATAACTAAATATGGTCAAAAGAATTGAATGATGTTTTACATGCATAAAAATCACAGTTTCTTTCTTTCTACCTTGCTTTTAAAGATTAAATGAGTAAAACAGCTTAATATATATAAAAATGTAAAAATACATTTAAAGTTTTCAACATTCATTTCTCTAAAGGACATCTTGATGGATGGTCTTTAAAGGACCACTTAGTAAATGCGTGATTATTTTCCAAAATGGCCCCATATTTATTTTTTTTGAATATATAAACAGGCTGTTTTTGTTACTCTGCTTTAATACTGATAAAACAGATAAACTCTGTATAACTTTACTGTAAAAGCATTAAGCTAAACTCCTGTAGGGTGGTTGGTGAAATATGAAAATGCTTTCTGTGGTTAGTTTTCATACGTGGGCTGCTTAAACTGGGCAGTTAACGTTGCATGTTAAAACTTAAAAAAAAAAAAAAAAACCCAAAAAAACCCCATTAAATTCTTTCATTTCAAAAGCGAAAGGAACGTTTGATTTTCCAAATGGTTCTTAAGGGGGCTTTTATCCTTTGGTATTTCAGATGTGTGCTGATTTATATGGCAGTGACAAGATAGATTGCAAAATTTTTTATGAACATGCTGTTGGGAAACCTTTTTTAATAACTGACATCTTGTCAGCATTAGTGACATCAGTGTTTTTAAAACCCAAAGAATCAATGGCTGGAATCCATTTTCTCCCTGGATTCTTGTGAATGCAACTTAGGACTTTTATTTGCCTGATATATGCTTTTGTAAAGTACTGTGCTTTTTTAAATGTATTTCTGTATTTATTTTGAATAGAGCAACATCAATTGTTTTTCTGTGACCATTTGTCCAGAGGGCGCAGTCACAGTAACGCCATTGTGCACTGGAGTCAGGTGGAACACTCTGCACTTCAGGGGAATTCTGGGAGGTTCTGCAACAAAGTCAATATTCCAGAGATGGAGCCAAATTCCATGGATAAACCCAATTTCCATGAAACATTCTGAAATGGTGGAAAACTCTAACACATAGGGTATTCACTCTCTCACACATGACCATACATAAGCATTCACACATACACACACACACACACACTACCAACCAAGATTTTGGTGCTTTGAAACAAAATTGCTACCCATGAATACCATCCTGTCAGATTGTTAATATGCATGTGCACGTGTGCGAAAGATGGAGGCTGAGGGAGGTGGGGGGGAGGTTGCAGCATTAGGGAGGTGCTACACTGAAAGCTTAGGGATCAGAGTGACCTCAGCTGCTCTCCTGCTGACAGAGAGAGCTGTGGGGGTCTGATGCAAGGCAGAAAGAGAAGGATAGAGAGAAAGTGAGAATGACAGAGAGAGACATGTCCAGTCTAATCACCCGGTCTTCTCCAGACATGGAGACACCCATACTTGACCTTGGTGTTGCTGAGGGTCCATAGGGCTGCACAGCTGTCTATTTATACCATTCATCTAAGGCACAAGAGGGATAATGTGGATTTTTTGCGAACTTACAGAAAGGCCTTTTGAGACCCAGGCTTCAGCAGAATTAGCCTGTGAAGTTATACACGTGATATGAATAAGCATGTGATGACATAAGTGAAACAGGATGAGAAAGAATGGCTTCTAAAGTAAATGATACTCAGTTCATGTGCAAATGTGCCGAGTTTGAGGTTAATACCCACCAAGTGACTTGAACTGAAGTGCCCTCTTTTTGGGGTAGTTTCTACCCCCTCAGCCCTGCGACCTCCAAGAGCCCACTTGACGTTTAGCCTTTCAGTCAATGCAACAGAGCCAATATCTAAGAGACTAAAAGGCTGGAGTCCAGAATCTGTTACTGTGCGACGGGTGGAGCAAAGTGAAGTGAAAGGGACTATTGTCATTGTAAATTTCACTACAACACTCAGTAGACCATAAATAAAATGCTTCTCTGCATTAAACCTATTCACACTGTGCAGCAAGGGATGGGGTGGGTACCTTGCTCAATCATACCTCAGGGCGACCTACTGGTATGAGATTAGAGCCCACAATGTTTGAATACAGGGTCTAGCATTCAACCACTAGTCCATTACTGCCCAGATACATCATTTAAAAGATTTAACAAAGAATCAACATTCTAAAGAATTAGTTAAAGAATTAACAAAAAATGATTTAACATTTAAAATTTAAAAGAAATTTTCATAAGAAAATTGTATTTGACTGGGCAGTGCCCATGCATGCTCATAACCTAACGGCCTATCAAAAAGACCAAAAACAGCTGCAAAACGCAGGATGTCACAGTAGCAGAACACTGCTGTTGGTTGCACTTTCTGTCCTTTCTTCAGCTTTTCTGATGAACATTGTCCTTGGAACTGATCCAGGAGGGTCACTCTAACATCCATTTTAAACATCTGACAGCAAACATTAGCCAATGAAGAATCAATACAGACGATTGTGGGAAAAAGAAAGGCTAAAACCCTGACGTTTTTCTGTGTTTACTTCATGCACTGCTTCCATTGAAGCTGTTTGTTCTTGGTCACTTTGACCCACAAATGAACGCTTTGATACAGGCCTCGTCAAGGTTAGCTTGAGTTCACAGTGCTGCCAGCGTGTGTTCACTTATGGCCGGCAGTGAATGTCTTTCAAAGAGCATACACAGCTTTACAAAACAATAGCTCTACAACTATTAACAGAAATGATGATGTAAAAACTATGAGGTACAATTATTAGACTTGTATGTCTGACCTGCACTGTTGGCTGTAACATCCAGGATTTTGACAGATAATAGCACTAATTATTATTAGAAATTATAAAATTATTTATAAAATTAATGTGTGTATGTGTGTGTGTGTGTTTCACCATCTGCATGCAACCACAAATTAAAATGTCTCTTTCTTTTTTAGCCATTCAATTAAGCAAAGAGATTAATTTATAATTTATAAGATTAATAGTTTCTATCACAACCAATATCTCTTTGTTTTTTGTTTTAATTTCTCCTTTTATAACCAGATAAATCCAGTTGAGTAAAGAGGATTTACACAACAACCACTGATTCAGCAGTCATCATTCAGAGATATGAGGAAATTGAATTCCCCTTAAATCGCTTTCCCCCAGTTTGGCACGAGCACCCGCAAAGCATTAACTGTGAAATTGCCTAAACAATACAGAATATGTTCACTTATTAGCTGAGGCTTCCACCATCTGTTAATGCAAAGCTCCAGTGCCATGATGTGCAGTAGCAGATGTCCAAGCATATAGGACCCTTCTGAAGCTGAAATCCATCAGTGTGCTCAACACATCGGCCTGCGTGATACACATCCAGACACATCTAGCCTCAAATATGTGCTAAACTCTCTGCCAGCAAAACTCTGGATGACTTCCATCTGGGTGTCCTAAAGATGTGATGTGCACAACTGTATGAAAGTTTTGAAATGATGCAAACTTCGTGCAATTTCCAAATGATCACACACGCAAAACAAACGGACAATGATATGCTTACATGTTAAGATTATGTTATATTCTTAACCTTCCCTAATTGATAAAGTCATAAGGATGTGTATAATGACAAATCTCTGGAATTGTAAATGCTGAAAACATCATCGTGCTGCTCCAGTGAGGGCTTCGGTACAATCAAATCCTTTTCTGGAGATTTGCCTTGAGCTGCACTGCCTCCGAGACTTAATAAATCCTTAATGATAAACACAGCAATGAATGTATTCTATGAAAATTTTGCTCTGATTTGAAACATAAGGTTTCCCCCTCTTCTACTATCTTTAGTATATCTATAGAGTAGTATATCTATAAAAGGCAGCTCCTAAATAGCACAATGCCATCAATAATGTGCTTTGACTCTACAGAGTTTGATTTTATTGCAGTTCCAACCCCTGAATGAATTGGAAATCTGAGTTATTTTATAATTATCATAAGATATTATGTAATCCCTTCTAATTATTTTAATCTATTTCTGATGGCTTGATTAAGTCTTTGGAGGTCAAATGATCCAATTAATTTGATCTGCTGTTAAAATGTATGGTGATGCTGTTGAAACAAAACTATAAAAAAAAAATATTTCCATGGCGTACTGACCAAGTTGTGATGTGGCTGAGAGAGTGAGTGATTGAGTGAGTAAGATAAGCTCTGCTTTGATAAGTTTAAAATGCTTTCATGGAAAATAACTTAATCACAGCACTATCTCTTCATCACCAGACATTTATTGGGTTTTTTTTGCTTTTAAATTAAATAGTGAATCACTATTATTGCATTGTGTTTCTAAAATGTAAGCCAATAGATCTTTGAGCATATGGAAAAGTGGCCACAGGTTCAAAGGCTAAATGCAGGCTAAGATTTGTCTTAGTAACTGTAATGTTAAGCTCACGCACCTTATAAGTAACATCAGGACACACTGTGTGCCTATGTTTCTACAGCCATGTGGTCAGCCGTGCTGGTTATTGTTATATTAACTAAAATTAATTGCATTAATAACTATTAATTGTTAAGAAATATATTTTGAAAAGAGCAAATCACTCTTTGCTTTCATATTTTTGGCCTGTAATGTAAATGTATAATTGATTTATAAACTCTACCTGGACTGCAGTAGGTAGAGACCTTGCTCTCTAATGTGGAAAGCCTAGAGAGCTTAGAGAAGATTTAAACTGAGGTTATTAACTAATGGAGCTTAAGGCCAGGTGTGAGGCTCAGGCTGACCGACAATTACCCCCAATCACTACCCATTTTGCTGAGCTTCCTGCTGGGCAGAGACATGCTCAAAAAAGCTTTTCTCCCAAAATTCCCATAATTTGTTCTTTATTTTTTATATAATATGAGCAACATTGCAGCAGGCAATATATTTGGGGGTGGCCTTCGGAAGCATCATCACTGACAGAACTTTGACATCTTACAGTGGCATAAAAAGACAAGATCAAGATTATTTTTCATTATATGCAATGCAAAGAGAGCATTTCATAGTAGATTAACAAATGAAATGAAAGCACCAGAACGAAAGCCCAGTAAGGGCTAAGTGCTTTCAAAAAGTTTGCCTAAGGGCATAATGTCAGTATCATTGGGTAACAGAACTATACTGTGAAATAGACAAGCACTTTGGTGATGTTCATCCCAGTGTAGCAGTGCAGTTAATGTTAATGCAGCACCTAAATTATGAAATAGTGTCCAGGGGATCTTTTTAGATATTTTCAAAATGAATTTGTTATATGAACACTTAACCCTAAATTGAGCCCATTTTAAACACAGAATAGAATATTTGTTACATGCAGAAACCTTTTGCTGGGTATGTATCAGATGTGAATGTGCAAGGCAGAATTGTTTGAATTGGTCTTATTTAGCCCAACTATAGAAATGGTCTGATTTGCTTTACGTATCACTGAGATATGAATATTCAAGAAAAATGAGCGGATCTGTTACAGCTACATCTTTAACTACACATTTAGAGGCATGACCACTATGTGCTACTGTCCATTGCTGTCAGAGCAAGAAAAGGAGGTGAATAAGAAAGAAAAAGTTTAAAGCACTCTCTGATGTAAAATTTATTCAGAAAAAACAGTGCAAGTAACACTGTGCTGATTTGTGGCAATCTGTGAGAAGCAATTGGACTTCTTCAGCATTATTGTGTGCATGTGAGCTGCGCTGCTTTAGTGAGCATTTCTTCGTGACAATGGCTTCCGCAGTGAGTGTGAATGTCATTCAAGATGGCCGTTCTTGCTGCCTGGTGAGGCCCCAGCCATCTGCCTCTCGCCCATCCCAAATGGCATCACTGCTTCATGTGCCACCTTACCCAGGCCCATATGGCCATCTCAGTGTTCTAGAGCTGTCTCAAATTTCAGGAATAGGAGCATTTTGGAGAAGAATAATAGCCTCTGAGAATTTGGATGGAATGAAATTTGATGTCGGTGTTGAAAGCCTTTGGCTTAAGTAATGTGGTTGGCTTAAAGGGTCCATGTAATGAAAGACTGTGCTCTTCTTTGCTGTATAATGAAATATAAAAAGTTCATGTGGTACATATATGAACATTAAGCCCACCATTTGAAATGTATTGTTTTGTGATTTCACAAAAACCAATGTACTCACACGCATCGGCCTATTACGCCAATTGTGGTTTTGTCTATTCATGCCTGTTTATTCTGTTATGAGCTGTTTCAGCCAAGATTACTTTTTGAATGAGGCACATTTAAAGGCAGCCAATCAGAACAAAGTTAATTTATATTCACAGCAGTGTTAAACCCCTCCAAAGACATTTTCTGTAGGTGTGTACTACTTAAGCCTTATCTTTTCTTTTCCTTTAATATTAAAAATGTAAATCCATCACACTGGAGGGTCATAAATGTATTAATCTCTGCTTTACAATGAGGTTCACCATATGGTGGATGAGGGCAAATGGGAAAAGGTAGTTTGTCCTCATCCACAGACAGCAGCAATAAAACAGACATTAAGGTATTGTATGGTCGTAAATGTGACGTGTCCCAAAGTACAAAGGCTCAATAAAGCCAACATAATAAAGCCTCGCTCTTGGCTCGTCATGGCCCAACAGCAGCTGCACATTAAAAAGAGATGTATAGCAATGCACTTTTACCACGTCAAGTCCTAATTGTTTGGTTGGGGTAATTAAAAAATACCAGCTGTTTTTACATACATTAAGCACTGTGGCGTAAATTTAGAGGCCAAGCACTTTAAGTTTAGTACAGGGTCAGTGTGTGTGGATAAACCATTTAGGATAAGATGTGGCTGGATATTTCCCTTTTACATTTTATTATTCTCAAATTGTATCTTCTCACTGGCTACATTTCTAAATGAAAAAGAAAATAAAGGGACGTTTATTAAATTCTAAGAAAAACTAAAAAATTTTGAACCTTCGCAAAGGTTAACTCTCATTCATCTGACTTAAAAAGTGTTTCTTTAAAGAACTATCATAAAAAAAAAAACGAGTAAAATGGTTCTTTTATGACAATGAAGAATCCCTTTGAGGAACTTCTTTCAAGGGGGAGGTATTGTTTCCCTTAAACAAACTAATCCATCAATTAAAGTGGATCTAGTTTAGTTTTAGTTTAGACTAAAATGGACAGTTTAGTCAAGAAATGTGTTTTTTACCATTGGCAAGGCTCTCATAATCCTTTAGATAAATGGAGCAGGGCAGGTCCCATAAACCAACCAAAAAAGCATATTAGACATGGAGTGTAAGCTTCCCTCTTCTCCATGCAGATCATGTCCAGCTTCTTAACGTTCTTGAGTCTCTGCTTGTGAATTGCCCCCTTCAATATACACAACAAGTTTTCAGTTGAGTTCTGGACACCAAAATGATACTGGTAGAACTCTGATTTTGTGTTCCCCGAACCCTTTCTGTGTATATTTTGATTTATTTAGGGTCATTCTCTTACTGCAAGGTCCACCCATGGACAATTTTCTGGTTCTGGCAGATTCTGACAGATTTCACGAAGTCTGTTGCTATGTGGTGAGATTCATCTTGATTTTTTGACCATCCATAGGTAGGGATATTTAATATGTTTGTTATATAGCTGAATATTATTGACTTGATACTTGTCACACATGAGAGTATGCATTAATGCTTATTTGAATCGGCAAAAGTCTGCTTGTTGCTTTTTAATGACGCTGTTGAGACTGCTCTGCAGCAGGTGTGTTCTGGGCAGTATACATATAAGAGGATTAAGACTGATACAGTGATGTCATCTGTTGGATCATTAAAAAATAGGGTTGTGTATCAGACACAGGTGTGTTAGATTAGGGATAAAGCTCAATCCAACAGCAGTGACAACTGTCAGATCCTGCATAAAATAAAGGGTACATTTATCCATTATCTTTAATTTACAATGGGATAAAAGCCAGCATATGGAAAAGAATACTTTACTGCAATGGAATACATATTGTCATTACTCTACAGTGTAATATATATCACTTTATTACTTTTTTACTTTTTTTTATATATATATTCCTTTTTGAACACTTTACTCTAAGTTGTATTAATAACACAATATTACATTTATAAGCTTTTTCTGATAATTGGCAGGCTTCTTAAGAGTCAGCTGTCATAACAAATTCTAGCGGTTAGGAGAACAAAATTTTCCCACTTCAGCATCCATGGCTGAAGTTTCTTTGGGCAAAGGACTTGAATCTACACCTGCCCTTGGGTGCTAAAAACACTCCTCAGAATAAACTTTATTTTTCTGGACATAAAGCTCTATGAACAATCTTTACATGGTAAAGAATCACACTTTTAAAAGGTCCCATGGACTCAAGTGTAATATTAAAAAATATTTACTCTACAGGCCATATAGTCCAATTTTAGAAGCTTTAAATTCCCTGTGTCGGTGATGTCCATAAAGCCAACATATTTACATAAATCTGCTTCTTAAAACTTATAGTTGCTCTTTCAAGCTAAAGTTAGATGTTGTGTTTCATCAAGGGGTGCTTTCTGAATGAGGTATAGAACTCTGTGGCCAATCAGAACATGTAAATACATTACTCTAAAGGCAGAGTAATAAATCAGCCTGTTTTATTTTAAGGGTAAGTAATATAAAAATAACCTTTGACTATTTTTGGTACAGTATATTGGGCCTTTTAATTATTAGAAAGGGATTTCTAATGTGGGGGGATGTTGGGCAAATGCAGCAAAAAGAACATCACTTGGCATCACTCCAAAGAACTTCTGGCACCTGGACAACAAAATCATTACTCCTGAACAAATAATCCCTGAAAATCTCAATAATCCCTGACAGTGTGTAGCCTGAATAAATCATCCGATACTGTCACCTGAAAATGAAAGCTTCCTGGAAGGCTCAGTTTTATGAATGCTCAATCTCCCCTTTCTTTTCTCACACCTGCAAACTCTCTAAGATTGGCTATGCTTTGGATTGTGAGGATTCAGGCTGAGCTGTATTCTGAAGCAGCTGATGTGGTCCTCACAAAAGCAGTTGGAGGGCGAGCAAAACTGCATGTTTCCCCCAACAGAGACAATACCAGAAAAGGGTTTTGGGCGCAGTTTAATCCAGATACTCCAAACAGAGCTTTTTCAGTTACTACTGTTCAGCCAGACTGGAAGACTGCACATACATACACAGACAAACGCACACAAAAATAGGGGTAGTATACTTGAAAAGAAAAAAAAATACATAGATGAAAATACACATCAGGGACTCACAAACAGGCCTTAAAGTTCCTGTGATTTGCATTGTACAAATCAATGCACAACAAGCCAGGAGCAGAATGGTCTACTAGCTAAAACTGTTTCAATATATGAAACAAAGACACAAACTTGTGAATGAGCTGAACAACAGCAGGATGAAAAGGATCTTATATGCTGAGGAGCTAAAAGAAATGACCTCTGCTTACTCTGAATACAAGACAAAGACAAGACACCTTTGTGACTCATACTTTTTGAGGTTCAGACACTACAGTTAGATTGACTAGATCAGACAAGCACATTCCTCAGATGCATGATCGAATTGAAATCCGGGGGAATTTGCCCATCCTGTCTAGTTAGAGGAACGTGTGTGTGTGTGTGTGTGTGTGTGTGTGTGTGTGTGTGTGTGTGTGTTGGGAGGCTCTGCTTATTAAGCTAAAAAGTGAGGATGATTACAATTAACTAGCCCAACTAAACCAGATACCCAATTGATGATTGACTGGATTCAACTACAACAGATACCTGGATTCCATGGAAGACTAAATAATCTACCTTTAAAGCATCAGGCGTAGATACTTGGGTCAAACAGTTGAGGAGCATTTAAATGACCATTTGGTTTGCAGTGCTTTATCTTTACCTCAGTCAAATTTAACAACTTTGCCAGTTAATTAATAGGCAATTATATAAATCTGCACATCAAGCAAATTTCCACCCTCTGGCTGGGTTACACAGAATGGTAGATACACAGATGGCATCAAACAGCAATGGCAACCAAAGGCAACCTGCAGCTGTGGAAAAGTTCATAAGATAATTGGAATGACCAAAAATAGATGAAATGCAGAGGTTTGGTGGTCAATTTAAATCTGCAGTCCAGTTAGTATCAACACATGTCTGATTTCTATTGCATAATTGCATAATTATAAGCATTCTATAGATCAAAGGATACCACCTTGGTATTTGCAGTAGGTATCACTTTCAGTTTTGCTTTCCTTTTTACACAAACTCTTAAATGACAGTCTGACCATTCTGATATCTCTAAGCATAAAGGGTTAAAGTATGACGCACCTGGAGATCACAGTCTGAAGGTTGGACACAGAAATCTACGCATGCAAGCGAGAATGTGTATGGCTATATGAGTGAGTGTGAGAATAGCCAATCTGGCAACATTTGCCCCCTCCTTCACCTTTTACTCTTATCCCAGAGGGCCCTTCTTCCGCACGGGTATCAGAAGCCTAGCCTATAGTCTGGTTGGCGGCACCGGTGTCATCAGCCCACAGCAGGGGCCCTCAGCAAACATCCCTACTAAATGGGGTCAAAGGGCAGCAAATATTTGATCAAGGCCAAAACCGACCTTAAACTTGGTTCGACAAAAGTGAAGGTCAGAGAAGTGGGTCACTACGTCAATACCAGTTGTGGCTGCTTTGATAAATTGAACTTGCTCTAACATTCCCTGAACCATTCAGCATGCAAGACTCTAAAGGTCTACAGTTGTTTGAACTACTAAATCACATTTACACAACAAAAGAAAGTCATGACAACCTTTTTAAAATTCAACTCAGTTTGAGAAATGAAAGTGTTAAAATGTACATTGTCAAGGAAGCGACTAATTGATTAGTTTACAGTTAGCAACATGTCTTTATTGGTTAAGGCTGCATGGATAACACTGTGCAAAAGTTTTAGCAAAATTGGAAAACCTTTTCATTTGGGTAGTATGCATTTAGAAATACTCTAATGTAATAAACGCAAATATGAAAAAACACATATATACAGTAAGGAATGTTTTTATGCATTTCAGTCTTGTTTAATCTCTCCTTAATCCATGCTTCATTAAGTAAATCAGGTGTGCTGCTTTTGGAAGTGTACAGTTTACTGAGCGCATCAAGGAGATCTTGAACAAACCCCGTCTTCTTAAAATCAGAGTATAAGATATCAACCTTATTACTTTTTATCAAATTAATCTTTACAAGTAAAAAACAACTTTTTGCTTTAGTGGCTTAAACTTTTGCAAAGAACAGTTTATAAGGTGAAAGGATTTAGAAGTAAAGGTTTTTCTGGGTCTAACAGGCTTCTGCAGTAAGGAACAGTTAGGCTGTATAACAACCTTTTAGATATTTAGTGTAGATAGTAGTCCTTTATCGATTCCCACTGGTAGAACTGGCATAAAATATATTAGTTATGATCATTTTATCTTCTTAAAATCAGTATCAGTCACAAAGTGATCATATCAGTAAGGCCCTAATCTCAGACAAGTCTTAATGCATCTTCTATCACCCATCTTAATCAGCCTAAGAGCCCTACAGTTTCTTTATGGAATGAAAAGCTCAGAATCTGCCTTAACATGACCTTGGAGTCATCAATCATAAAAGCTGCCATGCATGCACTTTCAACTGCCAAATGCCCATGATCTACCAGAGTCTGTTTTATGTAGCCATTAAAAAGCTGTCAGGGAGATGAGCTAACCTGTCTCTTCTGTAAATGGAGGCAAAGAGATGGGGGATGATGAAAAGGCCTGTGATTAACATTAGAGTTACTGCATTTCCACTGCAAATTCATGATTTATTTCAGCGCGTATCAGAGCATAAACGTATCCCACCATTATCGGCCCTCGGTTCTGATGTGGCATGGGTTTATGAAATCACCATCAGCAGGTCAATGGTGTACGTATTAAAAAATATATAAACACAGGACTAAATTCTCTTATTCAGAGGCAAATGAATAAGAGAATAAGAGAAATGGCCGAAATACCTCAGTTGGGAGAGCGTGAGACTGAAGATTTAAAAGGTCCCTGGTTCGATTCCTAGGCTTCTTGTCTTTGGGGCAGCGGTGGCCTAGTGGTTAAGGAGTTGGCCACAGGATCGGAAGATTGTGGGTTCAAACCCCTTACCAGTAGGTTACCCTGAGGTACCGTCCCTGTCACTGCTCCCCGGATGCTTTCATAGCTGCCCACTGCTGCATGGTGTTTGCATGGGTTAAATGCAGAGGTCCAATTTCGTTGTGGTTCACTGTGTGCTGTGACCTTGCAATGAATAGTCACTTTCAACTAATTTACACTAATTGTGTAAAAACCAGATCATTTAAAACCCTTCCAAAGCTTGGGTTGTGATCAGTTAAGCAGTGTGGTCAAAATCTCCAACTATTATAGGAACTGTAAATATTTATATGTATATGCATATATAGCTCTGTATAGCTCTGGGGTTCTTTCTTTCTTGTTAAAGAGCCCTGTAACACCCGGATTTCTAATTCATGGGATAATAAATGATTATTCTATTCTATTCTTTTCAAAGCTCTTATCAACGGTTATACCATGTGCATTTATCATCTGCCAGTGATCTGCTGCAGCTGGTGAACATTTAGTACCTGCTTTTGTTTCAAAAAGCTTAAATCCACCAATCACAGGCCACCATTCACAAATGTTTGGAGGCTAATTGCAGCACTGTGATGAGATGAACTACTGATTGACTTAAAAAGCTCATGCTATACAGATTTTATGGATGTTGTTTGACTAAACAATTGTTCATAACCTGTATCTTCATATTTATCCATTTGTAGCCAGACACAGTTTAGCTCCATCCATTCAGTTAAAAAGTATGTCTCAGAGTGAGTCAGTATGAACTCTCTGTGAATGAATCAAAATACAGAGCAGCCAATCAGAATAAAATGACGTCTTAAAGGCACAGTTAAAAAAAAGCTTAATCAGAATAAAAGAGAGAGAATTCTGATGCAAAGAGAAAAACAGAAATAATTATTTACATTTTAAGTCACATAAACATGTCTTAGGGAAATACATGACATCATGAAGTGTCTGCTATGAGCCCTTTAACAAAGATGACCAGCACGATGATGTTTTTGCACAGCAATATGAGGAAGAAAGGCTGAGTTCTTTTCATTGACAAAAATAAAATCCACCCCAGATAATCCCTGCCTCATTATTGGGTGCTTAAATTGAACAGACTTCATTAGTCTTTTAAAGCAGCCACCAAAACCAGATCTCACCAGTAATATCCTCATTAAGAGAGCAGGGACAGCGACCGGACCACACAAAAGGCTGTTTTAATTCATTAGAACTTTTGTAAGGAAGCCAGCAGAGGCCATGCCTTTGGTGAAATTTCACAAAATATAGCAGCCACTGATTTGCTGGGTGAAACTGAGTCCCAACTGCAGGAAAACTGTGATTCCTTGTTTAAAATAAAATGCTGTTAAAAGTGCTGTCTTTCCATTCTATTTAAATATTAGATATTTAAATTATTGCTAAAATATTTAATACCATTTGCATTCAGCCAGCTCTGTTTGGTCTGTTCAAACCTTGCAATGCTACGTGAACAAATCTCCAGGGATGAATAATTTAATTTTGTGATTGGAGGCAGGGCACTGAGTATTTTTCTAAATCAAAGAATACTCTTAAGCTATACCCAGTCATCTTGTCCCCTAAGTACAAGATTGTTTTTTTTCCACTGGCATGAAAAAGCAGGAAACACATTCTTAATAGGACCAATAAAAGATGCCCCCCAGGACTAAATATAATGCTTGTTCATTATTTATATTTGTGCACCCTGCTGCCCTCTAAAGGGGCTCACATTCAAACAATCAATAACATTTCTGCATACAGCTACCCCAACACACCTCAGCTGCCTCACAGCTTTCTTCATCAAATGCATGCATTTAGAGCTTCCAAATCTGGAGGTATAGGGAGGTATTCAAACCCATTCTTGCTTAAGATTTACCAAACAACTCTATAGGGTGCCTCTGTCCATTCCTACATTGTGAAAAGACAGCTCAGCACTATGAACTTGAGAGAGAAAAGGGAAATGCAATAGCAACAGAATCTCATATGTAGAGCTTTTATGATGAGTGTAATTTATTGGACTGGGATTTCATCTGCAGATGAGTTTAAAATTTCTCAGACTGAACTTTGGAGAAGATGAACCATGGAACATCCAAATCAAATGGGAGCTGTAATTAAGGCAAATAGCGGTTTTGCTATCATCAGCATCTGACGTTGTGTAAATTTGATGAGATTTCTTAGAAATTTTCTCTCAGTTTTGCTTTATTTCTGCTGTTGAAATGAATGATGTATTTAACAGCCACAAATTAAACAAAGGAAAGTATGGTTTCTAACTTTGCACAGCAATGTCACAACTGTTCCAAGTGTATGCAGTGCGTGGAGCACCACCGCGACATACGGAAGATGAGATGAAAGCTATGCAGGTGCTTTATTCTCTGCTGCGATGACACAGTTGATTAGCTGGTTTGTTGCTGAGACACTTTAGTGTTCACACTTTCAGTTTTATGTTTGCATCTCGGACAATGTCTGAGTGATTGGATCACAATGCGTCTTGGAGATACATTAGTCCCATCACTAGTTTTTACTTATGATCTGATTGTATGATATCAGTTGCAGGCATGAACGGGACCAGCAGCGTAAAGGTAGGTATTTCTTTCAACAAAATTCAGCTGCATTAGAGAATAACTGTACATCAATCATTCATGCATTTGAATCATGATAAAATCTTTTTTCCCCCTTTACAATTAAAAAAATTACAATTAGTTTCAGTTCCACTCTTGAGTCAACGAGATATGAGTGAGAATTAGTTAAATTTAAGGAGGAGGGTTTCACTGCATACACCCTAAAGAGATCTACTAGGGTCTAGATTTATAATAAAATAAATACAAACTTCCCTCCTGTATTTTATGCATGTATTTAGGCTATGAGGTGACAGGTGTCTGATAAACCTAAGTACTAACTCCTAAGTACTAAATTTGAATCTCATTAGCATATCTAAACATCTGTGGTTATCTTAACATTTCTCAGAAACGTTCTGGAAATTTGCCAACGTTCAAAAGTTATTGCACACGGCACAGAACAAGACACATCGAGAAATAGAGCTTTCCAGCGAAGCAGAGTCGCCCAGATAACAGGTGGTTTTTGAAGGAGATTACATCAACAGAGCACTCTAGAGTTTCCTACTGTGTCAGCGAAGCTCAGGTTCAGAAGTGGGCTGCAAGAGTAATCAAAAAGGTCAGCTGCTTTACAATACCTCACATATTACAATCACATGAAAGGATGTTGCAACCATGCATATATTCACATGTACATGCACATATCTTTTAAGCAAAAATAGGTTAACACATATCTCTACAGGAGAAAATTCTAATACTAAAAAACTTTTATTAATTTGCTGTATTTTATTGCTGTATTTTATTTTATTGGTTTCATATATTAAAAATATCTAAAAAAGATTAATTTTGTTTTACATTTTATATTTTCTTCACACAATAGTGATGTAAATAAAGAATAATTGTACACTGATGTGCTACAGTGTGCTCTGTATAGATACTGTATAGACAGATTTTCTCCATTAGTTATTCTCAAAGTCAGCAATACCGGTCATTTGACTATGTATGCCCAAATGTTGCATGTGCTCTGATCTTCAGATTCTACTAATACAAGGAAGGTCATTTTGATCCTGCAGTATTTGGTATTGTACTATTGTTTTTTATTATCTATTCACTTTCATAACCCAGCCACTAGGGATGCACAAGCCAGTGTATTTCTTCGTGCCAGTCCCAATCCTGGGTAAATGGGGAGGGTTACGTCAGGAAGGGCATCCAGTGTAAAACAATTTGCGGACAACGATACAGAATTCCATACTGGATCGGTCGAGGCCCGGGTTAACAACGACCATCACCAGTGCTGTTAAACTACAGGGTGCTGGTGGAAATTGAACTACTGTTGGCCAGAGGAGAAGAAGAAGAGGAGGAAGGCATGTGGAAGTGAGGGTAGGGACTTTGAATGTTGGCAGCATGACTGGTAAAAGGTAGAGAATTAGCTGATGTGATGGAGAGAAGGAAGGTTGACATTTTGTGTGTGCAAGAGACTAGATGGAAGGGTACTAAGGTCAGGTGTATTGGAGGAGGGTTTAAACTGTTCTACCATGGTGTGGATAGAAGGAGGAATGGAGTAGGTGTTATCCTGAAGGAAGAGTATGTGGAGAGTGTTTTGGAGGTGAAGAGGGTGTCAGGTAGGGTGATGAGTTTGAAGCTGGAAGTTGAAGGTGTAAATGAATGTTGTTAGTGCTTATGCTCCACAAGTTGGTTGTGAGATGGTAGAGAAGGAAAAATTCTGGAGTGAGTTAGATGAAGTGATAGAGAGTGTACCCAGGGGAGAGAGAGTGGTGATTGGTGCAGATTTTAATGGTCATGTTGGTGAAGGTAACAGAGGTGATGAGGAGGTGATGGGTAGTCATGGTATCAAGGAGAGGAATGTCAGATGGTTGTAGATTTTGCAAAAAGGATGGAAATGGCTGTAGTTAATACTTATTTTAAGAGGAGGGAGGAGCACAAGGTGACGTATAAGAGTGGAGGAAGATGCTCACAGGTGGATTATATTCTTTGCAGGAGGGTCAGTCTGAAAGAGATTGGAGACTGCAAAGTAGTGACAGGGGAGATTGTAGCTATACACCATAGGATGGTGGTCTGTAAGATGACCTTGGAGGTCAAGAAGAGGAGGAAAGTCAGGGCAGAGTCAAGGATCAAGTGGTGGAAGCTGAAGGAGGAGGACTGCAAGGTGGAATTCAGGCAGGAGTTAACATGGGCACTGGGAGGTGTTGAACAGCTACCGGATTGCTGGAAAACTACTGCAGAAGTGATCAGGCAGACAGCTAGAAATTTACTTGGTGTGACATCTGGAAGGAAGACGGAGGATAAGGAAACCTGGTGATCGAACCAAGAAGTCCAGGAGTGTATTCAAAAGAAGAGGGAGCAGTGGTGAAGGCCAAAGATAAGGTGTTTGGTGAATTGCATGAGAGGTTGGACAGTAAAGAGGGAGAAAAGGACCTTTACCGATTGGCTAGACAGAGAGACAGAGCTGGGAAAGATGTGCAACAGGTCAGGACGATTAAAGATAGAATTGGAAACGTACTCACAGGTGAACAGAGCGTGTAGAGCAGATGGAAGGAATACTTTGAGGGGCTGATGAATGAAGAAAATGAGAAAGAGAGAAGACTGGATGATGTGAGAAGAGTGAACCAGGAAGTGCAGCAAATTAACAAGATGGAAGTAAGGGCAGCGATGAAGAGGATGAAAAATGGAAAGGCTGTTGGACCGGATAACATATCAGTGGAAGCATGGAGGTGTTTAGGGGCGATGGCAGTTGAGTTTCTGACCAGATTGTTTAACACAATCTTGGAAAGTGATAAGATGCCTGAGGAGTGGAGACGAAGTGTACTGGTACCGATCTTCAAGAATAAGGGTGACGCACAGAGCTGTAGTAACTATAGAGGGATAAAGTTGATCTGCCAAACCATGAAGTTATGGGATAGAGTAGTGGAAGCTAGGTTAAGAAAAGAGGTGAGGATTAGTTAGCAGCAGTATGGTTTTATGTCGAGAAAGAGGACTATAGATGCAATGTTTTCTCTGAGGGTGTTGATGGAGAAGTACAGAGAAGGTCAGAAGGAGCTGCATTGTGCCTTTGTGGACTTGGAGAAAGCATTTGACAAGGTGCCTAGAGAGGAGTTGTGGTTTTGTATGAGGAAGTCTGGTGTTACAGAGAAGTATGTGAGAGTAGTTCAGGATATGTATGATGGCAGTGTAACAGTGGTGAGATCTGCATTGGGAGTGACTGATGCATTTAAGGTAGAGGTTGGATTACATCAAGGATCAGCACTGAGCCCATTCTTGTTTGCAATAGTAATGGACAGGTTGACGGACGAGGTTAGACAGGAGTCTCCGTGGACGATGATGTTTGCTGATGATATTGTGATCTATAGTGAGAGTAAGGAGCAGCTTGAGGAGAACCTGGAGAGATGAAGATATGCTCTAGAGAGGAGAGGACTGAAAGTGAGTAGGGCAAAGACAGAATACATGAGTCTGAATGAAAGGGAGGAAAGTGCAGTGGTTAGGATGCAGAGAGTAGAGGTAACAAAAGGTGGAGGAGTTTAAATACTTAGGATCAGCAGTTCAGTGTAACGGCGAGTGTGGAAGAGAGGTGAAGAAGAGAGTGCAGGCAGGTTGGAATGGGTGGAGAAGAGTGGCTGGAGTGATTTGTGACAGACGCATACCAGCTAGAGTAAAAGGGAAGGTTTACAGGACAGTATTGAGACGAGCTATGTTGTATGGGTTGGAGACGGTGGCACTGACGAAAAGACAGGAGGCGGAGCTGGAGGTGTCAGAGTTAAAGATGCTGAGATTTTCGTTGGGTGTGACGAGGATGGACAGGATTAGAAATGAGTATATTAGAGGGACAGCTCAGGTTAGACGTCTTGGGGACAAAGTTTGAGAAGCAAGGTTGCGTTGGTTTGGACATGTCCAGAGAAGGAGGATGTTGAAGATGGAGCTGCCAGCAAAGAGGAGAAGAGGAAGACCATAGAGGAGGTTTAATGACGTGGTGAGAGAGGACATGCAGGTGGTCGGTTTGAAGCAGGAAGATGCAGAGACCGTAAGAAATGGAGACAGTTGATCCGCTGTGGCGACCCCTAAACGGGAGCAGCCGAAAAAAATAGAAGATTCACTTTCATCTACTACAGTGCATAAACAGTCATTTACTCTGGTTTAGCTATGTAGCGTTGGTTCCTACCAAGCAGAAGTCAAGTTTGAAATCCAAATAATGACACACATACGCAATATTTAAATGATGGGGCTACTGAGGACATACGGACAAAAGCCCTCTGCAAGAACAGGTTGGAAAACAGAAATGATCAACATTGCATCTAGACAACTCAACAAAAATGAGGAATATGCTTAGTTTTAGTAAAGATTTGTTTAAAAAAAAAAAAAAAAAAAAAAAGTGAGTGGGAGCCAGTGAGTGTCTTCTCATGATTTCTATACATCTTCAGCCTGCTTCAGCCTCAAACTTGTATTAGAATGACCTTTTTTCCATTCCTTATTTTTCCTGCTCCTGCCAACTGCAAATGCACCTTTTTAGTCTTTACTAATGACAAACCCCAGTGTGGGTTTCAGTTGTTGTAGTCCTGCTGAAACATGATGCATTCTGAGCTAAAATTCTAAAAGCACAATTGAACTCATGCATGATTTGCCAGGATGTGGAGTTTCTTTGGGTGTTTTACTACTGGACACAAGAAACGGAACAGCGGCAAAAGAAGTGTGACATTTCTTTTTCCATTAGATCATGATCCAGTACCAAAGATTCCAGCTTTATGGTTTTGTGTGATACCTGCCCAAGAGTGGAACCGACAGCATTGCATCTTGCATCTTATTAATACCAGCAGCTGAAGCCAAAGCAAAACATGCATTTATTTTTCTCTACTAGGTGAAGTTAATCACCAAGACCACAGTCTGAAGTATTAGCAGGTATGTTTTCAGCCACAGGCCTGGTGTTGTTGTGCTGTGCGGTGTGCTCATATTATAGGAAAAAAATTCTCTCCATATAATTGTAGTTTCTGAGCACAGAAAAGTATACATTGTTATTTACTCTCAGCACTGGTGTTAACTTTTCAAGGCCATTGAAAAATATCTTGCCTTCGCTGCTCTCCGTCCATGACCCTGCAGAGGAACAGTACCTGTTCACTGGTGGTCCTGCTGGGGGAAAAACACAGGTTTTTACAAGCTCTGGCCAATGAAGACGTGCTCAAGTCAGCAGTTAGTGTTCTTCTCCAGCTGGCCAGCTGTCCAGTGATGTTTTGTATGCAGCAGTTTGAAATGATGAGGGACTTGGTTTACATGTCTCAGAGGACTTAGCAAGTGGCTGGGAATCGGACAAAACCACAATGGAGAGAAAATTCCACAAACATAAATAAACAAACGAGTACACAAAGAAATAAAAATACATCAGTGTGTAAATGCAAACCATTTTTGTGAGTTTGCATTTGGATCAGTTGTTTTTTGCCCTGGAAAATGTCCCCTTGCTGGTATTATTCTGTTTGGACCACAATCTATTTGCCTGTCCACAGGACTACAGATCACATGAAAGATTGTTTTTGGCTTTCTATGCACTGTCAGTAAACCTTGAAATGGAAAAATCCTTTCTTTATCCATCATAAACTGAAAAAATCTTTGGAACTATCAAAGATATAGCACGTTTTCCCCCGCAGCTCAAATGTAGTCCATTGGCCAAAATATGCATCTTTAGATGTGAACTTGAGCTGCAAAGCCTAAAGCCACCTGCTAGCACTCTGGAGATTATAGCATTGTGGAATTATACAGTAAGATGCAGAATTGCTATGAGTATCTGTAATATACATATGCCATACAGTTTTAGCAAAATAATTTGTATAAAAGTCTATATAATGTAGCTTGTAACATGCTAAACATGAATGATTCTCTCTATGGGGTAAAAAAGGGGGGGGGGGTTGTAAATAGGAATTCTGGCCAAATCATCACTTATCATTAGTCTGAGTCATCAATAGTGAATGTATAGAACTACTGCGCATTAAATTGCCATTTGAGAGTTTCCAGAACAGCACACTGAGCTCAAATATGCATTATTAAAAGCACAAGGTCCCTCACTTTACCCATTCCATCTGAACATTAACTGATTAACTGAAAACTCTGGTCTGATTTCTATCACACAACTCAGTAAAAATATCTATTTTAGCCAAAGACCCTATTTAGTTTAATGCTTTGTCTATGCATGTAATGTGGATGCTAAACTACAGCCACTTTAAGCCCCAAATTTTGTGGTTTCTGTCTGCTGTCTGAGGTGATAGAGAGACTGATTAAAATGTTAAAATGCACAGAGCAGAAATTCAATATCCCTATCTGAACTGTGTGACGGAAATTAATCAGAAATGCAAGATCTGATTTGACAGTTATCCAACAGTCCAATCTGCATAAGCATGACTGCCTGACCATCCTGTTTCCACAATCAATCTCAGAATCGCACAGACAGTGTGCAGCGGAGGACAAAATGTCACTAAAGGTCACAATAGATGGCGAAAGAAGAGGTGTCTGGCTGCCTATTGTTGTCAAGAGCATTTGTCTGGTTCTAGGTTTTCCTCTGGTCTTTGTCGCTTGCGTGTGGTATGTTCAGAGTCCCCTCACGTCACTGTCCTGATCCGGTTGATCCAGCTGTTTTTCGTGCACAGATGGATAGATGCTGGTCACCATAGTAACTAATGTGCCACGTAAAAAGGAAAGAGTGAGTCACCCGGGCCAATAAATGTCCCCAACAAGCAGGAGCAGCAGATGTCAAACAAGCAACAAAAGACAGTGCCAGAGAGATGTACACGTGGCATGTTGATATTGATGGTAATCTTTACTACTGGAGAAGCATATCTGATTTAACTGCACAGTGTCTTATAGACCTAAGGTATCGAGTGCAGGGCCAGAACTTGCATCTCTTGCAAATAATGTTTTAAATGTCGATTATTTATTGTTTGAGTGCAAAGGACAGCAAAAATTAACCTTGGGCTTATGTTATATAGCTAATTGAGAAATTTTGCATTGTAAAGCACCCAAGGACTGACACAGTTAAATGAAATTGTTTATTTATATACTGTATATTACCCTTTATATATTTGTGGACTCTAAACACATATAATATCAAAAATCAAGTCTTGACCTCTTATTCATTTTTTAATTAATTTAAACAAACTATTGATATCCATATGAATGAACAGAACCGTTTTTTTTATTCATCCATTAACCAGCAGCAAACTGGTTTTAATGCTGAAAGACAAAGAAAAAGTACTTTCAGTTCAGTCAGTGTGAATACGCTCTCTCACACACATACACATATATGTGCTCATCCAGAGCACAAAGCCTCTTCTCTGTCTAACTGGACTGTAGCCATGGCAATTAAGCCCCATTAATAACTCTCTCCTTCCCTCACCCCTCTCTCTCCCTCTCTCTCTCTCTTAATCTACTCACATAAAGGTGAACAGAAAGCATAGCAGGGCCCACCCATAGAGTAGGGATGGAGCTTATTCTACCACTGCAGCACTACTACTCCATCAGTAATTATCTACCAAAGCCTGGGCACTCTGGTGATCTTTATTGATAGGGTTTGGTCAGAGATCCTATATAGGAAAAGAGAATGAACATTTCAAAGGCAGATTCTGATCTAAGGTTCTGCCCTAAGTACTAAGTCTTGGATCAGCAGAGAAGAATACATTTTAAATTATGTATGTAGACAAGCATTTATTAGCAGACATCAATACATAACAATACATACAAAAATAGAGTAAATTCCAAGAAAAGGTGTTGGCTGAGCATTCTGAAAAAGCCCAGTGCTTACAGTCACTCTAACCATTTCAAACACGGTGAAAGTTTTTCCTATGTTTCAAGTATTTACTTTAGGATTAAGCAGTAAACTACAATAATTCTAGTATCAGATCCAGCTGTTCTTAAAGAATAACAATTAAATCCATTCATTGTGAGGTGCAAGGTTTACACCTCTAGCTGGCCCACTATGAATGTATTCTTACAAAAAGATTTTCCTTTTCCATACTCCAAGATTCCATGAACATGATTCTTTTTCCATGGGCCAGAAAGCACTTCAGTAACTGTACTATTCTGTCAACTCATCCAAGCTTGCATGGAATGTGAATGTATGCTGGTTTACTGGCCAATGCTGCTGAATGCACATTGGTGTTTAACCCTTCACTGTGGTTCACCACAAGAATCTGTGATATTTTCAATCCTGAGGAAAGGTAAGCACAGCGGTGCCAGCGCTTCTGGATACCTGCCAGACACTATATAATTCCGTAAAAGTAGCCTAATGATATGGAAGCTGCATTTTGGAACACTTAAGATATAAGCCATCTAGGTGGACTATATTCCGAGACTTCATGAAGACTGCTTTAGTCAGAAGGATCCGTCAAATACACCCAAGAAAACCATTCTGATGATTTTTGAGGACACTACCAGATTGTCATTTATGGTGCCCATGATGCTCTGCAAACATTTCTGATGCAAGAAATATTCAAGAAAAGTGGCACTGGATGAAATCAGCTACTTCAAAGGATTTAAAAAGGTTAGTAAAATTTCCACACAAAAAAAATACATTTCGCGATTTCTCAATTTGGGGTTCTGTTTAAGATGGTGTAAACTGGGTGTAGGGTGCAAAAGGAACCTGCTTTTTGAAATAATTCAGCTAGGAGAAGAGTATTTGACTACAAACGAATGTTTTGGCTAGCATAATGTTCACAAGTTTCTTTATCAATTTTGTAACACCATTCTTGCCACCTTGGTAGACCATTGCATCTTTTAGTTTTATTACACAGACTTAGAGAAATTTTTGTGCTGCACAGAAGGAGTACCAATATAGTAGTCCATATACTACATATATAGTGTACCTTCAGCTTTTTGGGTTTCTCCCCTTTCTCCCCACTTGAGTGCCCCCTATAAAAGCCTGTTAAACGTCAGTAAAGGCCATGAAGTGCATTTCATAGTTAATGCACCACAGAAAGACAGAATGAGGTAGAGAGAAATAGGTGTATAACTTTTAAACCTGCTCTGATCCAGCTGGACCCAAAGTAGCAGTGTAGAAGAGCTTGCTAATTTTTTTATTTAGGTTAGGGCCACTGAACTGAGCTCAACAGATCTCACTTTCTTTGGCACGTGAGACAGGAGGTCTTCCACAGTGTGGGGACTCTCCCCAGTCTTGGGCTCAAGTTGAAGATGTGCTGAAGGGGTTATGCCAGTTCAGTAGCACAGGCCCTTGGGAGTCTTGGACACACCCTATCTGGACCAGCTGCCTTCCTGTGTAGCAGCCTGCTCAGCTCTCTTCTCACCTTGTCGGTAATGATGGTGTGAGCAACAGGGTGTGGGGAAGCAGGGGGGATGTTGGCACCCTCTGATGTCTTATGCTGGAGGGCACCTTCCAATGTTTTATTCTGAAGGGGGAAGATGGAAGCATGATCTACCCTGGCAGCTTGAGGATGGGGTGGATGGGTATCTGTGAGGGGGATGGCTGGTAAGTTTGCATTATTTGAGGTGGAAGCTGGGCCATCAAGCTGTTTAAAGAGACTGAACTCTTACTTTCTACATGGTCACTCACAAAGCATTAAGCTAGAAGCACCCTTTGTTTATGGCCCTGATGTTATTCTTGCTGCAGCTAAAGGAAACATCCTCACAGAATTTAGGTCCAGAGCAGTTTTTGTCAACCTTTCCTTAGATTATCATAAAATATTGCTGCTACTCTTGTGCTTCAACTTCTTGTGCTTCAGTTTACTCATTTTGGGGTCGGATTTGTGGGACAGGTCTCGAAAATCTTATCCAAAAGGTGTGCAGGGAGAGAAGAGAATAGTAAGAGAATGAGAAAATAAAAAGATGATGGATGGACAGAGGAACTATAAGCAAGCAAAAGACAATGTATCAGAATTACAACAGAAAAATACAATTGAGTTTGCTTGGTGTAGCGTCATACAGAGCTGTGGAAAACTGAATACCTCATTTAGTTGTTTCATTTCCAGGACAATTATCATGTAACGAGAGTGGTGGCCCAGTGGTTAGGGCGTGTGGCCACATGATCGGAGGTTCGAACCCTCACTTCTGGCCAGGCTGCCCTGAGGCACCCTTTTTGACTGTGCCGCCCCCGTCCCGCTCCTCCCAAGCGGTATGGCTGGCTAATCTGTCCAGGTGCTGCCTCGTCCTCGCCTCTGTGTGTGCTGGGTTGAGACCAGCCGACTCTGTTTATTAAGTATAACTTCAGAAAGAACTGTGAAAAATAAATATAGGATACAGCAGCATTTTAGTACTGTATATAAAAATTAAGAAAAGACAATGAACTTTCGATTGTTCTAGGAGATTTTATATATTTATTCTACATTTAAGCAGATGTTTCAACCTGTTTATTCACCAGTATAAATCCAATGCCAGATTTTGTACTAGAGAGTTAAATTCAGATGTGTATTTTATTTAATAGATACAATCATTCATCATTTTACTGTATTAATTGTGGCTTACATTTGTGCTAATGATGACTGAATGAGCAAATCTGCCATCCAGTAAGTCTTTCTGCTCCAGCAAATAAACCTCCAAAACTCACAAAGGCAACAGTTTTAGGTGACAGCTCTGCCAGAACAGTGCCACAGTGGATTTACGGCTATTTGCTGGACACAAGGACAAGGCCTATGAAGGGAAGAGAGAGGAGGGAAAAAAAAAAAAAAAAAAAAAGAGATAGAGTGCAGAGAGTGTGAGTGGGGGTGGGGGCTGAAAGGGCAAGTTGGAACAGGTGAGGAGCCTGGTGACTCAGTAGAGAGGCACACACACACACACGTGCGTGCGCACACCTACATACACAAATACACACACATTACTGAGGAGAGCAGGTGCATGTCAGCTGCAATACATTGATCATTTTCCCTAACAGCAAACACAGAGAGAGAGAGAGAGAGAGAGAGAGAGAGAGAGAGAGAGAGAGAGAGAGAGAGAGAGAGAGAGAGAGAGAGAGATGTTAGAAAAAGTTTAATGATAGGATCCATTCAAACTAATAATGTGAATGTCGAAAAGTCCAAAAGGATAGAGCTACAGGATCACAGGCCGTTCCACCTGACTATAGTCACAATAAACTTAAAACAAGAACAACTGCAAAAAAGCTCTGTGCACCTCAAAAAAAACCCCAGAAAAACGAAGCAAAAAAAAAAAAAAAAAAAAAAAAGCCAGAGTACAACAAAGGTGTCAGCTGCTGAGGCGTCCGGCAGAACAGCTGGTGCCAAGAACGAGGCCGAAGAACAGAGTGTTTTCAGTTTAGCCTGGAGCTCTGCCAAAGCGGCCGACTCTGCTGAGGGACGCATGCCAAGCAGCGGCTGAGCCTTTGGCCAAATTATATAACTGCTAGAATAGAGGCCGATGTTAACCTCAGCTATGGAGCAAGCAGTCATATGCTCCCAGTTAAAAAAATCCCAGCACTGTTTGGACCCAAAAAACAACTAAAAAAAGAAAAGAACGCAACACCCACCATTCCTGCCTTTAGGAAAGGAAGTTTCTGTTTTAAAAAACACTGACAGTATTCTTGGAAGGGTGGCCTCGTCCTATGAACTAGAGCGATAAGTGATGCTGTACATCAAGGACCCTGTTCGCAATGAACGTGCCTCTTGTCACAATGAAACTTGGTTCCAAAAAAGCCAGTGTACAGTTTCCATTTTTCAGTTTTCTAAGACATGTTTCGTGCCTGACGTCTGATTCTTCAGGTGTTTTATTGGAGCAACAAAGCAAATGTAGCTAAAAATAAAGGAAGCTTGTTAGGATTGTGGAAACTGCAAGCTTAAATCAACACATGGATGTGCCAAAAGGCAATAAGGCTTAACAATCTCAAACAAACTTGCTGATGGGGTTTCTCTGACGACATGGCATGCTATTGTCTGTATAATGGACAAACATACAATCCATATTCAGGCTGCAACTATGTTTTAGGCTGTGTAACAAACATTTTTTCAGTTTTCCTACGAGGCAGCATGTCGTGGATCATCAGGACCTGCATCAGCAAATGTTTCTGAGATCACTTCTGAGACAAGTCAATGCAGTGTTGAAATGAATCAGGTTATGTTTGTAGTGTGCACAATATAAACTGATGTTCATAAGCTTACTTTACTTATTAGGTAGTGTCAAAACTAAAGACGGGCTCTTCAGACTGCACACATATTTTAGAGAAAATTGTACTAATGGTCTCTTTCACAAAGCCGCTTCTTTAAGGGAAGCATAACCTTATTTTGACCTTTCACAAAGACACCCCATGCCGCGCCACCACAATGTATGGATATGTATCAGGAGCTCTGGTCGACTAAATACAAGCTCTGCTCTCATCCCTCACTTTGATAAATTACGACCCTTCCAACTGTGTTTCACTCTGACCCACTGTGGGGTTAATGAAAACGACACAGCATGGCAAAGCCAGTCATCAAGCAACAGAGCCGTGGCCTGCCAGCCATGATTTCCACCCGCTCGGCATACTTGAGCTTGAGCCAAAACCTCCCACTAGACACAAGCTCCAGCCACGGGGCCAAGGCACAGAAATAACACGGCTCCCGCTTGCATGTTTAACGCCCCAGAAAAATGCCTCTTTCATTTAGCAGGCCTTTAAATCACTGGCATTACTGTATACTAGGTGAACGGCAGCCACAGTGCGGGGCACCGGCCAGCCAGCCTGGAGTCGGTCTCTTAAAATAAAAAAATAAAAAAGTAGAGGTTTACTTCTTTTTTCCCCTGCCTCTCTTCTGAAAACACATAAGTTTACGTCCTTCCTCCAGGCCACATGAAGGACAGGTCTCTCCGGTTTGCTGATTTTGGGTCAGCCTGTGCTGTGTTTAGTGGGTGACTACAAGATATTTCTTGAAGCTGAGATTAAGATGTTTTCTGTAAGCTTTTCACTTAAAGTGAAACAGATCTGTGCTAGAGTTTTAGGCACCTGAGAAAAATGGTTTCTAGGGTAAGTATTTTTTACTCCAGTGAACACCAATGTCGATAACACCAATGTTAATAAACACAAATATATAAAAACACAATTGTTTACAGCAAGTAGGGACATGATGTATTTCATATACTTGCGTAATGTAACGGGGAGGCTGAGGTGTGGTTGGGACATAAGCGCGTAGCCAGAAATAAAGGATCTCCTCTTTATTAGCCAACATGTACAAAAAGCACCCAAATGTGACCGATACCCTAGTCACGGGTTCACCCGTACATCTACAATGACTGACGCTCTACTCTGGCACCTTAGAGCTTATAAAACCCGTCCCAATGAAGCACACCTGTGCTCCAAGCAGCCCAGGTGTGCTCAGTCAGAGTAGAGCGCCATCTACCGTGACAACCTCTCCCCAGGGTATCCCAGAATTGGTGGTTGTTCCTGTTCAGAACCTGGTTTTCTAATCAGTGATTAATGAAATCAGATGTGCAGCTGATGGAAGTGCACCATTTTACTGTATGATCACTCAGTGTATCATCTATCATAACTACTTGACATTAAGTCTTATTTATCTTTATGCCAAACTAAAAAGTTTGAAACAACTTGCTTAAGTGACTAAGGCTGTTGCATGGAGTTTGAAGAAAAATATTTAAAATATTAAAAATATACAATATTTAATACAAAATATAAAAATATTTTACACCAGTAGTGTAAGAAGGAACGCTACTGCTGGTCATTCTTACCTGCAGCCATCAGACTCCACAATTCATCATCATAACATTTTGAACATTGCTTGTTTATTATTATTATTATTATTATTATAATATATGATCATATATTATATTATATATTATTATTGTATATTATTATTGTATATTATTATTACATTTATATTTTGTTGTTTATTTATAATTTATTTAAAACATATTTATTAATGTGTACTGTATATATGGTCGCCTTCCCTAATTCCAGACAGACAGACAGAATTTATTATTTATAGCTCCTTTACTTGCTCCTGTACTTGTTCCTCTTTCTTTATATTTTTATATATTTTTCTTTTCTTTTTTTCTGTACATCTACCTTTCTATATTCTCTCTGTCACCTTTATAAGAGCCCTGTAACGCCCAAATTTCCCATTCGTGGGATAATAAAAGATTACTCTACTCTACACTATATGTACAAATAATCACAAAGACATTCAGTTTGACTCTTTAGTTTTGCTTTGTAACACTTTATCACAAGCATGTATAAGGCTGCCTGCAAAACCATTAATCCAAGTTTGGATAAAAGCAGCATGTATGGCTTTATTTGGATGTTACATTATTTTAGTATTTAAATAATAATTTAATTATTATTAGACCCAATAGTAGCCAAAACAATAAATTGGAATGGTTTATCAAGGTTCCCAAATGTTATATCTCCTTATTGATAAACTGTTGCAAAGGATTGTGTCTTCAACCAGTTCACATTTCTGCATTGTACTTGGAATAAAGACATTTAGGAGAAGAGCATCAGTTGCCATTGTCATCTATGGCTGGACTCGACACATTTCCCCATTAGCTGACATGAACACGACTGACCAGACTGACGCTCTTCCTGCGCCCTGGGGTCAAAATGAATAAATCATAAAGCCTTGACATGAGGCAGAGGTGGCAGACATCGCTTTGTCTGACCTCTGAGGTCCTGACCGGATGTGGATGTGACAGAATGATTGCAGTCACAGACAGAGGAAAGAAGTTGTAAAACAAAGCACCAATTTTAGGTAAGCGGTCAATGACGTGATCATTACTGAAAGGTTAACACTCAGGTTAATTACTTTCCATTCAAGAAACGAAGGCACCTCTAAAATCAACACACCAGCAACAGCTGTGAGTCATTGCTGAGGGGACAGCGAGGGGACTATCATAACCAGGGTTGGGGTCAGTGACCTGTCAGGCTGTCTACGAGTTTTTAGGTTTAGGGAATAATCCATAAGTAATTGGAAAGCTACCATTTTTTTTTTTTTCTTTGTTTTTATTCCTTACTAAATTTCCTACAATGCCTGCAAGGTTAAAGTGCAGGGCAATCAGCTCCATATTAGGGTATTTACAGCAGCACAACCAGCCCTTTTATTTATTTATGAATTAAGGTAATTAGCCATCTTAAATGTAACAGACAAGGCTGCTTAAAATTGGTTCAAGGTTTCAGCCTAATATTTCCACATTTTGGATCAGGTGTATATTTTGCACGGGAGCTAATGTAGACCAATTAGCATTGTGCAAGCTGACCATTGTTCATGCTAAGAGGTGAAAAGTTGCTCACATTGCCCTGAGGTGTGTTCTGGTTCTCATATGTGGTTTCTGTACAAGGTGTAGCTTTTTGCATTGTAAAAAAAAAACAAAAAAAACAAAAAACTATCACACAAATCGGACCAGACGTTTGGATAAGACTGTTTTAGAAGAAGATTTTGTTTGAAATACATGCTATAATTTTACAAGTTTAGATGCCTATTCAGCTGAGAATTTACATGTATAACACATTTTTCCACAGCTGTATGTATGACAGTCTAAGATATAGGGAATAAGAGAATGAAAACGTTCTTTTGGGATATGAAATTGAAATTGTTTTCACATTTACTACAGTCACAGTGTTTATTATCAGTGTATTTTTGTGGAATAGTTATTGTAACTGCCAGGGAACTGCCCCCACCCTTAAACTCTTAGCCCTGCTGTGCTAGAGTTCCTCTCATTACCACTGTTACTTGCAGAAATGCACTTTGACCATATGAGGTTTCAGTCAGATTTCATTCCCCCAGCACTCCTCAAGCTCCAGAGTTGTTATAAATGCAGGTAAAACAGTCGGGAAGAAAGAATGTCAGATTAGTACAGAGTGCCCGTGTGGATGAGAGAGAGAAAATGTGCAAAATCTAAAATGTACTACTAAGGAACATGCTATGTGTCTTAAAAAATAACATTAAATGTGAAAAACTGGCCCAAGCCCAGCCTAATATCAAATATTTTTCCAGGTCTCGACGGGCTTCACACACTCAAAGCTGCCAACCAACCACAAAATCACGAGTATCTTGTGTATTCAGCTTATATCTCTTTCAGATAAATGATATACTCCCACATACACACACACACAAAATCCCAGCAGTGTGGACTCTCTTTGCTGTAGGCCTTTACTGGGGGTTTATAGGGGTCAGGTCCTTTAGCTTGCCCTGAAATGCCTTATGAAAAAGTGGAAAAAAGTGAAAGTGACTATTCACATCATTGTGAGTACACACAGCAAAATTGGTCTTCTGCATTTAACCCATGGACCAGGGAGTAGCTATGAAAGCACCCAGGGAGCAGTGACAGGGACGGTATCTTGCTCAAGGGTTCCTCAGGGCAACATAAGGGGTTTGAACCAACAATCTTCTGATCCTGTGCCCAAACTCCCAAACCACTAGGCCACATCTGCATTAAGAATTCAGTCTCTATAATATTGTATTCATGTGAACATATTTCCTGAAAAGCACAATGTCACAATCACCATTGCACAAGAAAGGAAAATGTTTATGGCCGATGGTGTATAATTATGGACTGGAGGTGGGATTCCAACCTGAGACATCTTGATCTGTAGTGGAGTCTCCTACCACTAGACCACCAGCACCTCCTTTTCAACCACCAATCCCATTCTCAACTTTTACAAAACTACTAACAATTATGACTTTGTCGGAACAGCAGGACTAAATTCAGGAACCATCTAGAGTGTTTATCAAATTTTTTCCCCAAGAATGCTGGAATAGGTTCCAGGACCCCTGCTACCCTGATAAGGATATGCAGTTCAAATATCATCTATTTGTGGTTGTTTGATTCACTTTAAGAAAATAACTGACTTCCAGCAGCTGCAGCATGCCTGGACAATGTGATCACCTGGAAATGTGGCTACTCTCCAGCTGAACAAAGTGGAGGGAACGCATCCCTACCTTTTATAGTTCTCTCTGCCTAACGAATCTCATCTGATTTACTTTCCTTACTATCTATTCTTAAGTGACAAGTAGCATTATGATAAAAGCAGCAGAAAGTTTCAGTTTAATTTTTCATCATCCAATAATTTAAATTCTGGGGAACCTTAAATGCCTTATTGCTTAGAACAATCGCATGGTGAGAGTAAATACACATATGAGGTCAATGCTGCCAAAAATGATTAACTCACCTATAAATAATAAAGTGAAAGTGACTATTCATGTCACAGCACAGCACACAACAACGAAATTGGACTTCTGCATTTAACCCATGCACACAAACACTGTGCAGCAGGGGGCAGCTATTAAAGCACCCAGAGAGCAGTGACAGGGACGGTACCTTGCTCAAGGGTACCTCAAGGTGACCTACTGGTAAGGGGTTTGAACCCACAATCTTCTGAGGCTGTGGCCAACTCCCTAACCACTAGGCCACTGCTGTCTAACAATTAATCAGAGTTAGTTATTTTTTCATAATTTTAGCAGGATTCAACTTATATTTTATATTCAAATTATACTGTCAGTGATTAAAAGCAAAAACCTAGACACTTCTGCTGTTTACAGAAAAAAAGGATACTAGGAATCTTGAATTTTGCCAATATATCTAATCTTGAGATTGCTGTTATAATATTCTAGAATACTCCTCTTATTCCTTGTAATGCTGGGGTGGTGCGAGTAGGATGTCAGTGCGGAACCAGGGATCAGGAACTTAGGTTTATTCTCCATGGTATGGCAGACAAAACACAAGGGACTAAAAAACCAACGTTAACTTAAGGCTGAGCCTCTGTGAATGAACCGCGCTCTGTTCTGACTCATTGGGGTTTAGATAGCAGCCCCAGTGAAGCACACCTGTGCCCCCGTGAGCCCAGGTGTGCTGTCAGAACAGAGCGCCCTCTACCGTACCATAACTGTGACGTTCCTAGAGTTCTTGTTTCAAGCTTTATTTCTTCAAAATCAAAATGTTCTATGTTTTTAATCAAGCTAAACATGGCAAAAATCACTTATAAGTACTTAAAGTCAAATGACTTACAAGTTATACAACATTTACATTTACAGCATTTAGCAGATGCTCTTATCCAGAGTGACTTCCATGTCCTATTTACAGGGACAGTCCCCCTGGAGCAACTCAGGGTTAGGGGTCTTGCTCAGGGACCCAGTGGTGGTAGTGCTGGAGGTGGGATTCGAACCTGGGACCTCTTGATCCAGAGGTCCGTAGGCAAGTACCCTACCACTAGAGCACCGCCACCCCTATACAAGATAGTTATAGTGAGAGATATCATATGTATTTGTCTAGATATATTTTTCAGTGTCATTCCCTCACTTATGTTAATAATGTGAAATACATTTCAGTGTTGTTGCCCCATTTACACTGAAATGTTTTCTTCTTTTTCTTTCGACTGCTCCCATTTAGGGGTCGCCACAGCGGATCAGCCGTCTCCTTTTCTTTCCCATTTACGCTGAAATGTAAATATGTTTATTTGTATCACAAACTTAACATTTAGCTTTAAGTCTTCTTTAAAACGGTAAGAAAAAAGTGATGTTATTTTCATTCTGATTGTGTGCATGTGCTCATTTACAAACTTTCACAGGGCATCCACCAATAAATGCAGCTCTGAGGTTTGTTTCATTGATGAATGTAGTTATGCGAGTTAAGCTTAGTCATTGTAGTTATTTTCTGTAAAGCATCTGAGATATTTCAGTTAAGGAGCTTTTTAAAATGAAAACTAGATCCTTGGGCAATATCATTAGGCACTATCCAGCACTTTTCATTAAGTCTTATAATAGCAAGACAGTTCACTAAAGAGCAATAAAGAAACATATTTCTTTAATAATCTTTTTGCAAGGACGCCATAAAATTGCAGTAAATCTTTGACATGGCCTCCATTTAAAAAAATGGAGACTAAATCTTCATGAAAGCTAAAACTCTGAACCAAGGGAGACTCTTCTCATGTGGTTTAGAAAGTGGTAAAGAGGATACTGTGCAATTTTACAAATAGTTCAAAGCAAAATCTTGTTTTGAAAAACATATGAAACATAAGTAGAATTTGAGTAATTTATGCTCGTGTCAAAGGCTCAAGGTGAAGGAGTATAATCCAGCTAAAACTAATGAATCACAAAGTATACTAATGTTCAGAGACACAGAATTAATGCAGTCACAGTCAAATCTACTCCATTGGACTAGTCTGCCAGTCTTAATCTAAAAACTAGGACGGGGCAGGAAAATAGTGTCCAGAATGATGAACAGCAGCTCCTCCTGTGCAAAGATAAGCACAACAGATGATTTAAAGATGCTGCAATGCTCAATTGTGACTGTGTATTTTTGAGAAAAGGATGGATGAATAATGCATTTAGATCTTTCAAATAGACCTTGATAGAAAATTGTAATGATGAACTGCAGGGTTTTGGTTGTGAATGACAGTTACCTTTTTTTTTTTTTAAGTCAATAGAATAAACTTTGCATAGGCGTTTACCTAGAGTGTCACCTGTGTGCACAAAGTGCACGTTATATATTTATATATCTCAGTAGCATTAATTACTTATTCAGATCTAATATGAATATCTTCCTGAATGCTACACCACAAAATATTTCAGAGAAATAAAAAAAAACTTGCTAATTTTCTTTAAAATTTCATAAAAAGTCACACCATTCTGAGACAGTAACAGTTTGGAGGCAGTGACAGTATAAATCCTAATTTAATTTGAATATGGAATTCTTTTATTGCTCTGTGGAATCACACCCCCACAGGGCTTATCTGCCAGTCTAGTCTTTGTACATATCTTATGGCTGCAGCCAATTAAATAACATCTGAACACAAAACAAATTGTGCCAGGCATCGCATAGCCAAGAATTGAATTCTAGAGCTCTGCATGGCAAATGTATCATATTGAATTATTCTGTGTATTCACTGCACTGGTGCACTGAGCTTTATGTGCCAACTGGTGCCTTACCAGCCAGTGATGTATAGACAATAACAACCCATTCCTTTCCTCTCCTCCACTTTCTGTGGCAGTGTGAGTGTAACTCAGGAGCAAATAACTAAACTATTAATTTGAGCCTATTTAATTTTCTAAACTAGAAGAAATTAAAGACTTTATTATTTGAATCTATATATATATATATATATATATATATATATATATATATATATATATACACATACATATACACACACACACACATACACATACACACACACATTCAATATGGTTAGATGCAGACATAGTTCTGTATTATCACTGGGTCTGGTCAGAAGTGCATCATATATGTCCAGATTATAACAGCAGCTAATTAAAGAATGTCACATTTCCTGAACTTTGTGTTTGGGGAAACTTTTGTGCATGGTTTATGAAATGTTGCAGATGTAGCAGACCGTGAAAAGGTAGAAGAACTATGGGCGGACTTTTTTTTTTTTTATATTTGGCGCAAGCAATCACATGAAAGTGTTAAAGCCATGCAGTTTAACCCATTTTCCTTAATTCAGGTTGTAATGTGTTCCTTAATAGGGAGATGAAGCAACAATAAAAGTCCTTACTTGTGTGCAAATCTTTGCTTTTAGTTAAAAGCTTCTTTATACTCTTGCTCGCTCTCTCCCTCTCTCTCTCTCTCTGCCAGTAAATCTGTTCAGGGGCTAATCTGCCACCATGCACCACCTGCTCCCTTGGCAACCTTGGCGTTTCAGTTGCTATGGAGACACTCACTCACGCTTGCTCTGGCATAAGGTCTGGTGCATTGCCATGGCAAAATGTGAGTGCTTGTCAGTTGCATTGGCTTTTGTAGGGGTGGAAGTGTGCTACAGTGTACAGGTGTTTGTCCATATGTGTGTGTTTAAATGTCAGCCTTTTCCACAACAAGTGTCTACATTGGTTCATATTCATCATTAGTAGTCATATATTTTTGCCCATATTTCTTTTTTGTGTACATGCATATACAGGGTGGGTATGTTTGGGGTAACAGAGGGTGGGAGCACTATCTTCTCACTTCTCTACATGCAGTCATGTGAAAAAATTAGGACACCCCATTAAATATTCAGTTCTTTATTAATTGTTCACATATCAATGTCTAATCTTGTTTTTATTTACCTCTTTAAAAGAAAGTGATTTAATTGCAGGTAAACAATGAAAAATAGCCCTGATATATTAATTAAACAAAAAAGTTCTACCAAAAAAAAAAAAAAAAAAAAAAAAAGTGTATTCTAACTGAGGAAAATGTTAGGACACCTTGCCCCCTAATAACTAGTCAAAAGGGACCCTTTGGCTGAAATAACTGCAGTGAGATGCTTCTTGTAGCTTCTACCAGTCTCTGACATCAGTCTGAGGAAAGTTTGCTCCACTCCTCAATATAGAATTCTTTAAGCTGTGAGATGTTTCTTGTATATACAGTTTGTTTCAAGACACCTCACAGCATCTCAATGGGATTAAGATTTGGGGTATGACTTGGGCACTCCAGAACTCTCCATTTCTTTGTTTTCAGCTGGTTCTTGGAGGATTTACTGGTATTTTTTGGGTCACTGTTGTGTTCCAGAGTCCAGTTCCACTTCAGCTTTAATGTTCTTATAGATGGTCTCATGTGTACCTCAAACACCCTCTGCTACAAGGTAAAATTCATGGTGGATTCTATGATGGTGAGCTGGCCAGGTCCTGCTGCAGCAAAGCATCTCCAAACCATGACACTTCCACCTCCATGCTTCACAGTTGGTATGAGGTTCTTTTCCTGGAATGCTGTATTTGGTTTACGTCAAACATGTCCTCTGTTCTGGTGTCCAAATAATTCAATTTTAGACTCATCGGTCCAAAGAATATTATTCTAAAAGTCCTGGTCTTTGTCTACATTCTCTCTGGCAGACTTCAGTCTGGCCTTGATGTTTCTCTTAGAGTGCAAAGGTTTCCTCCTTGCACACGACCATGCCAGCTCAAGTTATGCAGTCTCTTGCTGATTGTAGAGGCACTTTCACATCAACAGTAGCAAGAGCCTACTGTAGGTTCCATCATGACATTTTGGGGTTTTTGGAGACTTCTTTTAGCATCTTGCAGTCTCCTTTCGGGGCGAACTTGCTTGGACTGCCAGACGTTGGCATGTTTGCAGTTGTTTTGGAATTCCTTCACTTGTAGACTATTTTAAGGATGGTGGAATGGCAGATTGTAAATTTGTTAGAGATCTTTTAAAATCCCTTACCAGACTTATAAGCTGCTGCAATCTTCTTACTGATGGCCTCACACGGCTCTTTTGATCCCATCATGGTGTTCACTCTCACCTCAGCAGTCAGGAGCACACCAAACTAAATGTCTGAGGATTAATTAGAGCAAGGCTCCTTCAACATGTTCATAACATGTTCGAATCATGTGCACCTGATGTGCTACACCTGCGTGTGTCTTAAATCATTTTCATTGAGAATAAAAAGGTAGGGGTGTCCCAATTGATTCCCCACCAGAAACCACATTTTTGTAGAATTACATTTTACAGAAGATTTTGAAAAGTCTTTTCTTCAGTTTTTTTTGTTTTGTTATATTATTTTAATCTCCCAGTACTGTTAAAATTGAGATTAAATATCTGTATGTCCAAGAATGTTACAAAAACACGATTATTTCACATGACTGTACTTTGTGTTGATATAGAGTGGTAAAAATCTGTTTTCTACTGCTGCTTCAGTAAAAGAGAGATGATCTGTGCCTTTGGCCAGGCTGACCATCAGCTCACTGTGTAAACAGCTGTCCGATTTCAGAGCCAAAGCTTCCAAGTAGTTTACAGTTTGTGTGCCTTTGATAGAATTTTTAAGAACTGAACTCTAAGCACACAATGTTCAGTTTGAAAATTGATGTGATTATATATAACACATATGAAATAAATAAATAAATAAAAATCGGTTTTAGAAGCATAACAGGGCTGTCAAATAATTCAAAATATGAATCATAAATCGAATCAAAGCCAGTAGGTTTTTTTGTCATTTCAGTCATATGACAGCACACAGTGAGACAAAGCAACGCTCCTCCAGGTCCATGGTGCTACACACAAGACTACACTGGTGCAGACAGTGCAAAAGACACAAAAAAAACAATACAATGCAATAACGAAACAAAGTACAATGCAGTTGCCACGTTGCAGAAACGGAGCATTATAAATGAATACATGATTTTAATGTTGAGGATGGAGGTAGAAGGCAAGAGGAAGAGATAGGCCAAAGAGAACATTTATGGATGTGGTGAGAGAGGACATGAAGGCAAGCAGTGTGAAAGAGAAAGGACAGGACGAAATGGAAACCAATGACCCACTATGGCTATCCCCAGTGGGAGCAACTGAAAGAAGAAGAAAAAGTGAATGTGAAATCCACCATTTTTCAGATAATGCAATAATACAATAGTTTCCAGTTTTCATCAACAGAATCTAGTGAGGCCAACCAGTATTTATATTCCAACCAAAGAGGACATATATTATATACATCATATACAGTCAATTGTTACATGAGTTGAACACTTTGCCCTCCTTCATACAGCTTATATAATAGCTTATATAGCAGTAAACTCGCAGTGGAGGCTCTCACTCCTCCATTGCAGAGAAGACACACAGACAAACACACTCACACACACTTTGGGGACAATGTAGCGTCTCCAGTCCAGCTGACATGCATGTCTTTGGATGATAGGAGGAAACCCATGCAGGCAAAAAAATACAATAATTTGCTCAGTAAACCCTTTGCTGGAGACATCAGTGATGCCAGAGGCTGTAAAATTGTTCATATCTTCTTTTAGATTTCTGGTGGGATTAGAGATTCTGATCTTTCTGGGGACTAGTAAGTGGAAGCTACAACATTTTAAAATGTGCTGAATTTACTGAAATGTATAATTGTGTGCGTTTTCAGGATGGAAACTTTTACGCTATGCTTTATCACAGTGTCATTTCAGTGAAATTGAAACTAAAAATTCAGCTCAAACCTAAAGTGAATTCAGTGTTAACTTATGCCATCTTATCAAAAATGCAATAATACAACTGCATTTGAAAAGAGCTGTAAATTAAAAGCAATTACTTATAAGGTTTCCTTTACTTTGACCTAAGCTTTTTACATTTGGTTGATAACTTTATCCACAACTTCTCCTGAACAGTGGTCGGGGAGCTACTAGCACATGAAGCTGCAGGTAGTGATCATGATACATGTGATATATTGTGCAGCCCCATTATATTTTCATTCCTCACTGAAATTTTCCATTAAGACTTTGATACAAACCCTTTCATATCATCCAAACAGGGGTAGGTAAGGCTTTTCTTTTGGATGCTGATCCAAATAGCTCTTTTGTAAATGGGCCTTAATGAATAAAATAATCAAATGCAAGTATTAGGCTATTTTTTTTATAAATACTTGCTTACAAACAGTATTCTGACTCATAACCTCTTTGGAGCGAAGCAGTATTTTTCATCAAAGCAACAGATCACCTTCCACTGAATGCGGTGACACGCACCAAGACACACATGCACACGACAGGAAGGAAACTGCCACCGTGGTTCTGTTGCCCTAGAAACCAGGTGATGTGTGTGCACTGCGAGTGTCTGGCAGATGACATAACAAATTCCATGATGAAAACAGTTTGACATCACAGAACTGTGCAGAGCTGAAAATGGTTTTCCATTTTTTCTTGTTGTGCCTTTATTTACAGAAACAAGACTTGTGGCAAGTTGAGAGCACTTTACATACGTGGGGAATATGCATGTGAAATCATAGGTTTTAAGGCGAGACTGAAAGTATGATGACTTGTTATTGCAAACATATATAAAAAAATATATTCTTAACAGCAAAATAATAAAAACAACAGCTTTGTAACCACATGCACTGGAGCAGTACACTGATAGATTGTCAACCCATTTTAGATTTTGCAACAAACTATACTTTCCTGAAGCTAAACCACTCTGGTTGATATCTTTAAGCACTGAACTAGTCCACAGGGGAAAATCAGGCTAATAACATTTAAAGCACTCTTTTGCTCTCCCTAAAACAGTTCCATTATTCAATCTGCTAGATGCAAAAATATGCTGGCAGTTGACAATGTACTAAAGAATCTAAATAACTGATTAAGAATAAAAGAAACCTGTTTACCCTTTTAACCTATTTTGTTGTGATTATTCGCACAGTGAACACCTGCTAGTAGGACCTCAAGAAAACCTGAATCTATTGAAATGTGTGGCTAAACATATATACACACTCTAAAAATTCCCATCATTTGTATCATACGGAAAGAAGATGCAAAAGGTGCATGATGTCAAATGGTTGCACTCAGCTATTCTGTTCAGCAGATGCAGCTCCAAATAAAAATAAATAAATAAATGCAGAGATCTGTGGCGTGTTTTTCATTAGAACAGCAATAAAAACTGCTTTTAAATTCCACAGTTTCCCGAGGGATAAGAAGAAGAAAAAGAATGGGAAAAACACAGCTTATCCAGTCTGAACAGCTGAATCAAGCTTGTTTAAATGTTATCTGATCTGGTAGCCATATGGATATACATGCTAGTCACCTCTGATAATGCATTTAGTGAGGCTATGGTTTACAGAACAAGAATAATTAAGAAAAACAGACAGAGCAGACATACTCTTGATCCAAACACAAGCCTAAACTGCTCTGCGGGGCTTGCTCATTTAGACTGAATGCAAAGTATTTCCCAGTGAGAGTTTCTGTTGATTACTGCCATTGGGAAAATACATGTAATGCGATGACTTTATTCACCGCAAGATTTCGGTTTGAAAGAAACCACACAAGCAAACTTGCAGCTAGCCAACCCTGCATGACTCTAACATGACTTACGGCTGCTGAAATATAGCCCTGTACTGTTCTGATCATGGATTTACAGTGTACACACACACACACACTGTACAGCAGGTAGTATTCCTAGCAACAGCAAGCCATGAAATTTTATGCAGCTGGTATAAATACTACAGGAACAATTTATTAATGGCCTCTGCCATTGCAGAGAAGACACACAGACAAACACACTCACACACACTTTGGGGACAATGTAGCATATCCAGTCCAGCTGACATGCATGTATTTTGATGGTGGGAGGAAACCCATGTCAGGCAAAAACATACAATAATTTGCTCCATAACTGTTCTTGTTCCAAATTTGTATTTATTGAATAAAAAATATTTGCCGATAACCAATATGACTGTCATCAGTGATTTTTGTTTTTTTGGTTGCCTTAGGTAATGTCTCAGACTGAAAAGGCTGAATAGCAGATATTTTGCAGATCAAATTATATTCAATGCTCAATGGCAAAAAGTGAATAGCAGCACAACCATTTGATAGAAGGACACCGTTTTCACAGCAAAAGGTTTTGAGAATGACAAAAATGTTCATTTTCACAAAGTTTACTGCCTCAGTTTTTATGATGGCAGTTAGCCTAAACTCCAGAATGTTATGAAGAGTGATCAGATGAACTGTAATTATTTGCAAAGTCCCTCTTTGCCATGAAAATGAACTTTATCCCAAAAAACCCATTTCCACTGAATCACAGCCCTGCTGACATCATTTGTGATGCTCTTGTTAACACCAGAGAGTGTTGAGAAGTGTTGAGAAGGCTGAAGCTCATTTAGTCATGCTGAATGAGTTAGAACAGCAGACCAAGTGCTTTTAAAGGAGGGTGGTGCTTGAAATCATTGTTATTTTTACCTCTGTTAACCATGGTTACCTGCAAGGAAACACATGCGGTCATTGCTTTGCCCAAAAAGGGCTTTACAGGCAAGGACGTTGCTGCTAGTAAGATTGCACCTAAATCAACCATTTATGAGATCATCAAGAACTTCAAGGAGAGAGATTCAATTGTTATGAAGAAGGCTTCAGGGCACAAGTGCCAGGACTGTCTCCTATACTTGATTCAGCTGTAGCATTAGGGCACCACTAGAACAGAACTTGCTCAAGAATGGCAGCAAGCAGATGTAGCGCATCTGCACACACAGTGAGGCTAAGACTAAGGAGGATGGCCTGGTGTCAAGAAGGACAGCAAAAAAAAAAAAACCACTTTTCGCCAAGAAAATCAGGGACGGACTAATATTCTGCAAAAGGTACGAGGACTGGACTGAGAAAGCTATTTTCCCTGATGAATCCCCTTTCTGTTTGTTTGGAGCATCTGGAAAAAAAAAGATTGTCCAGAGAAGAAAAGGTGAGCACTGCCATCTCTCCTGTGTCATGCCAACAGTAAAGCATTCATGTTTAGAGTTGCTTCTCAGCCAAGGGAGTGGATTCACTCAATTTTATCAAACACAGCCATGAACAAAGAATGGCAACAAAACTTCCTACAAGGACAACTTCTCCCAATCTTCCAAGAACAGTGTGATGAAGAACAATGCCTTTTCCAGCATGATGGAGCACCGTGCCATAAGGCAAAAATGATAACCAAGTGACTGAACTTCTTTCAATTTCCACATACCAAACTCATCGCTACACTAAGGAGAAACAGACCTGTGGATGGGATTTAGGACACATTAGGATTTATGTGAGATATCAAACTGATCAAAACTTGAATAGACCTTTAGAAGAGAGTCACCTCCAGTCCAGGTGTTGTTTGTTTTGTTGAGGCAAAATTTTGTTAATTTTAAGATCTCACAGTATGTTCCACAAAAATGAGCTGGACTTGGCATGAGCAGGTAAAGGTGTTGGGGATGGTTTAAAAGATAACATTTTGGCGATGTTTGACTTAATGTCAGCTTTACAGTTAAGTTAGTGGATCTGATAAAGGATGGATAGATACGTTTAAAACAATTTGTTGATTTTAGCTAATTAGCTACTAATGAGACACTAATTAGTCAGTAAGTAGGATGCTTTTAATGTCAATAAATAGAGAAAACACTATTTTTGACCATGCAAAACAAGACATTCTGGTGAAGTGTGCCGTCTGCTTGCAGGGCCCAGGTTTACTGGTTTCTATAGGTTTTCTGTTGAACAGTTCACAAGCTGAACATCTGTAAATGGAGTATACCATCACTGGTGGAAAGACTACAGAGGAGAATTTCCACACAAAAGTAAACTGTCATTATTTGCCAGAACATTGTTTCGGAGAGGTCTACAACTGAACAAAAGAGAGAAATCATCAGTCCTACACTCAGTGCCAGGAAATGACTGAATATGTGTTCTGGGACTTCACATACATTCATCATTTCTAAAAATACTTTCAAACAACAAACTTAAGGTCAGAAAGCAAACGATGAAATCCAGCCATTTTTTGAGCCAAAAGAGAAGATGTACTTAATAATCTACATTTGTTTTTATGCTTGCAAAGAACTAAAGGGAATTATTCATTCATTCATTCCAGGGTGTTTCTTTCAGTGCAGTCTTCTTAGAAACTCTTCACTGGGAGGAAATAATCAATTAGCAGTGCTAGTCAGCCATTTATCACTTTCCAATAGTACTGGTACAGAACTTCAAACAGCATATGAACCTTAAAATATACAGTTTGAGAAAGACGTGTGCATCTGGTTGAATGATCTACACCCAGTTCCATAAATGATTTTGCCTGAAGCAGCAAAGTAATTCTAGTCAAGTAGGTTTTATTGTAGTTTCAACCATATACACGGTGGAATGAAACAACGTTCCTTCAGGTGCTACACGAGACAACATCTAACATCACATAGAACATGACATATGACAAAAGACTAACAAGTGCAGACAAGGCAACAACCAGTGCACAAAACTATTGCGCAACAGAGAACAAGCATCTGGAAAAAGGAAAAAAACCACACACAAAAATAAAAAATAAAACACAACAGGAAGCATGTACATGAGTGGAACAGTAACAGCCCAGTGTAGGTTGCAGGACAGCATTATAATGAATTACTGTACAGAGCAGCAGTTTTATAACTAAGTATTGTAACTAATACCATATAAAGTAGCATTGACCAAATGTGGAACGCAAATTTATATAGTAGTAATAATAAATGTGTGCAAACAGCAAGTGGTAGATGTAGTATCTCACAAAAGGGAGTACATCCCCTCACAGTTTGGTAAATATTTTATTGTATCTTTTCATGGGACAACACTAAAGATAAACACTAAAGGACGCTCTCATATGATGGAGGGTGGTGGTGATTGCGTTGTCCAATGAGTGATTGGGACATTACTGTAGGGATCCAGTGAGGGTTGAATTTGAGGCTTTATGTGCTTCATGACCAGCCTCTCAAAGCACATCATGATTACAGGGATGAGTGTGATGGGATGAAAGTCACTGAGGCAGGACACCAATGAATTCTGGAATGATGGTGGTGGTCTTGAAGCACCTTGGAACAACAGTGGTGCTCAGAGAGCTATTGAAGATGTGTGTGAAAACATCTGAAGCTCTTCTGCACATCCTCTGAGCGCACAGCCAAAATGTGTTGTTTGGACCAGCAGCTTTTCATGGATTTACTCTCAAAAGAGTTCTCATCTCAGCCATGGTCAGGCAGAGAAACTGGAGGGATGGACTTACTAATCACCATGTTGTTCTCCACATCAAACCATGCATAGAAGTAGTTCAGCAGAAGGGAGGACTCACCATCACAAGCAGGTGGAGATATCCTGTAATAGGTGAGGGACTCTATGGCCTGCCACATGCGCTGTGTGTCCCCAGTATTCTTGACATGGGCTTGGATTCTCTGGCCATGTGCACACTTTGCTTCTCTGTTGAACCAAGACAGGTTTGGCCTCACTGTTCTTAGGGCAGCCTCATCCCCTGACTTGAAGGCCTTGCCCTGGGATCTCAGGAGCATGCACACGCCAGCAGTTATCCATGGCTTCTGGCTGGGGCATGTGGTGATGGTCTTGGAGACAGTAACATCACCAAGGCACTTGATGTAGCCAGTCACTGGTGCTCTGTACTCCTCTAGGATGGTGGAGCCTCCCTAAACATGTCCCAATCGGTGTGCTCAATGCAGTCCTGAAGAGCAGAGATGGTCCCTGGGGGCCAGGTCTAAACCTGTTTCAGGGTGGGCTTGTCATGCCTGATGATGGTTCTGCACACTGGGATCACTAGAACAGAGAAGTGGTCCGAATATCAAAGGGGGGGGGGGGGGGGGGGCAGGGCTTTGCTCTGTCCGCTTCAGCAATGATTGTGTAAACATGATTCCTTGTCCTTTGGATGCAAAGTGGTCTGTCCTTGTTCAACTTCCTCAACATTACCCTCTTCACCACAGTAGACCAACAGCTGGTATTAAAAGCTGGTGTATTATTAATGAACCAAGGTAGCCACATGAACACACCACATGTAAGTGGTCTGCCATAGAGCCAAAATAGCCCTGGCCTGGGGCTTTTCTGCAGACAGCGTCTTCCTAAGGAAGGAAACTCAGGCCCCCTTCCCTCCTTTTAATGCACCCCAGCTGTTCCGACTGCAAATAAGAATGGCTGAGAGTGAGACAGCCTCAAAAGAGAGACTAATTCCCACTTAGCCAGCACTTAGGCTGAGATTTATTGTTTCCTGGTGAGGGAGGACCGATTAAGCATTGAGCGCAGTGCAGCAAGACTAGTTCTGATAAGCAAAGGATAGATCAGAAACCAACAGCATGAGGCTGGTGACACTGCAAAGATTTCACTGTTAGTATTTGAGGCTGCCCAGGAAAGACAAATAAAGAGCCCATACACTTATGATGTAGCATACAATTTAAACACTGTTACATCTTCAGAACAGATCACTCCCCAGTCTATACCTTCTAAATGGAAGGTAAGATGAAACCCATGCTCTGTTTTTGTGCGGTCATAAATTAATATGTATTTACACATCCACCAAGTGGAGCCTGCAGGTTTTCACACTGACATTATGAGCCTGTACTGCTTTTTGCATCTTCCGCAATACATTGCAAATGAGCTCTCTTCTGATTGGCTTACATTAGTCTTAAAAAGGGGCTGTAACAGCCAGTTTCCTAAGGAAGGTTTAGAAAAGGGTCATGTAAGAATGAAACATGCCCTTTAATAAGTCCTTAAAGGAGTAGATATAAAACAGGAAGATGTCAAACCTAACAGCATATTCTAGATGAGTCCTTTGATGAGCTAATTAAATAAGCACAATAAGAAGCATGATGCCTTTTAAATATAAATCTCCCAGGAGTAGCCTATTCAGTAACCACACAGTTGAATTTGCAAAGGCCTCATTACAATGTTTTTTTACTTTCATTACTATGTTTTTTTTTGTTTTTTTTTTTACTGTTTTATGAAATTTTTTAGAAGTCTGACAGAAAACTAATTTTTGTTTATCGGGCTTATGTACTAGTCAACAGTGAAGCCCCTCTCTCTCAAAAATGTTCCTGCAAACCATGCAAACAGTAAGCTTAACATAAGTAATTATGCATGCCAGTAAAACCCTCTAAACTTTGGTGAAACTCAGAATTGTGTATTTCTGGGCTCATTCAGATGCAATCCATATACGTTTCCAACAGCATGCTCTAAGCTGCATTTATAATCAAACATATAAACAAATCAGGGGTCCACGTACAGGCTGCTGATCTATACTGGTCTATTTTAAAGCAGATTCTGGTTGAAATCTGCACATCTTAAATCCTGCTTTAACTATTTATTTATTGTGCTTTCTATTAATAATAAAATATATTTTACTACCACTACTAATAATGCGGGGCAGTGGTGGCCTAGCGGTTAGGGCGTTGGCCAGAGGATCGGGGGTTCGATCCCCTTCCCAGTAGGTTGCCTTGAGGTACCCTTGAGCAAGGTACCGTCCCCGTCCCGCTCCTCCCTGCGATGGGCTGGCGACCTGTCCAGGGTGCGTCCCCTGTCCTCGCCCTGTGTGCGCTGGGTTGGACACCAGCGCGACCCCGTTTGGGACAGGCGGCAGATGGATGGATGGATACTAATAATGCATTGATTATTGTTTTTATTTTTACCCATTCAATACTTGAAGAGGAAAGTCTAAGTTAGATTTTGTTTCAAATATTGGATACATTTTGATAAAAGTCCATACAAAAACTAAAATAAGTCAGTGTTTTGAAAATAATAGTATAATAAAGATTGAAATTATATTACACCTTACAGTTGGTGGTGGTCTAGTGGTAGGGTACTTGCCTAGGGACTTATGGATCAAGAGGTTTGGATCCCACCTCCATCACTACCACCACTGGGTTCCTGAGCAAGACCCTTAACCTCGAGTTGCTCCAGGGGGACTGTCCCTGTAGTTAGGACATGGAAGTGTCTGCTAAATGCCACAGATGTAAATGTATACTGTTATGTGCAATCTGATATTAATGAAAAGACAGTAAATGAATGAAATGAATACCATAATAAATATTTTATCCAGTCAAGTTTCAAAAAATCAAAATAATCAATTTCAGCAACCGAAAAATGTGATTTACACGTGAGCAGCATGCTAAAACCACAGAGCACTAAAGTACTACGTTCCTCATGTAGCTGCATTTTTCAGGTTAACTTACAAAGTGACCTGGTGGAACCTGGAATATCATGTAAAATGAATGAATGGCCTTGTCACATCCTATGGTTTGTGACTGAGAATATTAAAATCAATAATCTGCACACATAACACAATTATGATAGCTTCCTAACCACTACCCCATGACTAGGATTAACCCTTGAAGATAGGCTCAGGTACACTAAACTTGGACATCTACTTTATAAATCCATGCTCCTAAGGAGGCTTCTTTGGCATCTAAGGGATGAGGAACAAAGGGGGGAGGCTGTCTTAATCATTGTATACCCCTCAGTAACCTCCAGGCTTCAACCTGTGAGGTCTCAACGGCAGCAACAAGGCACTCGCACGCCCCCTAAAGAGGTGAGCGAATGGGAAGAGCTAGATATGACCTCAAGCTCTGGCTTCTCACACAGTAGCTTGTAAAGGCCAAAAGCTGATGGATTTCTTCCTCTGTAGACAGTCAGCATAAGGGGAAAGGGGAGGGGTGAACAGTGGAGTATGGGATATGAAAAAGGAAAATGCTTACAAAGCCGTGAGATGTTTCTCCTTTACATTGTAAATTGCAAACTAGCTACTTAGGCCAATGCCAATGTTGATCAATTATTTTTGAGAAATGTATGCCAAATATTAAAATGCATTCCAAAAAAAAAAAAAAAAAAAAAAAAAAAAAAAAAATATATATATAAATATATATATATATATATATATATATATATATATAAAACCACTTTTTTTTTTTTTTAATTTACTCAAAATTAGAAGAGTTTCACAATTTTTGTACTTAATGTGGTGAATTCAATAAAATGTCTTAATAGCTATTACTTCAATTTCACAGAAAAATGAGTAAAAAATATTATTTGAACATTTCAACTATAAATAAAATCTTTATAACAAAAAAGGATGTCATTGACATCAGTCACAGTCAGGTTTTTGAACACAATGTAGCAAAATCAAAGCAATATTTATATTTCACAAATTAAAACCACCAAGTGCTCGTCCATGACGCAGAATTTTACTTTTTTCATATTTTTAGACTGAAAGTGACTATTCCCGTCATTGTGAGAACACACAGCAAAGCGCACCACACAGTGAACCACTATTAAATTGGACTTCTGCTATTAACCCATGCACACAAATGCACACCGTGCGGCAGGGGGCAGCTATGAAAGTGCCCGGGGAGCAGTGACTGGTACGGTACCTTGCTCAATGATCTCTCAGGGCAGCCTACTGGTAAGGGGTTTGAACCCACAATCTTCCAATGCTGTGGCCAACTCCCCAACCACTAGGCACTTTAATGCAAATGTGTTTACCAAAATCATCATCATCATCATCATCATCATCATCATCATCATCATCATCATCATCATCATCATCATCATCATCAGCAAGGTTTTGAGCTGCACAAAATGTGCTAAAAAAGTATGAATAAAGCAACACATCGAGTAACTCCCAAATGCTGTCAACTAAACCAACTGAAGTTCCACACAGAGTGACAATATGTCTTTGAATTTCCAAATACTTTAATGCATAGTTTTGACCAACCACCAAAATCATACATTACATAAAACCACTCCATGATATGTAAACTCTTCCCTGGTTTAAATGGCCTGCAAGAGAACATGGATTTATAAAAGGCTAACAAATTATAGCATAATCACAGACTTCTCTGCATGTGCACAGATGACTGGTTGTGCTGATCTGATTTTGGCTGTATTGACTGATAGAGCAGCGTCATGACTCTCAAACAAGTAAACTGAAAAAGATTCCCACATTGACGTTCCTTTTTATTGATTTAGGCCACATTGCTCAGTCAGTCAATGTCATATCCTTTAAAGAAAAGTCCTTCCAAAAGTCATAAGATAAAAATACTGCTTTTTAGAACTGGAGCTGTAAAGCTGCTCAAGACCGCTGGAACTCAGTCACCTAAATTTCTAAAATTCATTGAGGCCATACAGATTCATGGACTTTGAAATTTCTTTCAAACCACAAATGTTGAATTTTTCTGGAAATATTAAGACTCCTTGGGTGACTATTGAGTTCTACTGCTTCATAGCAGCAAGGCCTAGTGGTTAGGGAGTTGCCTTGGCTCGGAAGATTCCCTCAGCAGTAGGTTGCCCTGAGGTAACCTTGAACAAGGAACCGTCCCCGTCACTGCTCCCCGGTCGCTTTCAATAGCTGCCCCCAGCTGCACGTGTGTATGGGTGAAATGCAGAGGTTGAATTTCGTTGCGTCGTGCTGTGCTGCGTTTCACAATGACAAGGGTAGTCACTTTCACTTTCATAAAAACCATTTCCCTTACACCCACACTTATTACAGATGCAATGTTTAGACTTTATTTTGCTTGTTAACTGCATGGAGGCATACGTTTTGTCCCCCCCCCCCCCCCCCACTACTCTTTTAACCCTTAGAATCTTCAGTGATTACCCATTATAAATGTGCAATTGAATGTTTCATAGGACAAAAAATTTGAATAACTATTTTTCTGCAAAGCAATACATTTGAATTACATCAAAAACAAAAAAAAAAAAAAAAAAAACACGACAACATTCCTTAAATGTTCATACGGTTTTTCATATGGTTTCTAACAGAGAATGGACCATTGCAATAGAAAATCCACTGTGGTATGTAATTAAATGTTTTGTAATTCGAATTACAAATGCAGTAATTTGACTCCTAATGGTTAAACAAATGCCCTTACTAAATGCTGCAAGACCTACATTATATGTTTTAATCATTACATGTTTGCTCTGAACCAACACAATCTATCCTGATGACTGTTGGTATTATATAATGCTTTGCACTGCCATACCACACTGCATAGGACTACTCTGTGTCTAATGAGCCTGGATAAAAAGAGAATTATCATGGGTTCACCCTTGAAACCACACTTTTGTATACTGATGGCATGGTAAAACAAATCGAAAAATCAAACTCAATACCCTGCATTCCATTCTCAGTTGGAGCTGCCACTCTGTGTGGACATTGTCCCTTACAGGGACCACTAATGTCCACTCCACTTGCGTTTGTCTAGCTGATGAATGGAGGAACAATGGATCTCCTGGTGGCTCCCACTCTCCATAGCTTGCTCCGGGTTTGATTTGCCCCAGGCTGGGGCACCGATCCTGGGAACAAAGTAGTCCGAGAGGGGGGTTTGTTAGGGTGGGGCGGTCCCCTGATGTAGAGGTCCAAAGGGACAGGGACTAAGATAATGCTTACAGCCCTATTCCTCCACTTCAGGGTCCCGACTAGGAAGGAGACAGAGAAGGTCCTGACAATGAGATGAAAGGGACCTTCTGAAGGAATTTGATTGTAAGGAAGTGACGGCTATGAATGGTGACAGAGCTTGAATGAGGGCTCTCGAGGTGGGATGTATGCCTTGTTAGTGACCAATGCAGGGACTGTAGGAGGGTGGGCAAGGGACCATTTTTTCTTCTTTTTTTGCCTTCCAAGAAGGTGTTCCTCCTTCAAGGAGGCCAAGTAATCTTCAAAGCTGCACCATCTAGGACCTCCAGCGTCAGCACTCATCGCTCCAATGTGAACTCTCAGAATACCACATCAGCACATGGGCCTCCTGGAAAAAGGGGGACAAGTCAAATTGCCTTTTGCATAATGCGGTTTTCATGCATCCCTTCGGGTATTTCAGGATTGATCGATGTTCTTTCATATGATGGGACATCCATCAAGACCCCTTTATCGTCCTCTTAGGAGAGGAGTATTCTCTCTTCCTTTTGTCTGCTGACTCTTTCAGCGAAGATAATAGCTACTCGTCCAATTTGTGTTGAGACTCTGCACTGGTATAGAATTCCTGTGTGTCTTCCAGGAGCTACTTTATCATTTCAAAGAGTGTTTGACACTTCTGAAGTACTCTGAGACAAATGCTTGTGTTTCATGTAGGGAGGATTACAAAGTTGTATGATAGTGAAGGTGTAATTTGACAGCAGCAGCAATTGACTGTAATACAAGCTTAAAATGAAGAACTCAAGACCAGTATCTAAATATATTATTGGAATTCAGCTGCTAAAGCATGCAGTAGACAATCTCAGAATTATTTTTTTGCTCCGTAAAACAGGAGTAAATGTGATAAGCTATATATCTGGTTTGTTTGAACTAATTTCAATCCTTTCAATGAAAGAAGTCAAACATAAAAAACAAAACACCACAACAGCAGGGTAGCAGTGTCCTAGTGTTTAAGGAACCAGAAGGTTGTGGGTTCCAATCTCAGACCAGTAGGTTGCTCTGAGGCACCCTTGAGCAAGGTACCATGCCCATCACTGCTCCCTGGTGCTTTAAATAGCTGCCCCCTGCTGTGTTTCATACTGACAAAATAGTCACTTTCAATTTGAAGTTGTCTATAATTCATTGTTCATTTCTTGCACTGGTGACTATTTTTTGTCACTGTGAAAAACAGCACAGCTCACAGTGAACCAAAATTAAATTCAACTTCTGCTTTTCACCAATAAACAATGTACAGCAGGGGGCAGCTCTTTAAATCATCCGGGGAGCAGTGACAGGGATAGTACCTTGCTCAAGGGTAACTCAGGGCAACCTACTGGTCTGGAATTCAAACACATGACCTTCTGCTCTTGGGGCCTAGTCCCTAACCACAAGGCCACCGCTGCACATACTGGTCATATATTGCTGCATGTTGCACTGTGGTACATGGAGAAATGTTGTGTCATCTCACTTTGTACATTGTTGCGGACGAGACAGTAACTGTCCACGTCCTACTCATGAGTGAAATTTTAAGCTCAGATTAAGGCCTAAATTAATTGTTCTTGCGTTGCCTATGCAGATATGCAAGAGGTTGCCTTGATTTTATATAAAAATACTTGATGTAATTGAGCACATGACCAGGGCCATTAATGAAATAAAATATCAAAAAAAGGTACAGTAGGAGATTACAGGCAATGCAAACATGTGGATTGTTTTAACTGGGACCAGTATGATAATGCAGTGGCTCACATTCAATCTATTTAACAATTTATGGTTATGAATGTGCGCTAGATACACACTAGCTCACTAAATACATTTCCATCATTATCAGTACGCAGTCTCTATGTGTCACATTGTTCAATGATTGGTCATTTTATTCTTTTTAAACTTTTTAAAAGTAAAAAGTATTTTTTGACAAAAGGGTGGGATTGTTATTACAGTTTCCATAAAAGTTCAAACTCTGTGCAAACTTTCCATTTGTTTGAATCACTTCTCCATTAGGATATTACAGAGGATATAAAGCTTGCTTGGTGTTGACTCATATCCTGCAATTCCTTTATGGGTTGTATGTGCGTGGCCATGCGCATAAGACTGTGCACAACCATACCATCTATAAAAAAAAAATGTTCAAAACATTACCTGCAACAGAGCTTTTTTTGTTTTCACATATTTTGTCAGAAAAGATCCTTCTTGGGATGTTATTTGTTATTTTCTTTATCATTTCAGTTGTAGAGCTTTTTGCCCAGATTCACCAGAAGCAAGGACAGAATGGTTCAAAATAGTGATTACTGCTGATAATTGCAGTTGCATGGAACAACTGGTTTTTAAACAGGCATAGAAATTGTGCCCAAATTGCAAATTCTCCACTTTCAGTCAATACCATACTTGAGGTGATTAGGGGCCTTTCCATCTAGTCACAGCCTTTTCTGAGCCTTGACAATGGAACATCAGGATATGCCTTGGACGAGTATGGAATAAATTGTGTTGTATATCTTTTGTGGGGAGAAAAAAAAATATATATAAATTTTTTTTTATATATATATATATACACACACACACACACACACACACACACATAAATAAATAAAAATACTTCACCGTTATTTCCATGTTTGCCATCTTTTTAATGTAGTGCCATATATAGTGAATAAAAGTCATAATTCTCACTTTTAAGGGTTAGAGATAAATGCAACAACTGAATATTGAATATGGAGTTGCAGAAGTAGGCAGAACTGTTATCCATGACCAAATGGAGAGGAAGGAAATGGCAAAAAAAAGGAGCTTCACCTGCATGACAAATCTCTGCTGTAGTTTAATAAAGGCAGCAGTTTTAAATAAATAGAAGCAGAAGCTTGCAGACTCCAGCCTGCTGACATGATTATCCAGCTACTCGACTATGACAGACAATTTCAAGGAGATAAGTGGATGTGAACTTTAGGCTTATCTAACTGTATGGCAGCATTTAAATAATGCTGCTTCGCTACCTTAGAGAGTGTACAAAGCCATCATGCAGATTTATATTTTTCTTGTTAAGACTGTATAACTGTCGTACTTCAGCAAATCATAAGTGTCAGAAAACATATCATTTAAAAGATACCTATCCTCAGAATGGCCTGTCAATCACCCTCAGGTCTCAGGAACTATGACCAAGTTTCTGTTAACCCATTTAAATGAACAATTTATAACTGCTGATTAAAAAAAATTAAAAGGTTTATGCAGTTTTTTTTTTACTTTTTAAGAAAAGAACAACAAGCACCAAGCACCAGAGCTGAAGTGCTAAGATTTGTTTTATCAGATGCAATGATGTGTAGCAATAGAAACAACTTTATTAGAGGGACATTTCAGGTTGGATTTTTTGAAGGCCAAGCAAGATCGAATTGGTTCGGCTGTGCAGATGAGATATGAGGAGTGTACTGGGGTAAGGATGTTGAGGATGGCGCAGACCAAGGAAGAGATTTCTGTCTGCGGTGAGAAAGGACACTTAGACACGGACCATCAAGATACTAGATTCAGATGACTGGAATAGAAAAATTGTCCAGTGTTGCTCATTCACACATCTTGGATGCATTCATGGCTGGACATGACAACCATGTATCGGCTTCCCGATTTGGTAAGAAACGGCAGAGTCTGTGGCTGTATCCTAACGTTCCTAAAACTCATCCTCTTTCAAACTAGAGATTTTTGTCTACATCGTTCTGTAAAAAGACTCTTCCTCTTTGCCATGCATTGTTTGTTTTCTTCTGAATTGCCTTCAGATGCAGGACATTTTCAAACAGCTTTCTTTCCTCCAGAAAATGCACACATTAACTCAAAGGACATTATATGGACATTTTACAGGGGTGGGTAAAGTCTGTTGACCCAGTGGGCTTTCCCAGCCACTCAAGAGAATGAGGCTTCTCCACCATCTCTCACCATGATGGTAGCCTTCAAGTCAAGTCAAGTAGGATTTTATTGTCATTTCAGCCATATACACAGTGAAACGAAATAACGTTCCTCCAGGACCCTGGTGCTACACACAAGACAAGACACAAGACAACATATCATTCATCATCCCAACAAGGTATTGTGGTGTAACAAAAGGTAGGTAAAACTGTCTGAATTAATTATGGACAAACTACAAAGTGACGACTTTTGCCAAGCAGTTATCTGGAAGCATATCATGTGCAGGGTTGATCTAAGAAGGATACTTGTAAGAAAGCCATTGGAAAGAGAGCAGAAAGGGATATTTCACAGATTTACTCAAAATGAAACATTCCAATGGAGGTTGCTTCAGGTTTTGACCTGCAGATCTGCCTGAAATGGAGAATACATGCACTGGCTTGAGCCCAGCTCTAAGGCTTAAGCTCACAACAGTACAAAGAGGTAGAAAGCCCAACTACACTCTCTGGGCCTCTTGAAAATACCATTGTCATGTGAGGCAGGGCAGTACCAGTGTTTTATGAGCAGATTTATTTTACAAGCAAACTGAATTGAAAATATGTTCTATAAAATGTTTGATCTTAAAATTTATATCATGTGTGGGATGAGCATAAATGAGCAAGACTTTCTGAAAAAGTCCACACGGTCTTACAAGATTTTAAGTCTTTATGAATAACTGTACACAAGTACCAAAAATAAAACAAAAAACAAACACAATATAACCTTTTGACAGTAAAAGTTACATTTTGGCCAAATCAGTTCTAAATCTGACTTTAGTTTCAAGAAAATTCTGATTTGACACATAGATGGGCTTTCTTGATAGTACACACAAGCACATTTCAGTTGACAGCTTAGACATACATAGTATATATGCGTAAATTGCTTGACCATTAGACCCTCTACTCTGGGAGGTATCCCGCTGTAGGGCACAAATCTCATACAGTTTGATAATTAATTGGATAATGATGCCACCCAATGTGGGTTTCTGTTGGATAATTTAACAGAACTGGCAGTTTGTTTTCTCCTGCAAGTGTGGTGAGCTGTCCAAATACATTACTTTACCAGCAGTTTGAGAAGATGCAGTGATATTTTACATGGTTGTCTTCATCCTCCCAGCATTGGTAACATTCTGTGATTCTGTGTGAGTCCACTCAAACACACTCTTTGAAGCCAGAGATTAACAGATGAATTCAATCAGCAGGGAAAACCACCAAACTGCAGTTACTCCATGCTTTATCTTCCCTCAGTGGATAAGATCCACTATACAACAACTACTGACAATGTTTTTGGGTTATTGGACAGTCTGTGTAATAGTGCTGTGTCTGACTCATAGCAGAGGACACCAAGCTTGTAGTAGGTCAGCATCACTAATGCGCTGAGAATTCTGAACCGTTAAATAATGTCAGCTCAGAGGTCCTAGGGTTCGCTTGCTCTGATAAACAGGGCAGAGGACAACTGTGCAAACTGCACAACTAAAAGAGGAACAAATGTCAGTAACAGTAGACAGAAGCCCACTATAGGCAGATTGTAGACCACAAAGTGCACTAACACAAGGGTGTCAAACTCAAAGTCCTGGAGGGAAATCACCAAAATGTGCTGAACCCGAGGCCTCCAGGACTGGAGTTCGACAACCCTGCACTAACATGATGGTTGTGCCTGATACATTGGTGTAAGCACAAGCATAAGTGTACCTAATAAAGTGAAATTCAACTATCATAGGCCATTCCAAATGACCTTCCTAAATAAAAATAATTTACTACTAAAAAGCCAGTTTGATCTACACTGTGTGCACAATTAGGCAAGTGAGTATTTTCATCATATCACTTATGCATATATTCCAACTCCAAGCTGTATAAAGTTGAATGCTAATCGAATTTGAGCATATCAGGTGATTTTGTGTAATGAGGGAGGGTGTAGCCTAAGGAGATCAACACCCTATGTCAAGGTGTGCATAATTATTTGGCAGCTTCTTTACCTCATGCAAAATGTGCTTAAAAACAAAAAGAAAGAAGAGCTTACTCTTTTTTTTAGTCTAAAATTGTAAGAAGCACTTTGACATTGCTAAGATATTGGTGTGTGATCACATGACCATCACACGGTTTGTTGCAAATAGTCAACAGGGTCGCACGAAACGTGTTGGGGGGGGAAAAAGGTTGCAAACTTTTGAAAAAGTATCAAATGTGATTAACCAGGAACCCATGATCCTCCAGTACTGTCATATTCCAGAACTGAACCTACCTGGAGTGTCCAGAAGTACAAAGTGTTCAGTACTCATGGCCAAGGCAAGGAAGGCTGAAACACAACCCACACTGAACAAGATGCACAAGTTGAAGCGTCAACACTGTTCCAAGAAATCTCAAGACAGATTTTTCAAAGGCTTTATGATCTGACGAGATGAGAGGATGGACCCTAAATCAGGTTGCTGATCAAGGCTGGATCAGCAACCACCTCCAGTTTTTAGAAAACACTTTTTTTCAAGCAGTGATTCAGGAAAAAGTCTGCGTATTTCAAGACCATGATTTTTCTTCTGGACAATGCTCCATCACATGCATGGAAATTCCACACTGTGCGCCCAGTAAAGGCCGTAAAAGATGAAATAATGAAATGCCCCCTCCCTCAGCTGACCTAAACCCTATTGAGCCCTTCATAAACAGGAGACTGAGTTGTTTATTGTTTTCACTTTAATAGATGAAAAGTAGTGAGATTTTATTTAGTTGTGCAATAATTGTGCAAACTAACAATTGCCTAATAATTGAGCGCACACACATATTCCCCTGAGAATGTTCACACTCACATTTCCTTTGTAAAACATTCAGGTTTCAGGGTTTTAACATTTTGGATTGACTGATACCACTGGATTTGTTCCATATTAAAATCAATCCTCAAAATACACACTTGCCTAATACTTGTTCACACGGTGTATTATACCAGCTGATTTCCAACTCCATGATGAATTTTCCAGTGACGCAGCAGCTTTTGATCAACTGGCGGTCTGGATTAGGCAAATCCAAAGAACGCTTTGGGTAACTGTGCATATGCAGATGGTTCTCCACATCTTTCAGGGTGCACTGAAGAAGCATGTCTAGACTGTAATTAGGTTAGACCTAAATAGCCTGTTTTATTGCTTTCTCAAGGAGGTGGCCATATGTCTCAAAGTACCAAAGGCTTTGCTTCCCAAACTTCTCTGAGACCAGTTTCATAAATGTAAAGTTGAAGAACCAATGCTGGGGCTTTACTTGCATGGGGAAGGCACCAGGCAAACAAACATCTCTGGCCAGGAAAGGCCTGCTGGGTGGTGTGCTATGGGAGGCTTCTGTCCACATGTAAAAACCTGAAGATGAAGAGCTCTAGCTTTGGCAAGAGTTCAGGAATGCAGTCGACTGGCACATCCCCTTAAACAGCTTGGGCTGAACTGCCTGCCACCCTGTAACACTCAAAGAACATCTCAGGCTAGAGTGTTGGATCACCCACTTTCTCTTTATAGGTCTTAGCAGAAGGGAAAAAATGGCCACCCTCCATCACAGTTCTAATGAAGTTTTAGGTCTTAATAATCTTATTTGAAGTTAATAAGAAGCATTAAGCACCAATTTCTGTGTTATACAGTTGACATCTCACTACTAGATGTTGCCTATGTTGTTGTATTCTATTACAAATTAACTGGAGAATTAGGGCCTGATATTATGCTGAAGATGTGAATGTGCATCTCTGGACAAAGTCAGAGATTCTCTCCATGGTGGGATTCTCATATGCTTTAAATAATCTGTGCAGTTCAGTGGAAGAGTGGTACCGGTTACACATCCAGGAGGAAGGACAAGACTAATTGGGTCAGAAACAGCAGAGTCCATGGCAGTTTCTTGAATTTGTATGATTTAAGCATCGGCTAGTACTGTGCAGAATTCCTCAAATCTAATCTTTAGAACTAAACATTTCTGTTGGCATCTTTCTGTAAATGACTCCTCCTCTTCACTCTCCTCATGTTTGTTTTCTACTGACAAGCCTCCAGCCACATGATGATATCAACAGCCTTTTTTTCCTACAGAAAATGTACACATTGACTCGATGCACATTACATGAACTTTGTGCTGGGGTGTGTAACATCTGTTTAATGTCCGATTTGAATGATATGGAAATTTGCATTGTCTACATACATAGCGATATAGATTGACAGCTAGGGGAAAGATGGTATGCATGGTCTTTGTCTATGTTATCTATACACAGATTTGTTAAACAGTCCTGTAACATGACTCTGCATTCCAAAATGTAGCAATCCCCATTGACTGTAGAGCTGCTGCAAAGACTGACTAAAGTAAATTCAGCTGATGTGAGCTGCGATACTGAGCTGTCAAGCAAAGTATTGAGGTGTATGATATAATGTGGTGACCAATACATCTATTTTTGGTTCTTAAATGCGATCCTGAAGTTGCTCAGCTCACTGCAAACAGGTTAATTTCACATTCTGCATTCATTTCACACCTTATTGTACAACCTATAGAAGAGCATGCTATATATTTTACTATAGTTTTTTAATGGCCATTACTTTTTTAGACACCACTCCAGAACTGTAGAATCAGAAAAAGCACAACGTTAGCAAAGGTTCATAGCTTACCTGTATGTCTGGGTCACCTGTGGGAAGTGAACGTATCCTAATGGGATTAAAAACCTGTCTATTTTGTGTAGGCCATTGTTTGGTCTATTAATGCCTGCAAAGGCCTGTTGTTGCCTCCAGCTCTAGCTTAATGAGCTTTTAATTATCAAATGCACCTGTGACCAATTAGTCTTGGTTGTTAATTGACTATTGGATTGTTTGTTTTAGGCTTCTGGGCCTGTTTAAAAAGCTACACCTGACAGTGGGCTCCTTTAGGCTGCTGCAGTGCAATTTAGACTTGGGAAAAAGGCAGTTGTGGTTTGTGGAGAGGTGTGAGGTCTTATTTAACAAGTGCACATGTTAAGGTACTTCAGAGGGGGGGATAAGCTTAGTTGTTTAAGTCAAGGCTACACTGCTTATCTTATGGGTTGCACTGCCAAACAAACCAAAAGAAAAAAAATCAAAAGAATAGATATAAAGTATAAGACTACTGATCTAGATCAACAACATGAGTGAACGTTGTTGTGGCTTTCAAAACCTGTAGAGAGACAAGAGGCCTAAAGGTATAAAGCTACAAGGGGTGCAGAAATAGTGCAATAGTAATGTGATGTGAGCTTTGTTCTACCAGTAATTGGAAGTAGTTATTTCTTCCAGTTAACCATGTAAGTTAAATTATTCTGTAGTGTTAAGACAACGAAGGCTCAGTGAGGCCCAGCCTACTCCTAACTTCTTTGGCTCTAAAGGACTCGAACAAAATTAGCTTTGGCTGTGTGTTTGTTTCTAAATGAATATGCTTCAGTTCAAATTAAACCAACTTAAAGGTAAATCCTCTTTCTGATAAAACAGAATGCTGCAGCCAGTAAGTTTCCATGAGACTATAAAAGGAGCATTTTAGTGTGAATGCGGATGAAAAAAATTAAGGTTGAAATAAGAACATTCCCATTTCAGAAATGATAGATTAAAAACAACCACTTAAAGGGTGTAATATCGTTATTATCATTGAAAGAAATTCCATTATTTTGGTGTGCTACATTATGGCAGGAATGGCACCTTCAGGATTGGTCTCCATCAAAATATAAGGGTGTAATCACTCAGCACTTTCACCATAATTAGATCTGACTTGACTGTAACTCGCTGTTTGGACACCATGGTGTCCACTGATGAAACAAGGCCCTTTGTCATGGAAGAACCGCAGCATAACTAATTGAATTTCCCCTCGGTACGACTGCAACAAATGGCCTTCTCCAAGGAAATTTGGCAGCTCCTGGCTTTGCTATAATTGAGGTGGATGGAGGAACAATGGAGTTGTTTTATTCCCAAATAGGGCATGATTCTCAGCTCACCCCTGAACGAAAGGGCACCTTCTACACTGAGAAATCATCTTGAGGCTCTTCTTGAGGTTACTTGTGTGTTTGCCTTGTCAATAAGCTTATGCCTTGAAAGTACTAGATGTCCCAGAGCAGTTAAATATTACTTTATTTTTTTAAATCAAACTACTCTTAGTCACAGTGACTCTTCTTGAGCATGTGGTTGGGCTTTTTCGGTATTACACAAAACACAGACTTACAAAACCCTTATGTTTACATGGGCAAATTTATTTTAGGCTATTTTTATTGAGCCTTTCATGTTTTATTTATACTTTAGTAAAAGAGAAGAGACTGAAAGACCAGTTTCTTGCACATAAAACATCAATGGATTTAGGGAATGAGAGCGAGAGAGACCATCTTTTAAAAAGTCATAATCTGTCATTTTAGGCTGTCAGTCTTATTTGATGTATTAGTATTAAGAATTAAAACTGTGTTGATAGTAGGTCCTATTCCAAACCCATAACTAGCACTGATAAGTGTCAAAAGGGAATTAATTATTAACACTTACACAGACAGGCTGGACAGACATTGATGGTGGGGTCCAAATGTCTGAAACTATTTCAGCAGTAAAACTGCTTAATTTTTCCCTTCCTTTTTTAAAGTTGAGTAATGACTTCCTCTATGTAGAAGATTTAATAATGACTCAAAATTAGTGGTTAAGGCGCTGGCCGCATGATCGAGGGATCGGGGGTTCGAACCCCTTCCCAATAGGTTGCCCTGAGGTACCCTTGAGCAAGGTGCCGTCCCTGTCACGCTCCTCCCTGTGATGGACTGGCGACCTGTGCAGGGTGTGTCCCCCCATCCTTCGCCCTGTGTGAGCTGGGATGGACTCCAGCACCCCCCCGCGACCCCGCTTGGGACAAGCGGCAGAAAATGACTGACTGACTGACTGAAGTGACCTAGTTTATTTTTACTTTTAGGTTCAAAGGAAAAGCATCCTTTACATTTTCAGTGTCACTTTAGATTTTTGTGCTGCTGTGATTCTGTTTTAATGCTAGACGAAGTAAACACGTTTACTGCAGGTGTTTTAGTACAAAAACAGGTCTCTTTTATATAGAATTACACGGTTCAGAACTCCATTCTAGGTCATCTGATATCCCAACAACATAAAACAGAATTAACAATACTATGTTTAACCTAAACAGAAGACAAAAAATTGTCACAAGTATTACATCAGCAAAAACATTGAAGCAATCATTAATACTGTCTGAAACGAGTAAATCTCCATGAATTCCATGAAGTCAATGTTTTACCTTGGTTTTAGTTATGGGTCATTGCACCACTGCAAGTGGAATATGGGATACAAATAATAAAATGTTTCATATTTCTTTCATATATCTATCATATGTTAACAACTATCATATCATATCATAAATTCCCAACACATCAGAAGTGAATTATCATAGTGAGCTCATCCTAGAACCAACTTTAAAATGCACTTCTGTTTAATTGATATTGTTAGACCACAGTGAAGCGAACCTTAGACTCATCATTTATGTTCCAAACATTCCACATTGTAGTTTATGCACATCTAGTATCAAATATCTTGCCACTTGACAATGTCATATTCTGTTATACATAAATGTGTGCACATGCATGAGGATGTGATACATGTCACTGCACACTGGAGTGAGATCTACAGAGATGAGCTCAAGTCAATCATGCCTGTGCTTCAGATCATGCTAACCAGCCTTGCTAATGAGATGAATGGAGAGCGTCTTCAATGTCATGACCTATTTAAATATTTATTGCCTACTCTGTCTCATTAAGGTTGTAACTGGAGGGGCAGGGATCATTAGCTATGGGGCCACACTATATATTTTATTGGGTATGTGTGTATATATATATATATATATATATATATATAAATATATATATATATATATATATATTTATTTATTATTATTATTTATTATTTAATATTATTATAACTATCCAGTTTAATTAGATATATGCCATTTATATATTGTAACGCTAGGGTGGTGTGGGTAGGAGATAAATACTGAGCCAGGGATCTGCGACTGGACTTTATTAATAGAACTGAACATGACAAAGAACTGAAAGACCAATGCTGCAACAGAGATCACCCATGTCAATGACTGATGCCCTGCTTTGACCATCGCCATCTGCCGTGACATTTATTCTGTTATGTGCTTGCCTGGGTGTTTAGCATTCTTTGTATATGTAATTGTGTTGCCAGCCATGCAAAATATAAAGAGGTTATGATATGAGAAGAGGAAAGGATCTCTCTCCCAGAGCTCTTCATTCATTAATTCCAGTGAGTAAATCCAATACAAACAAGTGGGTTTTCTTCAAAGACATTTTAAGGCCATTAAATGTTATATGCACTGATGTTTCCAATGTGTGGGGGGTGGGGGGGCGGATGTTACAATACATTTTTAAGGCTACTGAGGCCAAATGCATACATGTATGCGCATATGTGTATTCCTCTAAAATGGCAGCACTTCACGGTCACAGCACATCTTTGAAGCAACTCAGTCGTAAGCGCCATGACATAAGGTGACTCCCAACAACAAAGCCATTTTAACCTTTGTGGTGTCCTTCAATAGTTATGTTCTTATTTGGAGGAAGTACACAAATACAACAGGCTAAATGCCCACTCGTTCTGCCTGACTGCTCCTAAATGCATTTAGAAAACATACTGTGCTAAAGTCATGAGCCACCCTTCATTTCTTTGTATTTTGGGTGGGAGTTGTCTTGTTGGTGCAAAATACTATGTCTGTTAAACTGTCTTATGTTTGGCACATGGAGTGCATTAAACTACAGAGATGGAAATAAAGGTGTCTAGATAAAGAGATTCCAACCACTCAGTATTCAGCATCACCAACACACTAATCACTTGCCTGATTATCATCTTTAATCATCTACACCTTCTTTTTCCGCTGCTGTAAGTTAGACACCTTTGCTCTGCTTGAAAAATTCAAACACAAAAACACAGCTGGGAATCAAACCCAGAAGCTTTTTTCCCCTTGGTGCCGAACCATACACAATAACTACATATAAAACCTCTGGCTTAACAAAATAACACCTTAAAGAACCCTCTGTTTTAAGTTTCTATAGGATAAAGAAAAAAGATCATATTCGTTTTAGTGAGTGGTTAAAAGAACATGATTTATTTCCAAATAATTGGTCAATTTGTCATGAAGGCATGTTTAATGGCTTTGATACAGTACAGATAATAACACATTTACGGCATTCTTTTCACTATAAAAAAGTATTATTTATTTATGCATTTATTTTTTGGACAGCAAAGAAAAACCTCATTTGATTCTGTAAACAATTTGCTCTTAAAAGATCTGTTTTTGCAGATATTTTAAAGTTTCTCATCAGACTGTAGATTGGAGCGAAGAACCTTTTTTGGAATTACAAAGCGTACAAGCAAAAATCCCATGCAGGGAAAAACATGCAATGCTTATGTTTATAGTCTGCTGACTAGATAGAATCCGTCAATTTCAGTATTTCATGAATAATTGCTAAATCAACCGTCTTGTTGGAAAAGCTAGTAAATTATCATTCCTTCCAGAAGGACCTCTAAGGACTCTGCCCCTGGCATGAACCTGATTCACTCTCCAGTGAACCGTGTTCCTCCCTGGCTCCATATTCTCCCCGGCACATCTCTTATCTCTGCACATGAAAGTAGACAGTCATATTCAGAAAGAAGTGTGAGTTATGACTGAGCCCTGCTGTGTGGAAATAGCACTTAAGTAATCGCTGCTGCTGTTGCATAAGAAACTGCCAATGATATACTGGGCCAGAATTTCACAGGGCACGTGCGGTGGTTGCTTGAGTGACATTCTCCTGAAAACTCACTCATTGTTTTTTGTGTTCTCTATCTTTCTGACTCCATGTCTTTTTCCTCCCCAGCTGCTCAAAATTTTGCAACAATTGCACAACTTAGACACATGGCAGGCAGGTTTGCATGTGCTGTGTATGCAACAGCCTAAAGGAGAGCAATGAGTGTCAGATACAGATGAAAGATCCTGAAGTGACACACTGTAAAATGATTGCTCTCAAACTTTAAATGTGTTATACAGTTTTATGCTGCATCCTATGAATTCTGGGGAAAAAAAAAAACATTTATAGCCATACTATACTGGATCAAGGCCAAAGGCTATAAAACAATATTGTAAAAATGCATCAGACACAACTTGGCACCACAAGTGCTTTTCTGAAGAAACAAATGCCTTTTGTCTTGCAGTTTCATTATGTATATCAGGTCTATTTAGTCTACATGTGCAAAAATTAATGCTCTTATATGCTGTGATAATGCAGATTTCAGTGAACCCTGTATCTCAATGGGATATGCCTTGTTAATGCCAGCCAAACAATTGTCATAAGGTTTCCCAAATACTATAGAGTTCCAGCTTAAGCTTACTTTTCAGCTTTTATGCTTCTATCATATTTGCATTCTGTATATTACACAACTTCATTGGCCATTATAATTTGAAATTCTTTCAGCATGTATATTCGCATACGTATATATTCATATATATGCAATATTTAAATTGTGTCAAAATCATCAAGTCCTTGAGAAGCAGATAAAACAAAACTCTGTTGCTTTGTTAAAGGAACAGGATTTTGTTGCCCCATTTTGTCCTTTTTTATATGTATGAATATATACATTTTTAATTTGTTGATAATTTTGTTAGTTTATTTGGTCTTTGTACTGTACCTTATAGTTAATGAAGTAATAAAGTATTGACCTTGAAAAACAGACAGGACATGTCCTTCCAAGATACTCTCCTACTGTAGATTCTGTGAATTTGGTAAAAGTGACACAAAGGCTACAGATTTCAAAATCCGTTCTCTGGTATGGTTTTGTTTAGTGTCATGTTGAAACCTTAATGTTTTACAACACAAAGAAACAACATTGCAGAGCATGTTTTCAGACAGCCAAAGTAGCTTCAGAGCAGATTTGGGAAATCTGACCTTGCCTGCTTTGTAAGAGGTTTCGACATCAGTCAAAATACAGTTGGTGAATATCAAAATTAGTGACACGGTTTCTGCTAAGCAATTAAATATACTGTCCCCTTTGGCCACACTCGCATTCCAGGGAATCAAGAAGCAGCCTAAGAGTGTCTCTTCCTAGAAGACAAGTTCTCATCATGCTATGTAAATGGCTTAAAGGGCCCTTGCCCAGTCGACCAGCCACTGGTGTCTCTGGATGAAAGGTCAAACCCTGCATAAGTACACAGGCAGCAGACTAGTGGAGACAGTGTTTGCATAAGTTTCTCCTGATTGATGATCTGAGAGCAGTTGCTTCACTATGGTTGAACTGTCACTAGGAAGAGGAAGCAGGTCCAGGATCAACATGGTAATGTCTATTTAGTGTAAGGATCAAAGATGGGGAGATAATCCCCTGGTTGCTGCTGGTTTTTTGTCCTGTCAGCAGTGATTCTCAGGGCTCGGGGCTATTGCTGAGAGTGGGTAATAGAACCACAATGTTTAAGCATAGACTGAAAGAACACAGCATAAACAGTTGGGAAATACACTTGTGGAAAGAGAAATAACCATGATTTGCAAACCAATACCCAAAAACAGGGGCTAGAAATAATGATTATGTTACAGTTAATGTGATAAGTTATGATACATTCTTACATTTTTATCTTTCACTGTTCTTAAAAGCCACTGTCCTTGAATACAAGCCATGCATGTTGCTTTCTTTTCAGGCACTGACATAATATGATTGATATTATTGTATATTGTTGTATATTAAACACAAGCTCAGTGTACACAGATCTTCCTACAGAGTGTATGCTCAGTTAGCCCTGTCCATTTACACTGAAGTTATAAGGAGTGTTTCAGTGCAGACTGCTTATTTGAACGGGTACAATACAGAACAGAGCTCATTTGGATATATATGTATTAAAGAATGAGAAATGTGTATGTTTAATTCCAGGGAATAATGAAAGGTTCGGAAATTAGTTAGGTGTGTAAAAACGTACAGTGCATCCGGAAAGTATTCACAGCACTCCACTTTTTCCAAATTTTGCTATATCACAGTCTTATTCCAAAATCTTTCAAATTCATTTTTACCTCAAAATTCTACACACAATACCCCATGATGACAAAGTAAAAAAAGGTTTGCTTTAAAATTTTGCTAATTCGTTAAAAATAAAAAGCAAAAATAAAACATGTGCATTAGTTTTCACAGCCTTTGCTCTATACTCTGTTTGCTCTGAAAAACAAAACCCCACATCATGATACTGCCACCTCCTTGCTTCACTTTAGGCAAGGTATTGGCAAGGTGATGAGCAGTGCCTGAATTATGCTTCTTGTTCAGAGTGTCCTTCAGGTGCCTTTAAGCAAACTCCAGGTGGGCTGTCAAGTGTCTTTTACAGAGTAGTGGCTTCTGTCTGATCTGTCTGATGGTTATCCTTCTGGAAGGTTCTCCTCTCTCCACAAAGAGATCGCTCAGATTGGCAAGGTGGCCAGCTCTAGGAAGAGTCCTGGTGGTTCCTGGTGGCTCTAGGAAGAGTCCTGGTGGTTCCTGGTGGTGCTTAGAAGAGTCCTGGTGGTTCCTGGTGGCTCAAGGAAGAGTCCTGGTGGTTCCTGGTGGCTCAAGAAAGAGTCCTGGTGGTTCCTGGTGGCTCAAGGAAGAGTCCTAGTAGCTCCAAACTTCTTCCATTTATGGATGATGGAGGCCACTGTGCTCACTGGGACCTTCAATGCTTTGCTTCAATGTTTGGTTTGTACTTTGACATGCACTGCCAACTATGGGACCTTATATGGAAAGGTGTGTGCCTTCCCAAATTATGTCCAATCAACTGAACTTACCCCAGGTGGACTCCAGTTAAGATCAGTGGATACAGGAAGCCCCTGAGCTTTGAGTGTCATGGCAAGGGGTACGAATACTTATGTACATGTTTGATTTTTGTTCTTTATATTTTTAATAAATATGCAAAGGTTTCAAGCAATGTTTTGTCATTTTGCCATTATAGAGTGTTGTCTGTAGAATTTTGAGGTAAATTTGAATTTGACCCATTTTGGAATAAGGCTGAAACATAGGGCTGTGGTTACTTTCCGGATGCACTGGTTAGTAACTGTATAAACTGTAGCATAGTTGCAAGTTGCAGGAAGTAGCTGACTTGTTAGCTCACTGTTCCTTTATGTTAAATGTATACATTGCTATTTATTTGTTTGTTACAGGATTCTAGCATTGCCGAGAAGGTGAAGACTAACACAGGTTTCCAGTGAAGGTGTAAGAAAGAGAGCCATCCTACCCACCCAGAGAGTTATACAAAAGCAAAAAGAGCTCAGGCTGGAAACCAAACCCAGAACATTTTTCCATGTTAAATGCTTTGTTTTTTACATACCCTTTTTTATTATTATTATTTGTGGCAATGCTGTTTATCTGTATTCTTCACTGTGAAACCTTGTGACATTGCAACATAGTTGTTGAAAATAACAATTGAGACACTATGTACATCAAACTATATTTGATGTACAAAGGTACCAATATTCTTAGAAATAGGCCCTAAATTAGTCATCGTTACAAACATTCTCAGTTGCTTAGTGTCCATCCTAGACTCTGTCATATACATTCCAAGGACATAAAGCTAATGCTCTTGAGTCACTTTCACTGAAATGAAACCAGAGCTTTTGACGCCTGACTTCTTAGCCCTCACGACCCTGACTCCGACCGTCAGAGTCGGCTGCTGACCTAGCCTATGACATCACCTACAGTGGCAGAAACAGCTACAGCATTGCATGATTGTTGTTCTGTCCCGCTCTCTCTCTCTTTCTCACTGGTGGAATTTGCACACAAAAGCTGCTGGGCTCCTCTATCTCCACATCAGAGTGGACGCAGCAGTTTTGAAAAGCTCTAACAGGATTAAGGTCAGGCTTGTCGACTCCACTCCCTCCACAGCTCCTGTAGTCCGGCCCCTGCACACCCCCATCGTCCTCACTTGTCCACTTGGTCCTGTCTAGTTTAAGAACATAGCCAGGGCTTCTGTAGATCATGTGCCTAGGTTTCTTTTCTCACACTGATAGAACTTTGTTTGAAGTGCTTAAGAATCAATTGTTTCTTTTCAGGCCTTCAGGTTTCTATAGAATCGTTCGGGCATTGTGCCATACAATCCTGCTGAGTGGCATCATATAGGGCCTATATTAGGCCTTTGATTGGTATTATGTTATACATAATAATATCAGTCACATGATGAAACCTTATGGCAGTCCATAACGCTCTTTCAGAGAGGTTCAGAGTAACTATTGTCATTTTTCTATGAGCTTAATTAACATGTAAAGCAATGTTGTGATATCTACTCACCAGGCAGCATAACTTTTCTTCTCAACAAACATGACTGTACACAACATCAAATCACATTGGAATAACATTTATCAACAAATTAGAAGCTTTAAAAAATGAAAAGTTTAAAAGCCAATATTTAAAAGAATTTAAGATCAATATATAAAAAAAATCTTTAGGTGATAGATCTTAAACCTTCAACAATGTGTGCCTTATGTTGAGAGGAATATCTCAGCACCTTTTTGACTGCTATCAAATTACCCTGCATGAAAGGACAGCTGTCACAGTGAAGAGAGTGATAAAGCACTTGGCTTGAGGTCTCAACACGTAACAGCATAGCATGTATTGGATTTCCACACAGTTGGCCGTTCTTTCATGCATTCCTGTGTTTTTGGGAGCAGAGAGAAAATCCAATGCAGGAGCACCATGTGTCACAGTTCCAGTCACAAAAGAAACATATGCTGAAATGGGTTACCATGTCAGAATTGTGAAAGTAACATTTTTTTAGTGACTAAAAATAAATTCATTATTCAAATAAATATATATTTTAAAATTTAATATTTTGAGAGAGTTGCACAATGTGCCTGTTTCACTAGTATTTATTAGTAAACAAATCTATTTCATAAATGATCTCACATAGGAAAAAAGTGACATTTTCAATGGCCCATTTGTTTTTAAGGGGCCATATTTTATAATTTTTAATATGAAATTCTCCAAATTAATAATAAATTATTATAATAATAATCAAATATAAAGTGTGCCCAGAAGGATCTGTACTTTTTCCTTACATGAACATGATTGGAGAGCAAAAACTTTTTAACCCCCATATACCAAGACAGGTCGTCAAGCATGCAGACAGGGCACAGTGAAATGAAAAAATGACAATATTCTACTATAAAAGTGTGTAGAGCACTAACAAAACAGAACATGGAACAATGCAGCCAACACAGAACTGAGGCAGCACTGATTATGAGTAAAGTATTGAATACACTATTTATACTATATTTAACAGCAAACCGCTAAATGAAGTAAACAACATGTATATTTCTCTTTGACACTACAAAACACAAGTAGCCTAACATGAGCATGTTCCAAAGAATGAATTGAGAAGAACATGACAGAGAAGGCAGAGATAGCTGTGATGCAGCTTTACTGTTAAATAGTTACTAGGTGCAGAAATAATGAAAAGATATTTTTCAGTCAAACAAAGTTGGTGAGGAGATGATGCCTTGTTCTCATCAGAATGAAAGATTTTGCTCTTGTGTTAGATCACGAGCTCCTCTGAAGAGAAACCCTCCCTTACTCATTTCACAGTCAGATCTTCCTGTTTCCTTACTTTTATGGAATAAACTGAAAAAATGAAGATAATACTTTTAGGGTACTCCTTTGCATGTTAAAAGTGACTATTCTTGTCATTGTGAGAACACACAGCACACAGTGAACCACAACGAAATTGGACTTTTGCATTTAACCCATGCACACAAACCACGCAGCAGCTATGAAAGCACCCAGGGAGCAGTGACAGGGACGGTACCTTGCTTAAGGGTACCTCAGGGCAACATACTGGTAAGAGGTTTGAACCCACAATCTTCCGATACTGTGGCCAACTCCCTAACCACTAGGCCACCGCTAGTTTATAGATGCTTTGCTAACTGTGGAGGACACCAGCCTTCCAGGACCACAGCAAGACTAGAGCAGGGGTGGGCAGGTTCGGTCCTGGGGGGCTGGTAGTTTGATAGTTGCCTTCTCAAACACACTCTGCAGGACACCGGCCCTCCAGGACCGGAGTTTCCCACCCCGCCTTAAGAGGTAATCATACAGTCCTTTGCTGCATTATTTTTTCCTCGTTGTTAAACACTGATACAAATTTTCATCAACCGTACTTGTCAAAATGACTTAGAATGTACATTTACATTTACAGCATTTAGCAGACGCTCTTATCCAGAGCGACTTACATGTTCTAATTACAGGGACAGACCCCCTGTAGCAACTCAGGGTTAAGGGTCTTGCTCAGGGACCCAGTGGTGGTAGTGCTAGAGGTGGGATTCGAACCTGGGACCTCTTGAGCCACAGGTCCATAGGCAAGTATCCTACCACTAGACCACCGCCACCCCAATGTACCTCCCTAGATTGAACACTGAAAAGGAGAGAGTTGTATTTTGTTTTGTTTTATCAGAAAGTATGGTGCAAACTTATCACCACATCAGCTACTGGCAACGTATCAACAAATTCCTCAAAATTTTGGCACATGGATCAAGTGGCACTACCAGTTTTTAGTTTTCTTTTGTAAAAAGCCCATGTTCAGCTTGAAATCTTGAATAAATGAGACTGGTTTCAGAATAAATTTAAATAAATATATATTCAGACTCCTGTGATGGCGACCTGTCCAGGGTATGTCCCCCATCCTTCACCCTGTGTGAACTCCAGCACCCCCCCCCCCTCCCGAGACCCTAATTAGGGTGCTGGTGGTCTAGTGGTAGGGTACTTGCCTATGGATCCAGAGGTCACCGGTTCGAATCACACCTCTGGCACTACCACCATTGGGTCCCTGAGCAAGACCCTTAACCCTGAGTTGCTCCAGGGGGACTGTCCCTGTAATTAGGACCTGTAAGTCGCTCTGGCATAAGAGCATCTGCTAAATGCCGTAAATGTAAATGTAAATTAGGCCCTGAAAATGACTGACTGATATATTCAGACTAGCCAAATTAAATGGTTGCCCAAAAGTATGTACATGCCATTTCATTTAGAAAATCAACAAAGTGAATAAACTGAGCAAGAATGCCTAAACTTTCACCCGTTACTGTAAATAGTATATGAAATGTCAGAAAGCCTCTGTGTGGATCAGCGCTGGTGTAATGCTAAGGCTCTCCTTTGCAAGTGCCTCTTCACTTCAGTGCAATGTGAGTGTGGCTGCATGTGCAGCTCTCTCTGGTGAGCTCAACATTCCTCACTCTCTTACCCATTAATCAAACCATGTGAAGAACGACAGATGTGTCCCAACTTAGCAAGCTACAGTGCCTGCTCCACTTCCAAGAACTATGGTCAGCCCCTTTCTCCAGATTCTTTGAAAAAGCCTATCTTGAATATTATCAGTGTAAGGAGAAATACTTTTGACCTATTAACCAAGAAGCATGAAGACATACAGTTTCTCAGCCCCAAAAACTGTTGGACTAATCTCACATTTACTATCAATTTACCCCGATCTGAAAAAAATGTGACGGATAGACTTCAGTGTAGCCTTAGTATTTAAACAAGTTAATACAGTAAACACACCCTACTAGCAAATTCACCGTGTTTTACATTCTCCGGAGATTTATTTTGAAATGCTTTGGTAATTTTTTAATTCATTTTATAATAATTTATATCTGAAGACCAAAAAATAATTTTAAATATAACTGTAAAACTGTATTAATAGTTCCTTAAACCATCATTAAATACTGTTTGTGCTGTAGGCTCGTAGGAAAGCCCAAAAAGATATTCCTTGATTGCAAGGCTTGCTTATGTTGAAATACAGTTACTATTTTAATAAAACAACACAAACTTAATGTTTAGTATTTTAGCAAAAACCCAGCTTTGTTAAATGTTACAATAATTTATTATTTATTATTATAGTAAAATATTTATTTTAAAATAAAATTAAAATCAGTTCAGACTTGACCTGGAATTTATGTAGCAAACTAACAAGAAAGTATATTTCAAATAAATGTATATTTTACATGATTGTTTGCCTCATAGCTTAAGAAGCAAACATTCAAATGTAATGGACAATCAGCTACTGGAAATCTGAAATTTGTCGTGAACATGTCTTCTTAATAACTCTTTTAAGAAGCTGAGTTGTTATTGCACAACGGGAATTCCCAGCTGAACATCACTCGTTGCTTTAATTGGTTATCATGTTAGGCTGTTATTAGCATTTAACATGCACTCAACACCTACAACATTTAACCACTGATATGTTAAGTGAATAACATTGACTCATTATGTCTAGTTAATGTTCCTGTCAAGTAGGGGGAATGTTAGGCAGCTAGTCAATTCTTGAAGATTATGTGTTTGAAGCAGGAAAAAATAGGTAAGTGTAATGTTCACACCGACTTTGTGTCCCATGCCCGTGTATGATGGCAATATGATGGGGCCACGGCATCTCCAAACATCAGGTCTTATGGCCAAGCAAGAATAACTGGTAAATTGGCAAAAGGATGACCAGCTACCAATGCTCATTTATATGCATGAGCAGCAAGGGCTAGCCTGGTCTGGTTTCATAAAAGAGCTTCTGCAGCACAAACTGCTATTAAAAAGGTTAATGTCGCCTATGATAGAAAGGTGTCAGAACACACAGTGCATTGCAACTTCCTGCAAATGAGGTTGCATAGCTGTAGAGTGATCCTAGTGCCCATGCTGACCCCTATCCACCTGCACACGTACCTACAATTAGCACATGAGCAACAGAGCTGGACCATGAGGAAATGCATGAACAAGTAAGAGAAGAAAATAGGAGGGCATTCATAGGTGTGCCTGCAGTCATTATACTGCAAATGACGACATTATGTCTGCATAAAAATGCTTAGCACGTGCAGACCTCAATTAAAATGCCCCTTTCATCTCATCTGCACGGCATGTGTGGCACTTAGTGAGTCATGGTGGTCGTGTACAGTCACTTTCAGTAAAGCTCCCTTATAGAGGAAGCCCTCCTCTCTATCATTTCAGGACATCAGTGTTGTTCCTCAACAAGTTCTTACCGCAGACACTAAGGTTAATGCTAATGAGGTGTCAAACGACAATTTCAAGGTATGATTAGGAGAGCACTATGAATGGCTGAACCACAAAGTACTGATTTGGCAGAGAATGAAAGGAGTGCTGCAGCAATGGAAGGCTGCCTGGATACTGGGTTTCAAAGCAGGAGTTCCTGTTTGGCTAATTACCAGATCAAAGGAGCCCAACATAACAACCAGCTGTTCATGGTGTCCCAGTAACCAGAAAGTGCTGGAGAACGTTGATAGTGGGTAATGGTTCCTGGAAATGACAATCAAGAACCTTCAGTGCAGTCTCCTTCGTTCATAATAAAATATTTGTAGACGTTAACCACAATCTCGTCGTTCAACACGTACCGCAACTTGTGGAGAGACTGACAGATTCCAGTCAGACTATCATTGACTGGAACTTAACAATGCTAGAACTTCGGGCCTCTCAAAAGCTTGGGTTCATATTAATATGTCTTCTCATCTTGAAGATCTGCTGAAACTGAAAAAAACTCCCGCCCTATGTCCTTCAGTGACTTTTGTGTGACTGCTTCATTACACCTTCTGTTTGCAAGAAGGACATAGTGGTCTTTCTCATGTACCTTTTAAACCAACTTCTTTGAAGTTAAACATACAACCCCCTCACGCCCGTTCCCAACAATGTAGCCCAACATATAAAAAGCTAATGTGCTTTTCTTCTCAGAACTTGTCAAAGGGAGACCCAGGATCATGGACCTTGTCAGGCACCTCAGTTTAGTCCTCAGTGAATTCATAAAAGAATACTAATCTCCCTAAACGAAGGGAAAAGCGCTCATTTCCCCCATAAAATATAGAAGTGGTCCATTTAACAATCTAGGCTCATACAGCCTCAAACCAAAGTAAATAGCCTCGATTGCTGGTTAATTTATTAAAGACAAGTGGCATGCTGGGATCAAACGAGTCTCTCTTGCTTGCAGCACCTCTGTGGCAGTGAATTTTGCTGACCCCAAAGCCCTCGACATACTTCCACAAGGGCAAGGGAGACAAGAGGGGGGTGCTAAAGTGGTACCCAGAGGAAAGCCTACATGTGGTTTGGATTTACTTTTTTTCATTTTTGTTACTGATTAGGGAAGGTTGAGAGCTACTGTGCTACCTGCAAAAACAGAGAAGAATACAGCACATCTATGGTCAGATGAGCCTTCCATTTACATAAAATAAAAGTAATAAAAAGGCCACTGGGAGCAGCGACTTAGAAAAAGCACTTATGTTTCCATGACAGATTTGACAGTGGAACGTTATTTTAAGAATCCTTTTTGTAAAGGAGTTGTCTTAACAAGGAGAACCTTTGTGAAGTTTAATGGACCACCACATAAAGGGAAGGTTTCAAATTAGTTTAAGGTGAACTGCATGCCCATTATGTTTCCATTGTTCTGCTGCATGACATATTTTAGTTGTCTTTTAAACCTGGGTTTAACTAATGCATTTAAGCTTATATTTTTGGTTCTGACTGTTCAAATAAAAGCACTACCATAGATCAACACCTGCCCTCAAGGCAGGTCAGAACAGTTGCATGTTTGCTAAGGTGGGTTTCTGGTTTCATTAATGCAACTTTTAATGGTTTCAATGCCTACGCACACATGAACTCAGGCATAGGTTTAGCCTCAGTCTTTGATTGCTGTTTCGGAGCATTGTTAGACAGACGCCTGAGGCAATTCAGCCCCAGAGCGTACTGCTAAAAAATGACTCTCACACACACACACACACACACGCGCACACACACACACACACACACACACACACACACACACATTAATATATGTATATTAGGACTGAGATCATTTATTTTGTTAATTGTCTTTTTCTTTCTTTTTGCATACACACAAGTCAGCACATAGCCTGAGTATCTTTGGCAGGTAAATGGAAAATGACACAAGAAACATTTTCTTTCATTTTAGGTATTAGTTAAATGTTTAGCCATTACACAGAGGTCTTACACAAGGGCAATTTTCTGGATGAAAGCCAATACAATGCAAATGCACTGACACTTTGATGTGTTTTTGAATAAACGCTTGTGTGAAGATGAAGGGGTAGAAAAAAAATGAATCCATAAAAACAAAGTGATCATTAGTCCAACTGAAAGAGACACTGCTAAAGACGATAACTTCTAAAGACAAGTAGTTTAGTAACCTAAACTGAAGTTTTTGATCAGTATGACTTTGACTTGGGTACAAATGGAAACTGGACTAGTTTTGCTGACTGTCACAGAGACACATTCGATCATGACATACATGTACATTTGATGATGAACCTTGCAGAGCTTATCTGAAATTTATGATTAATGCTCGTGTATATGAATGTAGAATATCTACATTGCACAAGTAAAAAGAGATTTGCAACTTCTGTGTGATTCTTTAAGACAATAAATAAGTGAAAATACAGCAACAGTAAAAACAAAAAATTGCCATGAATAGTAAATAACAAAGTAACAGTTACAGAATGAGTCTAGACTATAAAAAATAGTGCAATGCAGCAGCAATGATATTAGGAATTAGGTTCTGGCCAGTGATTCTAGTACTGCAGACAATGTACAGGTTATATGAAAACCAACAATACAGTCATCTGACATATTATTTACAATCAGAACACAAAATAGACAAGGTGTGTGCAAAAGCACAAACCTTCTTTTATGTAACCTTTTATTAATTATGTCAGTAAAAGATAAGTATTCTTAACATCTTTGCATAATCAAGGTTTCAGAGCTTTAAAGATAAGGACTCAACTGAGGGTTGATGGCGATTTAGGTTTGTTGTCGAATAAGCACTTAAAAGAAAAAGTCTGCAGTGCCTAATTTCTACAGACTGCTGATCTCCACTTGTTTAGGAACTATTTTGTAGATTAAAGCTAGTCCTGGCCTAAAACAAATCTCTAGTGTGGTATTTTCACTGACACCACAACACCAGCCTTCGGAAATTGGTCTTGCAGATGCTACACATGGGTTATGACCTCAATTAAACCCCGTGAGAACATCCAAGGAGTCTACTTTGGCCGAAACGGCATCTGAACTCGGCTTATTATGGCTCCATTTTGTCAGCATAATGACTGCAAGATAGGCCTCTCTTGTTTAATATTCATGTATGAATCTTTCAAAAGAAACCTCATCAACACTTTGCAGCATGTAAGACTTCAAACACAAAGTCCTTCGATAAATAAATAAGTGCTTAGTTTCACAGTAGTGGCTTGGTAAACAGTTTTCCAGCCATCAAAAAATGCAATTACAGGATTTTAGTGCAGGATACCAGTGTGTGTATGGGGGTTACTACTTAATTTGCTCATTATTAATGATGGAATTTCACATGTGTGATTAAAGTGTGGTAAATATTTAATGGTTTCAGCCCATCCCATAAGCATCACACTGCCGTGGTAACCAAAAGTTATTCTCCATCCCATTTTGGCTCTGCTTCTAGATCTGATGTCAATCACTTGACATGAGAACTTAACAAAATCAATAGTTTTTTAAAAATCGATTTTAAATCCGTGAGAACATCTAACCTCTTTGAATGACCATTACTTAACCTATTACTTAACGCAAGACTCTGCAGCCTATATTGGTGAATGTGGTTCCAGCAATCATCTATTTGATTTGTCTGTTTTCAGCATGTCTTCTTTTCTATTTCTAATCTATATGTAATAAAATAAAAAAATTTAACCTGGAGGAGGGGAATGCTGGAGCCTATACCAAAACCAGATATCTCCCAGCTATGAATCAAACCCAGATCCTTCAAGCTGTTAGTTGACAGCATTGATCATTCAGTGTCAGTCTATTTGTGCCATATACCTCCGAAAAGCTTTCTATAGTTTACTGTGAAGCATATATAAAATAAATATATCATACATCCCCTGCACTCCTGACAGTATTCCCACAAATGAACAGTCTTTTCTTAATTAGTGAAAGTGACAACCCTTGTCATTGTGAGATCACAGCACAGCACACAGTAAACCACAACGAAATTGGACCTCTGCATTTAACCCATGCACTCAAACACCGTGCAGCAGGGGGCAGCTATGAAAGCACCCGGGGAGCAGTGACGGGGACGGTACCTTGCTCAAGGGTGCCACAGGGCAACCTACTGGTAAGGGGTATGAACCCACAATCTTCCGATCCTGTGGCCAAATCCCTAACTGCTAGGCCACCACTGCCCAATTAGTCAATAAAACAATGAAATTTGGAATTTGTGCTTTCTCTAGAGCATGTCCCCACAATACAATAAAGATTTTTATTCTAACATCAATAAAAAAAGAGATTTTTTGTGTTGTGTTGTGTTTGTGTTATGCGTTAAAAATAGGCAACTGTTTTTTATGGAAAATTTATATTAGATACTACAACACCTAGGTCCTATCAGCATTACTGTAAAAAAAGGAAACAATGTAACAATGATCTGTTACAATGATGTTTACAATACAATGATCTGTTACTGATTCATAGCAATAAACCCCTTTAGGGCATGTCGTGGAGTGATTTTACCCTAGTTCAGGAGGTTAAGGAGAACATCCCATGCTCTCTCTTTTACTGTGGGAAACATATAGCCCTTCTTGTATAATTGTAGAATTGTTTTAATCTTTACATTTAGGAATTAATTTAATCTCTTAGTGTTTTTAGTGACTCACTATTATATTTCCGCTGCTGATATTTTATTTGAAACTACAAACTGGGAAAGGTTTACGCCTAAGCAATTTGATACACTCATGTCATTGTGACCCTGCCATTTGCAGAACATACTATTTGGAGAGGGTTGAAGTCTGTGGCGGATAGACCCATCACCGGGTCAAGACCTTCCCCGGGAAGAGCCAGCCAAACAGGAACGGAGGAGAGGAAATGCTCCCACCACCAGAGGAATGAGGAGTAATTAGACACATAAATATTAACTCACATGCTGAGGCCCACATATCCACTCTTACTCTTTCCCTCATTCTCACACATACACACACAGACTGAGTGGGAGGTGAGTCAACCCTCCTCTTTGGCCTTTGAGCTGGTGGGAAACTGCCTTCAAATGAGCCGGCACGGAGAATGTCAAAATGGAAGAGATTTACATTGGGATCAGCCTTAGAACTCAATATCAGACCTGTGCTAAAGGGAACTAAATCTAGACCAGGTGATGAGCCATGAACACTATGCCACAGAGAAAGGAGATCAAAGACAAATAAAAGCAAGAAAAGCGGCATATTTAGAGAAGCTTAAAAACCAAACCTTCCTCACTTTTTAAAATTAAATTCTAATTCTATAGTTTATAGTCATCAGATGATCCGTACATGGAAGCTAGCAGCTCTAAATAATGCAGAGCTAAAGATGCTGCTTTTTGTGTGTGGCACAAAACAAGACAGCCAGTCAGAACTAATTTCACATACATGTGTCAGTTAATCAAAATGAGAAGCAATGAAAGGATTGGCTTTTTATTATTTAGACAGTAACATTCAATACACTGTAATATATTGCTTTAAAGTTCATTCAAATTGATTTATAGTGTTTACATTGTGTTATTTTGTGAGCATTTACTCTTGACATTGATGCAGGGCTATTATAATTTTTTACACCCAAACATGGGCTGATCTGAGGAACAGGCATAGTATTTCTTAAAACGCCATTTGGAGCACATCAGGCACCACAGAGAGCAAGAGAAGTAAATCATGACTCAGGAACTCACATCACAGTTTCACAGTCAAGGCTACAAGAGTCATAAAAACAAAGGAAACTGCAAACGGGTCATTTACAGATGAGTCACACCATTTGGCTTCCACACGATGAACCTGTGTTTCTGCATTCAGCTCTGGAAGTCAATATTGACTTTTCCAAGGTATTAATCTATACCACCTAAGATGCTATGAAATGGTAGCCTGATGACTTGAACTCAGTTTCTCAAAATTAGTAACATATGGATGGATTTCAAAATGTATTGCAAAAAGTAAAGATAAAAAATAATACCAAATAAAGACCAAATTCATTCTGTGCTTTGATAAAGGGGATTAGGTGCCCATTTCAGAATTTGATGTAGTATGAAAACATATTATAGTTTTCTAAAAAACTGACTAAAAGGAATTAAATTAACTTTTAGGATCATATAATTGTGGACATGCAGACTATATATATATATATATATATATATATATATATATATATATATATATATATAATAATTTAATTTGAATTACAATATTAAAATAATTATAATTTTATAATGTAAATGCAAAATCTGTATGGTTGAACAGTCAAACAATCTCAAAATGTAACCGCAGTATGCGGTAGTCTTGGGTTTGGTGCAAAAGAAAGATGTATAAAAGTCCTTTCCTTTAAAGCGTGGTAGGGATACCAAATATGTTACAACAGTCAATGCTTGAATCCACCATTCAACTGGAATAAGGACAATGTGAAATTATACCTGTCTCTAAAGCTCTTCTGGATTTGACTCGTACTTTGTTAATGTAAGGTTTAGTAAACAGATCCAATTATTGTCAAATACCAGGTTTAATCCCCACTGACTGGTGTTCTGATGAAGCAACTGAAACAACATATTTTTGAGGCAAACTGAAGTGACAAGACAAGCCAAATTCAATCTGGTCTGTGGTTTTGAAACTGTTTTCATGGCGCTACACCACAATACAGGCTTCGATTCCAGCTAAATGTTTCTAAAAATGTTTATATAAAGAATGACAACTCATATCAAATTGAATAACTGCTGTTAGAATTACAGCCAGTAACTGAATGTGATATGTGGCATGTTTAGCTTTCCGCAGCTGTTTCTCTTAATCCACGTGACTTATGCATAATTTTTTTTCCTCTTTTTTCTTTCTGCCCCATCCATGGATGAACTTTTGCCCTTGTTGTGAGGCCCCCTTAACTCCAACACCCACAACACATGAAAATATTTCAGTTGAGTTTTTTTTATGCACTACTTACAGGGATTTTTCATTTAATTAGTAAATATATATACTGTATTATATATTTATGTTGTATATATATATATATATATATATATATATATAAGGTGCCGCCCTCACACGCCCTCTCCCCAAGTGGAGTGGCTGGTGACCTGTCCAGGTGTGTCCCCGCCCTGTCGCTTCAGAGCTGGGATGGACCCAGCACTCGCGCCTAAAAAATGACTGATCGATTGAATATATATATATATATATATATATATATATATATATATATATATATATATATATATATATATATATATTTACAGTACTGTGCAAAGGTTTTAGGCAGGTGTGGAAAAAATGCTGTAAACAAAGAATGCTTTCAGAAATATAAATAATGTTTGTTTATTTTTATCAATTTACAAAATGCAAAGTGAGCGAACAAAAGAAAAATCTAAATCCAATCAATATTTGGTGTTACTACCTTTAGCCTTCATTCCAGCATCAGTTCTTCTGGCCCCACAGAGCCCTGATCTCAACATCATTGAGTGTGTCTGGGATTACATGAACAGACAGAAGGATGTGAGGAAGATCACTTCCATTTTTGAAAGCATTCTTTGTTTACAGCATTTTTTCCACAGCTGCCTAAAATATATATATATATATATATATATATATATATATATATAAAATATTAAATCATGTTTATCATTTTTCTAAGCTTTATTATATTTTATTACCTTTTAATTGTGTCTTTCAATTGGTGGTCTACATCTTTATTTTATTTGATATATTACCCAGTTTTCTCCCCAATTTAGGGTTCAGTTTGTCCCTCTTGAAATCAAACAGCCCAAAAAAATACTAAACTATCAGAACAAGGAAGATGAACACATCATTAGACAGCTCAGCATGCTTGGAGGTGAACAATAATTTCCACTTCTGTTGCATCATCTTACAGATGCTCTTGCTGGCAGGCATCATGATAGGGGACAGAGAGGACAAACACTCCAGAGAGAGCAAAGCTGATTTGTACTCTCTTGGATGGCTGTTTCCTTGACAGGGATTGAACTCACATCTTCCTATGATAGAGCCCACCCTTACACAGTGTTTCTATTACTCTTAAAAAGGTTGTTCACACTTATCTAATGACTAACAAAATAGTTCTTTAAAGACCTGTCCACTAAATGTTTCTTCAGGGAACCAAAAGTAACTGTTCTAGAGCTCCAAAAAAACACTTTGACTGGTTAAAAACCTACCCTGATCTGTTTCCTAAATCAATGACATAGTGGAATGTGGGATGCTTCTGGACAAGGCTGCAGTGAAACAGTTGTGATGTTCTTCCAAAATCACACTCAATCATTTTTTTGTTGCACAAAGATACAAGCCCAGCTGATGCGTGAGATCTCAAAGATCACACATGGACGTTCAGACAAAGAAACAAGCGGATTGCTGGCTCTTTCTATTTCATCATTTATGCACAGTCAATCTCATTCTGCTCTAGAAGTGATGACAGCCAGTCTGGGTTGGTTTCAGGCAGTTTTGTTGGAAAGTTTCAGATTCGAAATGCGATGATGTATTTTAGATCAAATCAGGTAGGGCTATATTTTAGTTTGGTCCAAAATTTCAGGTAAGATTAAAGCTCTAAAATCCACATATGTGTCCAAAGATGAACAATCACAGAAAAAATTAACTAAATGTCACATTCCTTTTAAAGTCACCCAGATTTGTAAGTCATTAGCAAGCACTGAAGATCTGGTTCCTGTGTTGTTGTCCAAATGTCATGAAGATGAACATTTCTAACAAGGCTACATAGACTGGCATTGACAAACGCTCGGCAGAATCTTTCTAATTGCACAAATGCATGCTGCTCGCCTGGTGGGTCGGTGGCTAAGCCAAAAGGTCACGGTAGGTTGGTAACGAACGCCAAGCTGCATTACACCCAACAAGAAATAATCAGTCTTTGCGCCGTGGCCAATTAGCCAGCATACCTCCGATTGATTTATTTTTTTAAGAGTTGACATGGCAACACAAGCCAAGCTCTGATGCTCTATTTTCAACATTCAATCAATTTTTGTTCTGATAAATGGAACACTGAAATGGATTAAGGTTGCTAATTGTCTAAGCTAAATCATAATCAGCAAAGATGGAATAATGTTTAAATTAAAGGTAATTTTTCTGTATAAAATGTCCAAATAATGTATTTATCAATTTTATTTATATGCAAGTTATATAAAATGAATTTATATATATACACATACATTTACATTACATTTACAGCATTTAGCGGACGTTCTTATCCAGAGCGACTCCCATGTCCTAATTACAGGGACAGTCCCCCTGGAGCAATTCAGGGTTAAGGGTCTTGCTCAGGGACCCAGTGGTGGTAGTGCTAGAGGTGGGATTCGAACCTTCGAATCTTGAGCCATAGATCCATAGACAAGTATCCTACCACTATATATTTATATATATATATATATATATATATATATATAAAAATATTGAAGTACATAGTTGATTTCTAAAATACACATGTTTATTTATGTCATTAAAACCTTCCAACTTCAAATAAGTCACATTACATTTGAGAGGGAACAAATAAGCATAACCTATTTAAATGAACTAAAGGACTGAGACTAAAGAATCATTTTCATACAAAGATACTTTCTCAGCTCAGGCTGGTTTGGTTCAAATAGGAAATAGTTCTTAAATAAAGCCCTAAAATTTATAAGTGACTTTAAATAAAAGTCTACTCATTGTGGGTTTGTGCATAACCATTTATCCAGGCTAACCATCATCCTACCCACTTAACTCTGATAGGATGCAACCACATGTCTCATGTTTGAAAGGGATCCTATCCTACATTTTTGGTTTTATGAACTAAAAGGAGTTACAAATAGTTATCTGTACATGACCATTTTCCAGCCTCTGTTTTTAACTAGACTGTTTCTGTTTTCAGCCTTTAAGACAGATATATATTAAAGAACTTCTAATTTGTGTATTGTGCCTCATTCAAAAAGCGATCCGGGTTGAAATACTCTTTGTAAGTTCAGCAATGTAGCTGAGTAGGTGGATATGGGTAAATACATGACATTACGGAAAATAATTTTGAAATTGTTTTTGTGGTTAAGTTTCCATATATGGCTCTGTTGGCCTGGTCCATAAAAGGAAAATTTGAAACTTTAAAAGTGTTTCCCTATAAGAACAATTCATACATTTATATAAGATTAAATATAAAATACATTTTTTTATAACACTGTAAGAGATCCATAAGAATTCAGCTATTCATCTAGTTCAACGTCCACATACTGAACCCTGAGGCACTACCAGAATCTGCAGCAATGGCAGTGTGACAGGTGACCATGGAAGACGACCTGGATTTATGAGCCCTGAAGTTCTCAATGGGTTTCCAGAACCATGCCAAGAGCTGGCCCACTATCCAGACGTTTAAATGGCAGCACAGGTCACGTTAGAGAGACAATCACAGCTGTAACTTTAGCCAAGCCAGCATGCCACCAGGTATGCAACTGCTGTAGATCAGCACCAAAAGGGTGGGTGTGGAGGAACACATGACTGTTGAATGAACTCTTTTGTGCTGGCTGCTGACCAAGCAGAGATAGCATAGCGATAAGCCTCTAAGCCTGGCTCTGCCTCTTCAATAGACCCACTACTTCCTGTTAAATAATCATAGTACATTCCGTTCATATGCTCTGTCCATCTCCCGGGAAAACCTGCACTGTGTTCCTAGAAGAGAGCAGAGGCAAGCTCTGTTTTCATTGAAGCAAAGAATGGATACGCTGTTTTTTTGTCATCAGTACGGCTGTCATTTCTAAGTTTGAATGGCCCAGACAGCTGAGGAAACAACACAAGTTGTAATCCAGATATGTCATACTTGGCAAATACATTTAGAATAAACATATGGAGCAGATTCTGAATCAGCCAAATACAGAAAAGTGTAACTGAAACTTACATTGTCTTAAGATTGAGTCAAACATTTTGATTAAATTAGTATGATGGTATGATATTCAGCTGTTTAATATTTTACTTCAATTATGGTCTGGCTCTGAAAAAAGACTCAGCAGCTTTCATGACAAAAAAGGTGTTTTATATGGGTGTGCACAGTTGGGGCAATAGTACTATACTCATGACTAAAAAACCACACCATTATAAGATCATGGTAGTGACTAAATAAGTTCACAGATGAGGTAAGAATAAGAATTTTTTAAAAGACTTGTCACATAATATATTCAGCGTTCCCTTTTGATCACTGAAATCAAAGCACACCATAAAAGATTTGGGTTTTTACATACCTATGTGTTTGGATCCACCACATCAAAGGACACTATTGATTATGATGTCACACCTTTGATGTCTAAACACCACTATTGCCTTCATTGCTTCCTCGGTTTGAAGCAATGATGTGTGATGCATAGCAAAAGCAGAGTTACAGAAAAAGTCCAAAATGCACATTAAACAATGTTTTTAGGTTTCCTACATCCACAGAAGATCTGTGGTTAGTTCTCCAAGATGTTTGGAACAACCTACCAGCCGAGTTCCTTAAAAAACTGTGTGCAAGTGTACCTAGAAGAATTGATGCTGTTTTGAAGGCAAAGGGTGGTCACACCAAATATTGATTTGATTTAGATTTCTCTTTTGTTCATTCACTGCATTTTGCTGATTGATGAAAATAAATGATTAACACTTCCATTTTTGAAAGCATTCTTTGTTTACAGCATTTTTTCACACCTGCCTAAAACTTTTGCACAGTACTGTAGCTATACACATGAACATGGGTGACCAATCCTCAGCCACACAGGCCCATAAACATACATAACGAAACATCATGTGCTCTTTTTTATAGCAACATAAACATTTTCAGCAATTTGTGCTGCAGTTGCTCTTCTGTGGGATTGGAACAGATAGACTAGCCACATGCAACAATGGGTGCCCATGACCCTGATGCTGGTTTCGGTTGTCTTTCCATGAACTCCTTTAGGTAGGTATTATTCACCACTTACCAGGAATACAGTAGATCCAATCTGCATTGTAATCAATATATTGCTTTGTTTCTCCAACTTATCAGATAACAGAAAAAAACAGAAAAAAAAAAATCCTGACATATTGTGTACATATTTTCTGTTAAGCGACGCTGTAGGTGAGTGTTAGTATGTTACATTTTTTTCCTTTCTACCGAACTGTGAGTTTCAACACCCCATAAAGCATGTCTAAGGTATCATACTGAGAAAAGCAATAAAAACTGATGCAAACAGGAAAAGGATTTGTCAGTAACTGAGCTTGACCAATCTCTCTTTGATGACCATGCTAGATATGCCACACATGGTGATAATCGTCATGACTACAAGGAGCATTACTCTTGAGCTGGTTTGGAATGCCCCATCTAATCCATTTCTCCCGAAACATATTCAATCATTCAAAGCTATGAAGACCTGCTGGACTGTAATGGAGTTGGGTGAGATGATCTAGTGCAGTTAAGCTTGCAGATAAGCCACAAAGGAGTAAAGTATTATCCATGGTATTGACTTTGCTTGCAAAGGTTGCTCAGAATGCTAATCTTGGTTTATGATATAATAACATTAACCGCAGCAAAGTGCACAATAGAATGTTTACGTAATGATGGCTGCAGATAGGAATAAAGCAGCTGGTGAGAACACACCAGCTGTTATCTACAAACATGAGGTGAAGCTATGGCATGCAAATGAGTGCTAGCTTTTACACAGAACGAGATAAAGCTCATGTAGTAGATTTTATGATCAGATGCTATTAAAAACACTCAGTTGATGAACATATGTGTGTTTATAAATTTAGGCTTTTTAGGAATAAAACCCCTATAAAGATATTCTTCAAATGTAAACAGAATATTGTGTAACAGTTTCAGAATATTTTAAGTCAAGTCAAATAGGTTTTTCTGATCCTACACTCAGTAGACAGTGAAACACAACAGTGTTTCCTTTAGGACTATGGTATACACATAGGACAACACAAGACATGACATAAAACTACACAGGAGCAGACATTACAACATGCAGTGTAAAAGAATTCAATACAAAACGGCACATCATAGTACATTCAGCCAATATTACACAATTATGGATGCATATTTTTTTATATTGAAAGCCTATTTGCTGGTAGCATTTTGAAAAATGCCTACACCTGCTTTATTCACTCTGTCTAACAAAAAAACACAGAGAGTCAAAGCATTTATGAGAAATAAAAAAAATCAAATAAGCCTCCTAAAAGAGCCCTACAAATGTTTAGTTCAGCAACAAATAAATGTCACTTTTTATAACCATTTTAATAAAGCTAAAAGTGCAAGAACAAGCTTCTGTAGAGATATAAAGCACATATAAAGCAAATATTAATTTGTAGATTAACTTTGAACCTGGGGCAGCAGTGGCCTAGTGGTTAGGATGTTGGCCACATGATCAGATGATCGGGGATTCGAATCCCTTCCCGGTAGGTTGCCCTGTGGTACCCTTGAACAAGGTGCCGTCTCCGTCTCGCTCCTCCCTGTGATGGGCTGGCGACCTGTCCAGGGTGCATCCCCCATCCTCGCCCTGTGTGCGCTTGGTTGGACTCCAGCACTCCCCCGCGACCCCGTTTGGGACAAGCGGCAGAAAATGGATGGATGGACATTGAACCTTGATAGTTATGTAACATGGTCGCTAACAACCACTGACAATGGCTAATGAGCTACCAAAATCCTCCACTAGCGTTCATCCATCCATTATATGAGGCTTTAATCCTAACCAGGGGGATGCAGAAGCCTGTTCAAGTGCTCATAGTTTGAACCGAAGTGAAAACCCAGCACATGTCTCCAGTCCATCTAGGCTAGGTGGGCAGTTTTGTATCTCCAGTCCATCAGAGAAGCATGTCTTTGGGCTGTGGAAGTGATATGAAGCAGCGAGAGGGAACCCATGCAAACAAGGACAGAAATTCACCACAATATTAGCTGTCATTTAGAGGTGGGCCAGTGACATAAGTTATTTGGGCTTGTCCTGTTGGTACTTTTCATACCACTAAAACTGACTCACAGCATTGATTTGTGAACTTTTCACTAACTAGAAGCTGTTTTTTAGCTTTGGGAAACCTAACTGTTAGAGGATGTTCAATGCTTAAGAGCCTCATTAACACACCCATTAGTCATAGGATCCAGCATTATGAGGAGGCATCACACTGAGCTGCATTCCTGATGCATCTTTTATTTTCCGTTTCAGGGACCTTCCAGCCCACTAAAAGGGCCCATGATTCTGCATATACTTAAACCTTTACATCTAAGAGATGTGGAATTTTTCCATAAAATGTCTCTGTACCCCAATGCAGAAGTCCCAGCTGATTAATTGCAGTTTCATTCTTGTCTGCTCGAGGATGCAACCTTGGTGTATGGATAAAGGATACGTAGATAAATGGAGTCAAGAGTAAACCATGACAGAGGCAAAGTGGCCTTGCCAGCTAATAGACCTATGGGCTATTTATCATTCGCCAAAAAATATGAATCTAGACAAACACAATGTAAATGAAATGGTCAAATTTCCATAGATGTCACCAATAAATGTTTCCACTGACCTTTCATGCTACAAAGTCCTACCCCATACCCAAGGCATCTAAATAGCTTGGTAGATAGAGATAGTGGACAGCGTGCAATAGAATGTGGCAGTCAGTGTGCTAAAAATATGCCTGCATTTGTCTTAACAACCAGATTGGACAATTAACACAGTGATTGCCCAGCAGGGGTGGAGAAGATGAAGGGGTGTTTATTGGCCTTTGGCAGATGCCAGGCTACAGCTAACCCCCTTTTATAAATGAAGAGAGAGAGAGAGAGAGAGAGAGAGAGAGAGAGAGAGAGAGAGAGAGAGAGAGAGAGCAGGAAAGAAAAAGACAGAGAATGACTACCTCTTCTATCACTCTCAGCTGCTGCACAGTCCAGGTCTGAGGTCAAGTTCAAGATGAACTGTTTTTCACTGCAATCAATATTAGTTTATCCATAATGTGGTCACAGGCAGAGTTTTTGGGGGCAGAATAAAAGCTGACTTGTACAAACGATAACTGAAATTTGCAAAGGAGGAGCAAATCAAAAGCTATGAATGACCAGTGGTTATCGTAATAAAACCTTTATTGATTTAATTCTAAATAATTAAATACATATTTTGTTCATTATATTGACCAGTATATATATGCCATATATTGATTTATTGACTCTCATTAAAAGTTAAAAAGTTCACAACATATTTGAGTGCTCCATTAAAGGAAAAAACTATTTTTTTGGACAGAAATTGTTGGTTTCATGTTAAGTACATTTACAGGCACATGATGCAGAAAACCGCACATTTTTTTTTGTTAAATCACTCAGCACCCACAGCTCTGAAATTGAGAGTCACATGTCTAAACCAAAATGCTCCTCTTAATATTGAGCAATTCCCACTTCTACCCTCTTTAACCCACTTCTCTTGCTGTCAGGCTCCAGAGGACCGAAATTTCTTTTCCTAGCGGCATTTGTGTTACATATTATTATTTTTTTAATTATGCCCAGATTTTATTATTGGTAGTTTGTGTATTTTTTCATGTTTTGATATCAAGAAATAAAGGATCCTAATGGATTTAACAGATGACCTGTGGCTGATTCTAGATATAAAGCCTTTCTCGAGGAATTTAAAGGAAATAGTGGTTAGTTTACAATAACCAGTAAGCCAGTTCCTGTTAGGAAGAATCAGGTTTTACTGGTCGTTTTTCAGCCTCTATCACTAAAACATGGTTTACATCTATGATTCAAAGACAACAACTGTTAAGCCAAAAAAAAAAAAAGACAGACACATGGCTTAGAATATAAAGGTAAAAAAAATGCTCTCAGCTATATCCCTTTCTAAAAGCAGGTTAGTCTCACTCACTGCCAGCCATTTACAAAGAACATACTACCACTAGCAGCTCTTTACATCATTTTTTTCTTACAGGTTCCTTACTTCTTAATAGCCAAGGCCAGCTTCTACTGGTTCTACCCGTAAAGAGCTTTTAATGAGTTGCTCACCAGTCTACATAAACTTGTTATATTCCCAAAAACAGCCTTGGTTCTGTGTTCCATTAAATCGTGATCTAGTGAAAGCACTAAATTAAAAAAATTGTAACGTCCTGGGAACTCCTTTTTACCATAACAAAAAAAACACGTTATAGCAATCTCAAAACTATTGTATAAAAATTGGTCTCAGTCTCAAGCACTTTTGTAGCCTCTTCAGTTTTATGATGCAGCCTTAAAAGCTAATAACCAATAAAGATTTCTGGTTCCAAACACCATTGTGAATAATTATGACTTTGAAAGTTTCTGTAGCGCAAAGCATTTCTCAAACTATTCAGAATGATATTGTTAACACAGTTATGATTTATTTGTGCAGAAACATTGAAAAATTGGTAGGACTGCATTTAATAAGACATGAACTGTGGGAAAATGCCATTTTTCTATTGAAAGTACTTTCTCCAGTAAGTCTCTTCTGACATATGAAAGAGAGAAAGAGAAAGGGGTACTGCATGGTGCATTTGTGGTCAATTCTGAAAATGCCTGTCTAAATATTTCAAATTTTAAATAAATTAAAGGGCAATGGGGGAAATGTCTTGATTTTATTTTTAAGAAATATATTTTTGTCCCACTACCCTACTGGGGGGAGCATATCTCTTTATATAGTAGGACAGCATAGGTTATCAACTCAACATCACTACAGCTCATGCCATCTTAAGCAAACTCTGAGCTGATTCAGAGTGATTCTGTTCTGCTCCCTTCAATCAGTTTGAACTGTTTTTGTTTCAAATCACATATGTCATGAAGTCTAACAAAGAGGTGTTTGGTTACTGTCGAAGGTGACGTCCCCGTCTCGCTCCTCCCTGCGATGGGCTGGCGACCTGTCCAGGGTGTGTCCTCCGTCCTTCGTCCTGTGTGCGCTGGGTTGGACTCCAGCACCCCCCCCGACCCCATTTGGGACAAGCGGCAGAAAATGGAAGGATGGATGGTTACTGTCATGTCTATTAAATCAATCCCATCAATGTTTCTGTGTTTATTTTGTGGGGGATGCAGCTCTTACCCCCTCATGGCACCAGCTGTGGACCAAATAGTCCTAAATGGAGACAGCAGCAGTGGTCCAAAGCAAGCTGACAGGTAAAAAATGACAATAATAATCTGATAATATTTTTCTTTTTTCAAGCACAACACTAAAACAAATCCAAATGAATCTTGTTTTGAAGAATAACCAACAGTGGTGTTGATGTGCTCAACAGTCAGCTCTCCCAGCTCCAAAACAAGCGGCTGATCAGTGGGAATGACGAGCACTTTGGTCATAAGCAGTAACATTAGGAAGGGCGCAAGTGTCTTATTACTCTCAGTGCGGACATTTATGTGTGAGTGAATGTTCAGCTTCTGAAAGCTCATTGGATGTAAGCAGGGAAGCAGCTGTTGCAGGCTGTGTGCTGGACTGTAAACAGTGTCTGGATGAGATTACACTAATGCTGCATATAAAGAGAGTTACATAATCAGAGACAACGCTGCTTTGTTGCATTCTCTGTCGCTCAGCTAACGTCATGATCCAGTTTCTTTCTCTCCTTATCTTTTTTCTTCACACTTTTCATTGGCTAGGACCCTAGGTGTACCAGCCCCTTCAGATTTAGTTTTGTTGGAGGAAAAGTGGGGGCATGCTCTGTCTGTCATATTGCCAAGACATTTACCTACTAAAGAATTTTTAAAAAGTGATATTTTTGAGAAACGCATTGCCTTTTTACCGATTCCCAATTTTCTCCACAATTTAGTCATTTTCATCTTTTAAATGCTGCCAACGCAATGTCAGCAGCTGCTTGGGCTATTCAACCTCCTTGGAAAAGATCAGTAACAGCCACTTCTGTTAAGTCAGTTAACAGATGCCCGTGCTAACTTGCACTGGGCTGATCGACGGCCATTTATGCTCTTCTGGGCTCCTGGCAACACTGGGATTGTTGGTCTATAATCTGTAATGAACCAGCATTTAGTGTAAATCTCATCTCTTTGAATTGATGAATTGACGGATGAAAAGTCAATATAATAACATACCACTACAACCCCTAATTTCCGTAGCTTTCCAATTTGCTGTAACTTTCTCGTGGTCCAAAGAATGTCAGTGGCTGTTCTTCAGCTTTTATGTTATTATATTACTAATAGTTATTTTATCAGTGCTGTGATTTGTCTGCAAATAAAATATATCATTTACAATAATAATACTTCATAACACATATACTGGCCAAAGTTATAAAGAGTGATTCAGCCTGGGATATTTTTTGCAGCCAGCCAATCAAACCAGGAATATTTTCAGTATTATTTACAGCCTTAAAGGCACAATAACAAAAACGACCTATTACATTTTAAGGAATGAAGAGAACAGAGAATGGTGATATATGCTTTTGGTAAATAAATCTGACTAGACTTGAACTGTACTAGAATGTATGACTTGGCCCCTTTAATGAAATCATCCGGAAAGAGACCCCGGGGAAGACCCAGGACACGCTGGAGAGACTACGTCTCTCGGCTGGCCTGGGAACACCTTGGGATCCGCCCGGAGGAGCTGGAAGAAGTGGCCGGGGAGAGGGAAGTCTGGGCATCCCTGCTGAAGCTGCTGCCCCCGCGACCCGACCTCGGATAAGTGGAAGAAAATGGATGGATAGATGGATGGATGGAAAAATATTCTTGCATCATCATTAAGTTCGATTCACTTTTACTGCTTGGTCAAAAAAGGACTCATTCGTTGATTACCATCAATATAACTGTTATATTGCTAATTAAACAATTGATAGTTGCATGGGGGTGGTTCTTTCTGTACAATTTATTTTTCTCCTGAAACTTCTTACTTGCAACTCTGCAATACCATTTAATGCTCTTGAGGTGTGGCTGACATTTCAGCGGCATTTTTACACTCAGCTTTCTGCTCTTTCCAGATCTGTGCCCTCCGATGCTAGTGGAATCATGCTGGGGTAAGTGAGGCGTAAATGACAGTGCAAGGGCACCTCCCTATGCCAGTCCAGCATCCAGCAGAGCACAGGGCATCGTCACACACACCTGCACTCACGCAAATCTGCGCTGAGTGCACCAACAAACAAAAGCTTTATTTTTCAACCTAATGCTACAGCCATTCTTCTGTGGATTTCAGCACAATGACTCTCTGAAAATGCTACTATAAGCTCTTTAACTTATTTTTATTATTCCACATACTTAACATCCCCCTATCCTAATTAGTTACAGCAGTAACTAATATGAAGTAATAATATTTTAGCTTGTTTTTAGTAATGGCAATCTGAATGCATAATCACAGACAGATGACATAACTATTTTTCTTTTGCTTTACTTAACAGGTATTCTTCTGTTTGCTGCTACAGTTGGATGAAAGTCCTTTAAACTGGTCCTTTTTGCTTCCTAAGCTGCCAGTCTCTTAGCAACAGCAGCAACAGGAAAGCCGAAGCTGGCCAGTGAGAGCTTGTTTACTGGTCCCAGCACTCCCTCATGTTTGGGTGCTGAGGGCAGAAAATAGGCCACGGGCAGTGAAGCGTCAGAGAGAGGGGGAGAGCAGGGGGGTGTTACTAGGAAAAGAGGAGCACAGTAAAAACACCAGTGTTGTGATGAGCAGAGTTCATTCAGGGTGGTTTGTTTTGAAGCAGAAAAAGAAAGAGTTGAAGCTGTGAAGGGTTGCTGCCGCTCTGAAAAAAGCTGTATGTGTGAGGAAGAAAATAGAGCTGTAAATGTGGATAAGGAGGTTATATAAAATATGAGTGTAACAAAAGAACTGAAGGATGTGTGGAGTACTATGTCCTAGCTTTTTGCTGGCTAAAAGTCCATCTGGGCTACTACTGCTGTTTTGTTTTCACTTAAATGTGTTTTTAACCCCTAAGTCAGGACATCATAAATTAAATATTGGCAATTCTCAAATCTCAAGTGGGGTAAAATGTGGGAAAAAGACCAATTTCCATTAACTGCAAGGCTAAACTACGTCTGTGCAGTTAAATTAACTGGATAAAAAAAAAAAATATATATATATATATATATATATATATATATATACACACATAATAAATAAGTAAAAAAATAAATAAATAAACTGGAGCAACAGTCAATTTAAAAAAGGAAAATCTACTAAAGTGCCACATTATTTGTGTAAAGTCCCCCCATCCCCAACCCCACCTTGGTGAATCTTACATCAGGTTTACATTCTATACAGTTTACAATTTTTAATGTGTGTCTGTGTGAGCCTGTGTCTGAGCGTCTGTGTATATGTGATTGTTGTGACTGGCAGGGGAAGATGTTCATCTTCTCAAAAGGCCAGAGAGGTGGGCAGGCAGATCATTTATTGGATTAATGTTCCAGTGTTGCTACTCCTACATTTCCCTCATTCTCACACACACACACACACACGCACACACACACACGCTATTCTACAAATTCCCTGCCTGCAACTGTGTAATTCCCCAGATTACACAATATGACCACATAAGGACACAATCTAGCTTAAGCATTGTTTTTGTTTTGATTTTCAGTTTGCTTTGAGCTGTGGCCTAACAAATAAAGAAATATTACATTCAGCTTAACAACTGCACATGCAAACATCTGTATGAGCAACAAGTCATAAAAAAAAACACAAAAAAAACATGTCCACTTTTTCTTGGTAGAAGCAATCACTCTGTGCAGTTGATGGTGGAGGAGATTGCATGGGGGATGTTCTGAGTGATCTGTACCATTGATGGGAATTTCCCCTTTCAAAGTCAATTTTCCCCTTTCACTTTTAGCATGAAACAGAAATAAAGATCATTCAGATAATTTATGTTTGAGGTGTTGCTCATGAGGTGTTGCTTTGATGGACTAGCTGAAAAAGTACAAAAGTATGTGTTTTCTGTGAAACTTTTTTTGGTGATTGTTGGATAAAACAAGCCAAGTGACTTTGTGTAAGGGTTTGACTGTTTTGTTTTGTTCACGGTAGAGGGCGCGCTGTTCTGATGGAGCACACCTGAGCTCAAAAGGCACAGGTATGCTACATTAAGGCTGACTACTTAAGCCTCAGTGAGTCAGAACAGAGCGCAGTTTATTCGTTCACCTAAGGTTGAAGTTAGCGGAGGTTCTGGTCCAGTTTCGTGTCTGGATTTTGGTTATGTGGAATAAAAGTATGTCTTAGATCTCTGGCTCTGCGTTGACGCCCTTCCTGCACGCCGCCACCGTGACACTTTGAGAGAAATTGATTAACTGATTAATCAATTCATCCTGTAGTTATGGTGTGTGGGTAATCCAGCAAGTTCATAGTTTTTTGTAGTCAAACATTCAATTCTGGTGCCTGTACTGCAAAAGCAAAACAAGTCTTCATATAAACTGAAAAATAAACTGATTTTTATCTTATTTGGAAGAAATGAACACTATGCAATGGACCAAAGATGAAAAGGACCATCCAGACTGTAATCAGCCACAAGTCCAAAAGCCAGGGTCTGTCCCCAAAGGAGAACGTGTGGACAATTTTAAAATGAAAACGTGACAATGATAACCATGTACTGTCGCACACCTTAAGATGGGTTTGCAGGAAAAATGTGATAAAATTACACCTGAAATGCTCCTTCACTTGGTATCCTCAGAACCAAAACGTGCATTGTGTTTGGAGAAGGAATGGCAACATTACAAAAATCTGCAAATGTGTTGCATCCCCACGCTCTTCGTTTAATGTATTGCAGATTTGAAACATGGACTTGGATGAATATTATCAAATGAAATGAAGGTGATCAGAAAAAACATGAAATATCTGCAATCTGCAAGAATCACTGCTTTTTTGCCAGAGCATCTTAATTTTTTTCTGATTTGGATATATAATAATTTTAATCAATATACAGGCCCGATCAAAATGTTAAGACCACTTGACAAATTGCAAGAAATCATATGTTGCATGGTTGGATCTTAACAAGGTTCCAAGTAGAGTTTCAACATGCTACAAGAAGAAATGGGAGTGAGACAAGACCTTTCTTTGAGCTTGCAATTTATTGAAAACAACGCTTAAACTGAAACAGGCTGTTTTACAGCTGATCAAAAGTTTAGGACCACACCTCCAAAAAAACCCATAAAACCCCCAAAACAGAAATCAAAGTTCCAAACATGAACTCAGTAATGAGTAGCTCCACCATTATTGTTGATCACTTCAAAAATACGTTGCGGTATGCTTGATGCAAGCGTTTCCATGAGGTGAGTGCCAAGTGGTGAAGACGGCCGCACGAAGGGCATCTACTGTCTGGAACTGGTGTCCAGTTTTGTAAACTTCCTTTGCCATCCATCCCCAAAGGTTCTCAATTGGATTTAGATCAGGGGAACATGCAGGATGGTCCAAAAGAGTGACGTTATTCTCCTGGAAGAAGTCCCTTGTCCAGCGGGCACTGTGTACTGTAGCGTTGTCCTGTTGAAAAACCCCATCGTTTTTACACACACGAGGGCCCTCAGTCATGAAGGATGCTCTCTGCAACATCTAAACAAAGCCAGCGGCCGTTTGACGCCCCTGCACCTCCTGAAGCTCCATTGTTCCACTGAAGGAAAAAGGACCCCAGACCATTATGGCGCCCCTCCACTGTGGCGTGTAGAAAACATCTCAGGTGGGATCTGCTTGTCATGCCAGTAACTTTGGAAACCATCAGGACCATCAAGGTAAAATTTTTTCTCATCATAGAATAAAAATTTTCTTCCACCTTTCAATGTCCCATGTTTGGTGCTCTCTTGCAAAGTCCAAACGGTCAGTTTTGTGGCCTTTGAAGACGTTTTTTGTTTTTGAAGCCCTTCAGTCTCAGAGGCCGTCTGATGGTATGGAGCTGCAGTCAGCACCAGTAACGGCCTTAATTTGGGTCGAGGATCGTCCAGTGTCTTGACGGACAGCCAATTGGATCCTCCAACTGTCTTACTGCGTCCCACCTCAGCAGTGATGGCATGCTGCGAGAGACCCTGCTTATGCAGTTCACCATCCGACCACGTTCAAAAGGGGAACGTTTTTTTGCCTTTGCCATCAGAACGCCGTGACAGTGTGACTACCTGACAGAAAATGGCAATGAATCCACATTCTTGCACACCAATAAATTGCAAGCTCAAAGAAAGGTTTTGTCTCACTCCCATTTCTTCTTGTAGCATGTTGAAGCTCTACTTGGAACCTTGTTAAGAACCAACCATGCAACATCTGATTTTTTGCCATTTGTCAAGTGGTCTTAAACTTTTGATCGGGACTGTATCTGCTATTCTTCATTTTGAGATTACTTTAATGATTGTTATTTTTTATTGTATTGCCTTGATTTCTAGGCTTTTTTGCTTATTGGTTACTTTGGTTGAGCAAACCCATTTCATTCTGCTGGTAGATCATTTACAGACATAAAGCAGATGCTTTTGACCAAAGTGAACTGCATTGATAACATTCATCGAAAGAGATGATTATAAACAGAGAGCTTTCTAAATATCAGTTGTCTAAATTAGACTGAGGTTTAACCTTCCGTTCCCAGATTGAACAGATAATCTCTGTATCAGTCCTTTGGTGAGCCAATGCTATGCTCTGCAATTTGCTACTCTGACAGTTCTTTTTTCAAACTTTGAAGGCAACATTTCTGAAAATGGTCAAGAGGCTGTTTTTTGTGTTAGGCTGCCATTTCTGTCTAAATGCCTGATTTTCTGTAGCCTATGCTTCGGTTCCTGATTTGTTTCTGCACGGCAAACCCCCTCCCATCCCTCAAAGAAAAGGGATCATTGTAGGACCCTCCCAACCAAAAGAGAATTTGGACCATTCTCAGGCAAAGCAGCATATTACCATGTTAGTGCTGTGCAGTGTGTTGTGCTTTCAACACAACAGCATGAACACTGTGCTGTACTGTTAAAGACATTTACATTCCTATGGGCATGAAACTGCATCACAACTTTGCTGATTCAGTTAATAGATGTAAATTATGCCATCTATTGAACTATAGAAGTATTAAATATGTCATGCATATTATTTTCTGTCTGTACATGGAGTGTCTTCATGGTATCAGGGAAACCTCAGAAATGTAGTCTGATGATAGGTGGGGGTGGTCATAAAATTTTTATTGGTTACAAAGGGATATTTTTAGAAACAATTTACATAATGATTTTCTACCAACTGATTACTGATTTTCTAACATATTTTGTGTTCAATTTTATGTTTGATTGTGGTTTTTTAAATCTTGTTTATTTATGACATTAAACAAACAGAACTGAGAAAAAATAGGGACTTCATAAAATGCATTATTTTGCTAATTGTGGAAAAACCTAACATCTAGCATTGGATGGCATACGAATGAAACTGATTACTGTGAAGAAGCAATCCAGAGAAAGATTTTAAAAAATGCAGATTACTGAGAAATGCTGTTAGGCCATTCAGTACAAAATCCAACTTACATTCAGGTATGATGAATAAATGATGAATTTCTTTGGTGAAATCCTTCAGAATTCTGTGAGGTCTAAACGTGTAAAATTTCATTGATGCATGTATTCTAGAAGCAATTTTAAGAAATATTTTTAAGAATGAGTGTCAGAACTAAATGAGACGTCAGATATCAGACTTTACTGTGTGAATGCTGTCATAAGTAAAAAGGAAATAGGCACATATAGATATTCTACTTAGATACCACAGGAAACGATCTTATCTTTTTATGTGAAATGACATGGTTGTGCTGAGCATGAGCAGAGAAAAGCCTGCATTACTGTTTCTACATTTTAGAAATAAACTACTGCAAGGGCAGAATCAGCTTAAATGTTGAAATAAATAGGTTTTATTCATTTTGGATCAATTTTGGATAACAGTATAAGAGAACGCATGCAGTTTATAGCTATAAAAAAGTGAAATCTGAATAATGGCAGATGGGCCCACTGTTGTCATTTCTGACCATAGAAGCTTGCCTTCGGTGATGAATCCTGGGTTAGTTCACGATCTGAAGCATGAACTAATCAGGTCAAATAAATACAGAAGGCTCCAGGCTTCGATACAATCGGGCAAATGAACTCTAAAGTAAGAAATTCACTTAAATTATCAAAAGGTAGAACATTACAGAACCTTTGCAATTGCATGCAATTGTTTTGTTAGTACACTTTCTTATAGCAAGTGAGACTGGTGCTGTAACTCCTCCATCCTGATCAGCTGCTACTTCCAACTGAGTTTTATCTCCCCTGCATCCTAGCATACTGCTGAACTTTTACCACTGTATCTTTTATGGCACATGGCATCACTGTGAGGTAGTGAAAATGGCTAAATGGATTAACAGCATACAGCGGCTAACTATTTAGTTATAGCTGCTGCCTAAGCATACACATCTTGGGCTTTTTACTCTTCTCCCATCTGGCAGGCGTTACAGGATCCCGTCCTCCTGCACCAGCAGGCTCTGGATCAGCTTCTTCCCTGAGGCTGTAACCTGCTGAACTCCATATCACAGCACTAAGCATTATTGCACTCATTACTGAGCTTTCTCACATTGTGCCCAATTAACCATTTTCCCTCCCCGGTGTCATGTGACTCGTTAGTGTTACAAGGTCTCAGGTGTGAATGGGGAGCAGGCGTGTTAAATTTGGGGTTATCGCTCTCACACTGGTCACTGGAAGTTCAACTAGGCACCTCATTGCAACAAACTATTTGAGGGTCTTAAAAATAGATTTGTTGCTAGTGGTTTAGACATTAATGGCTGTGTGAGTTATTTTGGGGGGACAGAAAATTTACACTGTTATACAAGCTGTGCACCAACTACTTTACGTTGTATCAAAGTGTCATATCTTCAGTGTTGTCCCATGAAAAGATATAATAAAATATTTACAAAAATGTGAGGGGTGTACTCACTTTTGTGAGATACTGTAAGTGCTGGCCAACACCTCACCAGAAACACTAACACTAGCTGAAAATGACTAAGGTGTATTATTAGAGTACATATTAAAATCAAGATATTAATTGAAACCCCAAGCTCAGTTAGATCAGAAAACAGCACCAGAAAGTTGATTTGGATATTTTTACGCTAAATGAACTAGAGCTAAACTGCAAAAATGTATCATTTCCTGCTTTTACGCAGGGCAAGAGAACCAGACAACCTATTCATAAGTCACATTAAAACCCTGAAATATATTTCAAATAAATTCAGTGCATTTGTGCAGCGTTCAGTGCTGGGTTTGCACTGCTCTGAATTATTCCTTCCTGAGATTTTGACTTTTATTCAAGTATATTATGGGAATAAGGAATCTCGGTTTTCTCAGTTCCACTTTAGTCATTCACATTTAGTTCCTGATTCCCATTCTGCGTTTGATTTCATGCTTTTCTGTTGGTTCAGCATCTGAATTGCTTTGTTGCTGCACATACCTCTCACTTTCGAGCGTTAACGTTTCTTTCAGACCAAGTATATCACAAAAAAGGGAAGAATAGAGTCTATTAAGCTTCAGTTCCCATGCTGATAGAAGCAGTTCTATGAGTAGCATCAGTTTGTTTTTTTGTTTCTAACCTGATACTTCTTTAATTCAAGCTCATTAAAGTAGCTTTTTACTTGCTTTTTACTCACACTTCTACATTTTGGCTAACCATTAGGGATCTGTTTTTAGGCCTAAAAGAGGACACACCTTTCTTCACTTTCTGTTTCTTCCTTTGATTCTCTAATTTCTCTTTCTCTCACATGGGGCCTTTTGCTGTTTGAAAGAAAACAGCCGACTCTCCCTCGACACACCCGCACCTTGAGAGGAACCTCACGTTTTTTTATGAATGAGTGTAATTCCAGGAATGAGGGGTAACAGAGGAAACTCTTCAATGTGCCATGGCATTAGAGGCCCTGATCCCTGACCCCCTGAGGGTCTTTCTCCGACACGGCTTAACCCCCCTCTGAGCACCTTCGGATCAGTGAAGGGGCAACAGGGGGAACAGGGGCCTTGATATTATCTATGCTCCGTCTTGAACCATTCACACAAGAGGTAGAATTTTTTCACCTCTTTCACTCACTCTCTCTCTCTCTCTCTCTCTCTCTCTCTCTCTCTCACATTCTCTCTCTGCTACACCCCCCCCCCCATTTTTTTATTCCTCTCTTTCAATCTTTCAAAACTTTTCTGGATGGTGTGATTATATGAGTGTGTTAAACGTAAGAATTGACTGCCTAATAGAGAACAGATTGCATTACTTGTGCCATTTAAAAGGAATATTATCCCGTTTGCTTGCTTGCTTGCTTGTTGTAACAAAACCTAATAGCTTATACAGTAACTTCATAGTACAATACAACATTAAAACATTAATTTAAGTCATATACTCTGATAATAGTTTTATTTCCCATGCATAATTATAATCTTTATTTTTTGTACAAGCACACAAAAAAAGTCAAACGGTTCCACATCTATGTTGTGAGCTTTAAGGAATTCCACCTTTTACATTGCTTTGAAACAATGTAACAGGTTTTTGATGTTTCTTCCTTGGGCATATCAGGAGTATTCTATTTTGGTGACTCTGGAATTTTAGTTTGTTGACAACATTGGTCTCATGGTTATATGTCTAAACTAAAGAAGTCAGCTTAAGGCTCCAGCCATGTTATTATAACAGGAAAGTTATGGTGGTGGTGGCGGTGGTCTACTGTGAGGATACTTGCCAATGGACCTATGGCTCAAGAGGTCCCAGGTTCGAATCCCACCTCTAGCACTACCGTCACTGGGCCCTGAGCAAGACCCTTAACCCCGAGTTGCTCCAGGGGGACTGTCCCTGTAATTAGGACATGGAAGTCGATCTGGATAAGAGCGTCTGCTAAATACCACAAATGTAAATGTAAATATTATCTAAATCAGAATCTGCAGTAAAATATTCCTCAAAAATAGAGAAGCTAAGACAGGGGGCAGTGGTGGCCTAGTGGTTAGGAGTTGCCACAGATCGGAAGATTGTGGGTTCGATTCCCTCACCAGTAGGTTGCCCTGAGATACCCTTGAGCAAGGTACCGTCCCCGTCACAGCTTCCCGGGCACTTTCGATAGCTGTCCCCTGCTGCATGTTTGTGTATGGGTGAAACGCAGGGGTTGAATTTTGTTGTGTTGTGCAGTGCTGTGCTGCGTTTAACAATGACAAGGGTAGTCACTTTCAAATATAATGAAATAAATGCTATTTGCTGAATTTCAGATGGTCTTTGCCTTTTAAACATGATCTGGACATTTTTGCACATTTTATTCTCAAAGCTAAATAGGTTTCCCAGTTAGTATGGTATTACTTTATCAGTTTTTTTTTTTTTTTTTTTACTTTGTACTTACTACAAAGGGTTTGGAATTTATATAATAGCATATTACGTTTTTTTTTTAGGTTCAAGGACCAGTAGACCTCCAGAAGTGAAGAAAAAAATCTGACAGTTCGTCCTAATTTATGACTGAACAATGAGCCATAAATTATCCTGAAGTGTGACAGAAAGGGACAGGTGGCTCCAGAACATCAAATGCAGCAGGCAACAGTGTGACCACTCAAACACATAAACACACACACACACACACACACACCTACACACACACACACACACACACACACACACACACACACACACACACGCACACACACACGCACACACACACACACACACACACACACACACACAAAGCCAAGATGAGGGATGTGACAGCTGACAGAAGGCTAAAATAAAAAGACAAAATGTGTTAAAACCAAACCTTTTAAGGTGGGAACTGTTCTTTCTGTGATCCAGCCACTGGGGAATCTGAAATCAACTCCAAGACGTAGGGATTGTTTCCAAACAGTGATCATCAAATTTGCTCATGGTATCCTGTCTAAAAAATGCATCCTTGCTCAAGTCATATATAAAAACAGTACACAGACGATGCTTTACTTTGAAGTAAGTTGAAAAAGTAAATAAATGTACAGTTTTTACTAAAAGTGTAGAATAGGGGAAAAGGAAACTTTATGTATTATTTATTATAATTATTATTTATTTTTTGTTTTTTAAAATAGCATTATATAATATTATTATTAATTCTTTATTTTCTTAATTTATTTTTGAGCACGGTGCCGTTCCCGTCACGCTCCTCCCTGCGATGGGCTGGCGACCTGTCCAGGCTGTGTCCCCCGTCCTTCACCCTGTGTGAGCTGGGATGGACTCCAGCTCCGCGACCCCGCTTGGGACAAGCGGCCCAGAAAATGACTGACTGACTGACTGACTATTTTTGAGCATGAGTGAGAGTTGGACGCAGAAGGAAACATATTCAGATTAGGAATGGGGAAAAATGGGAACCAAACCAGTTATTCATTTGGGTATACTGGATATTATAGTCTTAAATACAACAAGATTTACTTTTACTTCTTTTGCTTTGGTACATTATGTAGTTCGTATTTTCTGCTTCCTAAATCAAGCTGCTACTGTCTCTCACAGGATCTGAATTATCTACATGGAAGTATAGCCACACTTTATTTTTGTAAAGATTCATTAGGTCAGTTTCTATTCAATCAGAGAACTCAGGGCAATGGCTGTTGATGGAATGTGGAGGATAATTCTGCTTTAGCGTAATGGCTTATTATCATTAACAGAATTTGTCTTTTACTGCATCCTTCTTTACTGCATTGTGAATTAAGCGAGAACTGCTATTGGTCCAGCAAGCCATTGCTGCCAAGGGAAAGCGGTCCAACAGCAATTAAGCAGTTTTTCATGAGAAGTAACCCACCATTACAGCAGTGCCTGTATGCCTTGGAATGATATATGGATCCTGTTCAGCTTTCGCATGTAGTAGACTTAGCCCACAATCGTCACTGTAAAAGAACATTGTCCTCATTTGGTAATTATCAGCATTACAGACACCACAGAAGAATATAATATGCAATCCCTCTCATCAGTTACTAAATTTTAGGCCAGGGAGTATTTCCCATCACAGTTGAATCAGGCATTTGGGAAATGAGTCGACCCCAAAGCTTTGGAATTATGCCCCACAGTGACGTTCAAGCCACAACCCACGTATAAGGTTTAAGATATTTTCCATACTGACAAGACATCCTGTCTGAAAAAGCTTTTTTTTACCATACACACCATAGTTATTTTACATGGAAAATGGAAAATGCAGTAAATAAATACAAATTTTAGGGAAAAGTGACTTACAATCAGTGTGGTCATACAGTCAAAAGATTTGGGCGACCCTGCTGAAATGACACGTTGTGAAAAGTGAAAGTGTACTCATCCTTGATACACCTTTGCACAGAAAACGAGGCTTGTGAACATGTTATAGCAGGATGTATACAAGGATAGCAGGATGTATACAACCCTTTGCACACAACTGCATATTTAAGGCAAAAGTTTCCCTTCGCGGTTTGTGCAGAGTCTGTTTTGCAATGTAGCAGCCACACTCACTCAAGGGGCAGAATGTTCCTCATCACTATGCCACTTGCATTGTCTATAAAATGCCATCACAGTGCAGGCATAGACCCTGGCTTGTATAACAGCTGTGTCATATGCCAGTTTCAACCTGAGGATATCATCTGATGGACCTTCATCACTATCACACTTCTAATAAAATCACTGAAATAATCATTATAACGATCATCATTGTTACACATACACATGTTACACATTTCCCTGTTTGTGTAACACACAGTGGAAGTGTTTGGAGCACTGGAAACACGTAGGGCTTTCCTCAAAGTGCATTGAGGCCTGGTACAGAAGTATAAGATGGTGTGTCCAAAACAAACACTGATGGAGTTGCAACTTAGCCATCACGCTTCCAGGCATCAGGCAGGTTTCCAGTTAAAACCCCTTTATCTACAGTGACACACGGCCATGTCAAACTGAAATAACCCAACAGTAATAGCGAATGCTGAGTGTGTGAGAACATAGTGCTGGAAATGCGATTATGCCTTTGTGAGATGAAGATTATGAGATGATGGCGTGCAACCTAGAACATAAAGAGACTAATGTTGTCATCAGGTACACTTTTTTCTATTCCACTCTCTTGCTCATTTTCATTCACCTTCTCATATGAGTCACTTTCTGATTCTGTTGCCCAACAAGTCTCAGAAAGACTCTTCATCTGGATTAAAAAAAAACAATATTAAAAGCTATTTGCAAAGAACAACATTCTCTCACTCTGTACAAAGTGATTTTGGATGTACAGGAGCATAGAGAAAGAAACTGCTCAAACAAAAAGTTCACAGTTACCTCTTCACTCTTTGTGCTTGTTGTTTAACCTTTCTCTTTGCTTGCTATCGCTCTTGCCCATCACCTGTTACCAGTACAAACATACCTGTTGCATTGGCATCACTGACACCACTGATCGGTTTTATGGCAAACAACAAAAACATTATATGAACTCTGGCACAAAAATACAGTTCTTGCGTGATGAGAACAACAGCAGGTTAGAATAGACACATTCTGTATGACTGGGTCTGGGTTTAACAGTGCAGAACTAAAGATACCAAGCACTTGAACTGTGGAAAATAACCCATTTTTTTACTAGACTATATCTTTAAATTCTTCCACCAACACATTCATGAGTACGCCTGGGCACAACACAAAGCATATGGGGGCCCAACTGCAGTTAGGCAGTTAAACGGGAAGTCAAGGCTCGTTGGTTGGCATTTGTTGTGTGTATACAGAGAGTACAGGCATATTATGCAACACATCACAAGCATGAAGTCATGGGTCTTTTTCAAAAAAAAAAAGGTCACCAAATTACCCCTCTGTGTATGTGTAGCTAAACGCTTGTGCTTGGGACCAACCTGATGTACCGGTATTGAGGCCGTTCAGGTTTAGAGGTGTACTCATCCATGCAATCAACAACCAGACGAGGGACCCGCTGACACATGATGTCCTGGATAAACTGTGGAGTGACTCCAGAAAATTTGTTATGGCAACAGGCAAATCCTACTAACTGCTCCAGGGCATTTTTTTTATCTTGGGTTCCAGCCGAGGGGTTATTCATTGGTGTATGTTGAAATCCTTCACCTACCATATGGCAAAAAATGTTATGCTACCTTAAGGTGTTTTTATATTAATACTGTGAATTATATTGAAAATATATCTTATCATTCAAAATATTGCCATGAGGCCCTCCCTTTGTGAAGGATCTTGTTTTGCAGACCCTCCTCATCCCTGCCTAGGAATCCAGTGTTAAAAATCTTCAATTTTAAAGTTAAACTAAACTATTGAATATGTAAATATGAATATATATATATATTTTTTTTTTCTATTTAAAACTACAGACTGAACTGCACCCACAGACTGAACCCATTTAAACAAATTACGCCCTCTTTGTAATAAAATAAGTAGTTGATTAGGGTTCTATTTGCTGATAATCATGACATGCTTGGAAAAGAATATTGGGACAGAATGTGATTTTTATTTATTTATTTATTTATTTATGCATCAACTTATCCATGACACTTGATGCTTCCTCCAGGTTAAGTTAAGCACCACTAAATCTAATTGTTGCTAATGCAGTGATTTTTCTGTTCAGGGGCCGAAGTCATTGACTTTTTTTTTCCAGCATTCCAGTTATTTGCTTGATTTAATTCACAAGTGGATGGAAACGTAGTGTTTTTCCTCACACTACCCGGACATTATCTATATTTGTGTTCTGTTTATACTACAATTAGCACGCGGAAGCCTCTTTCTGTCCTAGATGTTATGGCATTTGAAGTAGTTTTTTGGACAGTTTAATGCAATATTTGGTAGAAAGTGGTTTAAAGAGTCCTCATGTTTGGGATTTTTCATGCACTTGCCAAATTGTGGTTTAATCTTAAGCACTGCACTGCATGAAAACCTGAACTTTTGCAACGTCCACATTGTCCTCACAGGCACACCAAGAATAAATACTGGCTGACTTCGCACATGTGGGAAGAAATGTTTGTGTGTTCGCCTTTGTCCTAAACGCAGTGGAAACCCTCTTTGTTATTAAATTGAAAGAAGGTCGAAAGCACATTAGATCAATTATTTGAAAACTGATCGGTCAGCTTTGGACCTTCTATCCTTCCTTAACCTCCAAGCTGCAAGCATGAATATGCAATTAGGCTTTGATCAGACCTTGAAGTCGTCGTGATTCAATAGGCCCTTCATCACTTCATAATCTTTAAAAGAAGTGGCATTCACATCACCTCTTGACTTTGAGCTTTGCCGGACAAGCATACGTTTGACTCATTTAACTCCTCTGAAGAATTTAGATTAGGACACAGACAAATGTTCTACCAACCAAAGTCCAGGTGATCCAATAGACAATCCATCACAACATTGCCACCTAGAGAAGTAGCATTCTCAGCAGTTCTTTTAATCTGAAAGCTTTAGATCATCCATGGGACAACATGGGAAGGAGTCGAACCGATTGTTACTGTGAAAGGTTGTGAAGGTCAGATGTCCCTAGAGAGGGACTCAAAGTCACTCCCTAAGCCAGTCAGATCGAGTGGCGGTCACCGCCTAGCATGAATAAAACATGCGACAGACAAGTCGACACAGCATCTCCTGAATTATTCATGCTCATGGTTACCTGTGTGAGAGGGCGTGAGTGAGAAAGACGCCCACGCATAGATGCAGGGAGAAAGGAAGCTAGAGAGATGCTGTGTTGAGGTGTGGCAAGTTGCAGCATGGAAAAAGTTCAGATTGATGCACGATGTATTCTGACACCTGACACATCAGAATTTATTCTGATCAGACCAGAAGACCTAGCCTTTGTTTGAGATTTTGAAAACACCCATGAAATCAAAAGCAGCATTTATGACAACTGCTGGAAAAGGAAAGGTTTATGTAGATTTAATTTAAAAGCTTATGAAGCTTTTGAAAGCGTTATAAAGCGTTACTCCATATGCATTATCTCAGAATTTTTAACTCTGTTACTCTGTTATCTGTGAATAAGATCCCACTGCAGAACTCTTGTCACGTTCTTGGCAACACTGAACAATCAGATTAGTGTAAAGCTCTCTGTTCCCATAATTGATTTACAATGCCCTGATAAGATTTACAGCTTTAGTTATACATCAACAGGCAATAAACTGTCAAAATGTTCACTTTGCTAATTTCACACTAATGCTTTCCATTTCATTTGGACGTGCTTGTATGATCAGCACTAAATAGAGGATGGCATATAGGTTTGACACCTTGGTACAAATATACTGGTGTAGTGTTGCTATTCGCTGTATGGCTGCAGTCGGTGTAGTGATGGTGTGGTCTGGAAGTGGGATTGCTGAATCAGTGTTTTCTCGGTGCACTAGGGTCATAGTCAGCAGCCCCCATCCCCCTATAGATCAGCAAAAGAGTGAGAAGAAGGCTAAAGCTGGTGCGAGTACTCCACCTGCAGGCCCCAGGACACATAAACTAACGGCAATATATAGAACATTTTATACAACCATGAGTATAACTTTCATCCCAAGTGGCACAACATTAAACAGTAGAAGCAGAAACTTTTCTTCAGAAAAAAAAAGAAAAAATCTTAAGAATACAACATCCAGCAAAGTTGTACAAAACTGCGAAGCACTGAACACACAATTCCTTTGTCAGTATCTACAGAAAATATGGTAATGTTAATGTTAACATTTTTTCAGGTTCTAAGAGTGGCCACAAGCCACGGTGAAGTAGTTTAAGTAAATTATGCTGAAAACGTCCAATAGATTTTATGCATAAAGCAAATCAATGCTTTAAAATGTGAAGTAGTTATATGGGGCATGATGGTATAGAGGGCCTAATATAGTTATACTTGTATGACTGAACCCTTTCCTACTCCTACTGCATTACCCCAAATATCAAATTTTGAGACATATGAGACATTTTACCATGTTCGTTATCTGCTTTGCCGCTGAAACTTGTTAGGAATATGTAGAGTGTGTTTGAAGTAGATACTCATGGTACTTGTGTATGATCTAATTCTTGCTTTCACTTTTATAATCACCAGAACTGTCATGAATTTCCAAAAATCGCAGTCTGCATCTTTTATTTTAGAATATAGGCAGTGTAAATGTTAATCAATGTGAGTCACAGTTCAGAATAAGCATGCCAGTTGTCAGCTGCGTGCATGTAAAAGTAATGTTTATCTAACCTCTGGCCTGGAATAAAGTGTCACTGGTAGTGCAGGCAGAAGCAAAAGCTAGCCCATCTAGTCCAAACTCACAGAAAAGCTACAGTAGATTAGACTGCTGAAGAAGACCATGCTGTCTATCATGAAAAAAAAGATATCAGAGCTCACAGTGCATCATACATGGGTGTGAGGGTACTTAGCTACCAGAGTGGTCATGCTGATCCCTGTCCACTAAAAAATCAGCATCGATACAAGATGAAGATGAAGCATTGCAATCTGAGACAAAAGGAGAAAGTGAGTAGAAGATGCTGCTTAGGCAAGAGGACAAGGACGCACTATGGGATGAAGGAAATTCAGCAGATGCAGTGTGATGCTGCAACTATGTTCTGCCAGACCTCTTTGCACTCTTTTCTTGAAAAGGTACCTCCTAATGGCAGTGGCATCTTTCAGCAGGATAATGTGCATCAGCTGCACTGCCAAACAAATGTTACAGAATGGGTGGTGGTGGTCTAGTGGTAGGATACTTGCCTACAGCCCTATGGCTCAAGAGGTCCCAGATTCGAATCCCACCTCTGGCACTACCATCACTGGGTCCCTGAGCAAGACCCTTAACCCTGAGTTGCTCCAGGGGGACTGTCCTTGTAATTAGGACATAGAAGTCGCTCTGGATAATAGCGTCTGCTAAATGCTGTAAATGTAAATGTTTGACGAACATGGTCTAATCAAGCATCTCAGTTTAATCAAGCATATGTGGAATGTGCTGGACAAGTGTCTTGTCCACGGTGGCCCCACTACAATACTCATTACAGAACTCACAAAATGTGCTGCAAACATCCTGGTACTTAGTAGCATGCAGACCTATTGAGATTTTGAGGCGTCCAACGGGTCAGAACTGCTTGGTGGCATGATGAAACTACAAAACGCTATTATTTATATTCAGTATTATTATTAATTCACTTCCTAAACGTTATCACACCTAAACTGTGTCACTGGGTCAGTAACATTCATCAATGGCAATTTCTGACCACAGAGTCATACTCTTGGTGCTATAAAACACTGCTATCTGAAACACACGAGCACTTTGTCCCTGCCAAGTAGGAGTTGATAATGGTTTACTAGCCATGTATATCAGTTAGATTGACCAATCACTCAAAACATTGACCAATAAAGCATGGATAAGGAGCAACTGACCAATTTTCCTGTAGCTGTACATCTATTTAATACATAATGTGACCTAGGAGTGGGTCCAGACACTGGAGTAGTTGGTTAACTGTTTCAGGTACAGTACAGTAAAACTAGTACAGGCATGGATTTAAATAAACCAAGTAAAGCAACAAAGATCATTTTCATTATTTACAGTAATTGTTTTAATTGTATTTGGGGTTAAAATGGTTCAGTACTCTTGGAATTATATCATTTTGGTATGAGGTTGAGTTCACTTGCGCATACTTTCCTTATAAAAGTACTTCAAAGGTGTTTTTACTTTGATACTGTGAGTGCATTTCAGAAGTATTCTATCCTTTTACTGAGTAAAGAAGCTAAATTAGTGCAAGAGTCATTTTTACCAGTTTATTTACTTCTACTTAAGTAAATAGTGTGCGTACTCTTTTCTTCAGAGCTAAGTGATATGCCTGATTAGTGTCAACTTGATATTCCTCTGCTGACTTGATCAAAGTTCAGTTCCATCTTGAGTGAAGGAAAAAAAACCTTTGATATGAGAACATAGACTTAGCATCGATGACTCAGCTTGGTATTTCACTGCTTTATACTGATTTTGCACATTTCACTAAACTGATTAGCCTCCTATCTCTCTTTATCTCTCATTCCCACTGAAGAGGTGCTCAGCTTCTTCACAGAAATTTCATTCAACAGGCGGAACTAGAGCCAAACTCGTTTTTTTTGTCCTATCTTGCTGTTTTTCTTTGTTTAAATGCTGTTTGTCTTTTTCAGATCTTCAACTGACTGATGTGATGTAAAATTATCGAATGGGAATCTTTAGGAAACTAGCATGGTAGGATTTTCTTGTGGCCTAATAATTGCCATGTAATTACCATTTTGTGAAATGGTGTTAAACAGTAATAAAAAAGTGAAAAAGTAGTAATAAACAATCCCCACCCTATTAGGAATTCATAATAGTGCTGTAAAAATGTGGACAAAGTTTTCAAATATAACATAGACAGCTGACTATAAATATTACAAATGAATAAGAAAGCTTTTGAATTATATTAAAGCATTATATTATATTATTAATTTATTTTTTTAGCTCTTTGTTCTGACTGGGGTCATGGGCGGTGTTGAAACCTTTTCTATCTTTCACAGAGCAAAAGGTAAGAAACATCTGAACATGTCACCAGTCCATTACAGGGCAGACACACAGACAAACACACACACACACACACACACACACACACACACACACACACACACACACACACACACACACACTCACACACTCACACTCACATTTACCGCTCACACTCACACACTTACACTATATTTGTCATCTTCTGTTCCTTTTGGCTGCTCACGTTTAGGGGTCGCCACAGTGGATCAACTGTCTCCATTTCATCCGGTCCTCTGCATCTTCCTGCTTCAAACCAGCTGGCGGCAAGTCCTCTCTAACCACATCTCCTCTTTGGTCTTCCTCTTCTCCTCTTTCCTGTCAGCTCCATCTTCAACATCCTCCTTGCAAAATAATCCTCATCTCTCCTCTGGACATGTCCAAACCAATGCAACCTTGCTTCTCTAACTTTGTCTCTAAAACATCTAACTTGAGCTGTCCCTCTAATATACTCATTTCTAATCCTATACATCCCAACGAATCCTATCCAAACAAAAATCTCAGCATCTTTAACTCTGACATCTCCAGCTCTGCCTCCTGTCTTTTTCATTAATGCCACCGTCTCCAACCTATACAACATAGCTGGTCTTACTACTGTCCTGTAAACCTTCCCTTTTACTTTAGCTAGAACCCGTCTGTCACAAATCACTCCAGCTACTCCGGCTCAGCGCTGATCCTTGATGTAATCCAACCTCTACCTTAAATGCATCCGTCACTCTCACTGCAGATCTCACCACTGTCACACTGCCCTCATACATATCCTGAACTACTCTCACATACTTCTTTGTAACACCTGACTTCCTCATACAGAACCACAACTCCTTTCTAGGCACCCTTTCATATGCTTTCTCCAAGTCCACAAAGGCATAATGCAACTCCTTCTGACCTTCTCTGTACTTCTCCATCAACACCCTCAGAGCAAACGTTGCATCTGTAGTGCTCTTTCTCAGCATGAAACCATACTGCTGTTCACTAATCCTCAACTCCTCAAATCCTCAAATCCTAACCTAGCTTCCACTACTCTTTCCCAGAAATTCATGTTGTGGCTGATCAGCTTTATCCCTCTATAGTTACCACAGCTCTGTGCATCACCCTTATTCTTGAAAATTGGTACCAGTATTTATACCACTTATACCACTTTATTGCCACTCTTCAGGCATCCTCTCAGTTTCCAAGATTGTGTTAAACAATCTGGTCAGAAACTCAACAGCCATCTCCCCTAAACACCTCCATGCTTCCGCTGGTATGTCATCCGGTCCAACAACCTTTCTATTGTTCATATTCTTCATCGCTGCCCTTAATTCCATTTTGCTTATTTGCTGCACTTCCTGGTTCACTATCCTCACATCATCTAATCTTACTATCACTCTCATTTTCTTAATTCATCAGCCCCTCAAAGTACTCCTTCCATCTGCTCAACCTGTGAGTACATTTTCATTTCTACCTTTAATTGCCCTGACCTGCTGCACATCTTTCCCAGCTCTGTCTCTCTGTCTAACCAATCAGTAAAGGTCTTTTTCTCCCTCCTTACTGTCCAACCTCTCATGCAATTCACCAAACACCTTATCGTTGGCCTTTGCCACTGCTTTCTTCGCCCTGCGGTTCATCTCCTTGTACACCTGTCTACTTTCTTCATCTCTCTGACTGTTCCACTTCTTTGCTTCCATCTTCTTCTTTATACACTCCTGTACTTTTCGGTTCCACCACCAGGTTTCCTTATCCTCCTTCTTCCTTCCAGATGTCACACCAAGTACTTTTCTAGCTGTCTGCCTTATCACATCTGCAGTAGTTTCTCAGCAGGTCAGTAGATCTTCAACACCTCCCAGTGCCCATGTTAACTCCTGCCTGAATTCCACCTTGCAGTCCTCCTTCTTCAGATTCCACCACTTGATCCTCGACTCTGCCCTGACTTTCCTCCTCTTCTTGACCTCCATGGTCATCCTACAGACCACTGTCCTATGCCGTTGAGCTACACTCTCCCCTGTCACTACTTTGCAGTCTCCACAACTTGTGGGGCATAAGCACTAACAACATTCATTATCACACCTTCAACTTCCAGCTTCAAACTCATCACCCTACCTGACACCCTCTTCACCTCCAAAACACTCTCCACATACTCTTCCTTCAGGATAACACCTCCCCCATTCCTCCTTCTATCCACACCATGGTAGAACAGTTTAAACCCTCCTCCATTACACCTAGCCTTACTACCCTTCCATCTAGTCTCTCAAAACACACAAAATATCAACCTTCCTTCTCTACATCATATCAGCTATTTCTCTACCTTTACCAGTCATGCTGCCAACATTCCAAGTCCCTACCCTCACTTCCACTCTCCTCCCTTTCTTTCTCTCCTCTTCCATCTGGACATGCCTTCCTCCTCTTCTTCTTCTTGTCCTTTGGCCAATAGTAGTCCAATTGTGGTCGTTGTTAACCCGGGCCTCGACGATCCGGTATGGAATTCTGTTTCATTGTCTGCATATTGATTTGGCAAAAGCTTTACACCGGATGCCCTTCCTCACGTAACCCTCCCCATTTATCCAGGCTTGGGGCTGGCGCGAAGAAATATACTGGCTTGTGCATCCATAGTGGCTGGGTTACTTCAATTATTTTATAGTTTATTGTATTATATTTATAATTTGCTGCTTTAAAACAAAAGTCCATTACTACCTAACTGGTTGCCTGTTGTAAAAGATACAATGTTATGGGCATGACTGAGGATCCAATGGCTGTGAGGATGGAGTGAAGGCCTTCCATAACATTAGCTATAAACCACTAAAGATATTTAGTTTTCTGGTACACTTAGAAGTAATGAAATCTTTTCTGAGCAGATTGGTGTAGAAATTCAAGGGTGCCTTTTTATGGTTTTACATTTATGGTCCTCAAATTTTCTGTGCAAAGCAGTTCATTCATTCATTCATTCATTCATTCATGCATCCATCCATTCATTCATTCATTCATCCATTCATTCATGACCAGATTTAATTGATTTTTTAAATATCTCACAGTATTTAATGAAGGAGGCAAGGCAGAATTTTCTCTCACATTTTGCACCTTGCTGTCTTTTAATACTTAAACTTTGCTTGTATTTCGCTCCGTTTTTTTTTTTTTTTTTTGAATGACACTTCCTTTTCACACTTCCTCCTTTTGGTGGCTCAATATCCTCTTTTTTTCAGAAACTGTTAACTTACAGGACACAGGGCCAATAGAGGTGACCATGAGCAGGAAGGCCTGCTTGCAACTAAACCCCCTTCTGTGGCTGCGGGCAGCCATCTCTGGTACAGTTTCCCATAGCCCGCAGTGCTTACACTGCTCCATTCATGAAACGGACATGACTTACACTTCAAAATGGCCACCTCATGGCTTGAGGACACAGTTGCAAAGTCATCAGGGGCTGTCTCTAAAGATTTATATGGCTATAACAGGCGAGTAACCGTCGTACGGCCATTCAAACCGCAGTATGATGAAATGCCAGTTTCGCTGACTGATTAAACCTTTTTTTAAGTGGAAATTGTGCGAATTGAGGCTGATTGTGAGCATGTATGCAACCTCAACGGTTATACTCATGATTAGGAATTGTGAAGATATCTTACAACCCCTTGCACAAAGATGTGGCATCAACCTCATGTAAGAAGTAAGAAAGATACTGTTTAATGTGGTTACTTGCTAACCTGAACATTTAGTCAGTGACTCCAGACAGTATAACAGTAAAGCTTTGGCAAAGAGAAAAGCTCTAATCCAGTATATTACTTTTTACATTTCTTTAGGTTTGGTTCAACATTAGGTTACAATTTGACATGATCATTCCCAGCAAAAGTCCAAATGCCAGACCCTAGTGAAGTATAGAGTGCTTACTAAAAAAACATAGTAAACCCAGCCACTAGGGAAGCACAAGCCAGTGTATTTCTTCATGCCGGTCCCAAGCCCGGATAAATGGGGAGGATTACATCAGGAAGGGCATCCGGTGTAAAACTTTGCCAAATCAATATGCAGACAACGAAACAGAATTCCGGTTTGAAGCAGGAAGATGCAGAGGCCCGGAAGAAATGGAGACAGTTGATCCGCTGTGGTGACCCCTAAATGGGAGCAGCCGAAAGAAAATGAAGACTAAAAAAACATAGTACATAGGCAACATGAACAGCTGGTCAAAAAAGTAGCAATTTCATCAGTCCTCAGAAATGATGATTATCTGCATTTTTTTGCTTCATTGTTCCTGCATGCTTAATCAATCTTTGTATAAACTGGTACAGTGTAGCCATATGTATAGCAGTAAATGTAAAGAGTAAGCTAATATTTGTGATGAAAAAAGTGACAAATAACATATAAATGAAACACTAATATATTAAAAACAGCAAAGAAGAAAAGGTTTCAAAACTTTAATACAACTAGCAGTTTGTTGCAATCTGGGTAAAAACATATTAAAAGCAACAATAAAATAATATTAATATTAATAATAATAATAATAATAATAATAATAATCAATTATAGAAATTTTATTGTAATTATAAAATGGGGTAAAATGTTATTCATTTTATCATTAAACCTCATGTAGATTCACAAAGCCAATAGACTACAATTGTATTAATTTTCTTTCTTACCGATAAATTGAAATGAAATTGTCTTTGGGGATTAAATAAAAAATCAGCTGCATGTGTCAGTGTTGTTTTGAAGGTTGAGTCCACTATCTAATAGCCTTGAGTGAGGCAGCAGTAGATGCAGGAAGCCTCTGGGTGGGCTTGATTGCAGCCTGGACCACAGCCCCCCCATAATTCTGCCTCTTAACACCAAAGTGCCTCTTCATACCGATTAGATTACAGGCCATGTTACACTTACTGGCCTCACTGAACGTTACAGTTTTGCCCCTTTTCAGTTATTTTTGTCTGCTATGAAAATTAAATACTGATCTTTAAAGTGCATGGATTCATAACCTTTAAAAATAAAGTTTTTTTTAATCAGTTATACACTTTTCATGGTTTAGCTTGGTCCACTGTTTGGTTCACATAACAGTTCAGCTTGGAAGAGATTAAATCAACTTTAGACTTAAGATCCTTTTCCTGTTCCAAAAATTGTAATGGAACTCAGGCCCCATGCACTGCATGAACTGTTTCTTGTAATATCACTACATTGTTACAATCAGCCTCTTCTGCACATCTATTTGATTTTCTTGTGTTAATGAGATATGTAGGAACAAAGCTTGTTTCTATTTCTCAAAATCTCTCTGTTGATCAGGAAGTCCAGCTGCAGTGAACTTATCCCGTTCTTCACAAGATTTTCCCTCCTTTCTTCATTCATCCTTTTCACCCTGTGAAATTTAAATGTGCTCTGCATCAATGTGTGGCTCAAGCATATTTAACCTTCATCAGAATACAGTTGGTTGAGCACATTTTCTTGACGGTTGTGTGGGGGGACACCAGTGTCTCGGGGTGCTCTTGTGTTTGTAAAACCCTCGGTTCTGTCCACTCAATTCATGGGCTGCACAATGTGTGTCCAAAACAGAACTAATTTCTTTCTTGGGGCAGCGGTGGCCTAGTGGTTAGGGAGCTGGCACGAAGATAAGAAGGTTGTAAGTTTGAATCACAGACCAGTAGCTTCATCTGAGGTACCCTTGAGCAAGGTGCCGTCCCCATCACTGCTCCTGGGGTGCTTTAAATAGTTTAGGATAAATGTGTATGGGATAAATGCAGAGGCAGTGGGGGTGGTGGTGGTGGTGGTGATCTAGTGGTAGGACCTATAAACCAAGCAGTGAAAGGTTCATATCCCACCCTTTACCCCGAGTTGCTCCAGGGGGACTGTCCCTGTAATTAGGACATGGAAGCCGAAATTGTAAACTTTCATCAGATTTCTCTCCTCATCTGAACTTCAGATCAGTTACATCAGACTGGATCATCTGCATGAGCTTTGCCACAAACGAAGACTAACAAAAGCTTCACCCACTAGCAGAACCACCTGTATTAGCTCAGCGAAGTTCCAGTTTCAGACACTAATGGACTCCTTTGCTGTAACTCATACTATAAAATGCACTTTCTCTTTCTTTTCCTTTTTAATTTACGGTGTCGACCAGAAGAGGATGGGTTCGCCTTTTGAGTCTTGGTTTCTCCCAAGGTTTCATCCTCCAGTTTTAGGGAGTGTAGTCTCTGTCGCCCTCGGCTTACTCACTTGGGGTTTGGAATCAGATTCTGTAAAGCTGCTGTGTGACAACAACAGTCATAAAATGCGCTTTATAAAAAAAACTGACTTAACTTGACACATCTTACCTCAACTGGAAAATCAAGCTTCTAGCACATTTAACCTCACTGGGAATCACATAGTTTAAGCCTATTTAACCTTGACCAGAATCCTGTGGCTTGAGTACATATAACATCAATCAGCATTCTGTATCTGGATCCAAAGCCATACTATGGCCTGAACACACTTAACCTTTATTGGAATCTGCAATTTAACCTTAATCAGAATTCTGTAGACTCTGTGCTTTTTAGTAGCAACCAGGAATTGCAGTTTGAAATGTATGTATATCTGTCTATCTACACAACTATCTACACGAGTAGCACACTCTCAGAAAGGATCTGCCATTCATCACTGTTTACGTCACTACATACACATAAACAGTATTAAGCCACTTTATTAAGTAACTCGCTTTGCATTTGCATTCAATAACATGTAGGTACACATTGTAGTTTCTCTGTATCATTTGTTAGCCCCTTTTAACTTATTCCTCAAAGCTCAGGAAGCCAACAGGACTGCTGGAGGAACAGGTATTTGGGACAACAATCATTCTTATTGTGTGTGTGTGTGTTAGTGAGTGTGTGTGACTCAGATTAAGACACTATCTACCAAAAGTAAGCAGCAATTATGACACCCAGCTATCTGTTACTGTAAGAAGGCCGTTAAAATTTGGACAAAACTGATGCAGTGCATGGGGGAAGCCCTGCCAATTAGGGGAATGAATTAGAGGAAGTGTGTCTATGTGTGTGTGCCATGTGTGTGGTGTGTGTGTGTGTGTTTGTGTGGTGGGGCTTCTCAACAGATAGCCGTTGTCATTCTAAGAAGAGAGAGCCCCGGAGAGGTGGGGTTGCGATGCCGAGGAGGTTGTGGTTTGCCTGTCATGACTAACTCTCATCCTCGCTGTAAAGCACTCTTTCATTCTCATTGTAAAAAATTAAACATAAAAACAACAGTTACCGTTTAACTCCTTCATTGATATTGTGCATGTGCAAATTACACTTTTGCGTGTTTCTTCGAAAAAGAAAGTCCTTGGAAGAGTCATCAGACTATAGTTATCTCTCAGCATCTGAAATCTGTCCTGTTTTTGTTGTTGTCATTTAAGACATTTTACTGTTGCAGCAGTGATCCCAGTTTCATTACTGAAGCTATTAGTAGAAAAGAATGGAAAAGAAAGTCACTATAGGTTAGTAAGATTAGTAACTGATGTCATCTAATCTGATAGCTCTGGTATGAATAGATGAATAGAATAGAATAGTGATGGGATGAATAGAACCGAATAGTGACAAACCCTTCATAACCGTCACATTCTTTACAAAAAAAAAGTTTACTTTTGAACTTTTTAAGCTTTTTAAATTTGTCTGGTTCTGACTTACCCCTGAGAAGTTCAATTTATGACTGATTACAAACAAAGTAGTTGTTTTATTTATTATTTGTTCAATTGATATTTCTTTTTAAAACATTTTTTGTCCTAAGTGCAGACTCAAACCCATTGACCCAGGATGTAATCAGCAACTCAGTAAATAATGAAGCGATAGAAAAAAAAATCTTCCCTATAAACACTTCAGCTTAACATGGAAAAATATAAAATCTGCTTTACTGTATGAAAGGGGCCATGTGTCATATGTAGGTCAGCTTGTAAAAGAAACAGAATGTGATTGTGAAGAAAATGCGTGTGAATGTGTGAGAGTAACATTAGAAGTAGTAAACTTAGCCGTGCAGTTGTGGAGGTGTAAACTGCACTCGCGGCTGTGTGCTGACTGGGCCGCCACTGTGAGGGGCCTCAACACCCACCACATCCTCCACGGCCTTCGCTGTCTTCTCTCACTTTCGGCCCAACAAGCCACGTCTCACTCACTGCCAAGAGGAAGAGAGCATTCATAAACCTCAATGATATAAAACACCATCAACATGGCAGGTTGATCTTTTAGTATTACAAGTATTAAAGCATTATTTTACTGGCAGAAAGCAAAGCTGTTGTTACTTTTACTAAACTGGTTTAAAAACTGAGCTTTTTGGTGAAAGAAGAAAAAAAGCAGAAAAAGTTATTTTGCTTTTATGATGCTAATTGGTGCCACTGTTACTTCCAACATCACCAGCTGTAGCTCTGCTGTATAACGTTAAGTAAAACATGCAATAAAGCTGTAAAAGTTACTCGCTTTAACTTGTCTGCAGAGCTGGCAAAGGCAGCCACTCAAGTACAATTAGAGATTTTTTCAAGAATGAGTAGTAAAGTAAAAAATGGTTATAACATCTTTGTTCAGTAAAGGTAAAAAAAAAAAAAAAATACAAGCTCTAAAATAAGTATAGAAATAGAAGTAGCTCTGTGAAGGTCATTTCTACAGGCTGTTTCTTTGCAAAACCATTAAATCATTTTACACTTGAATAAAATCAACTCTGTCGACTGAAAATAGTCAACATTACCTTTACTGCTTCACATTCATCCTTACCTCTACTGGCTCTCCCATCACACTCAGTATATGATTTCTCTCCACAGAATAATCTTCTGATTTTTTTTTTTTTTTTGGGGGGGGTTGTACATTCCTAAGGATTGAATTATGCAGACTGTTTTTCTTGGAATTACATTTCCCTTTAAATCTTCCTGAATGTACAGAAGAGAGCAAGTCTGCGGTTGTGTTGGAAGCTTTAATTGGAGCATATCTGAGGCAAAGAGAGCACATGCTTCTACACCTATATCCAGAGCAGACATATCTGTTTAAAAGCTTTCATTAGGTGAGAAGTAGCCTAGAATTGTTATAGAATTATTATATTTTTAATAAATATGACTTATTTTCTATCTGGACAGTCAGTCAGTCAGTCATTTTCTGCCGCTTGTCCCAAGCGGGGTCGCGGGGGAGTGCTGGAGTCCATCCCAGCTCACACTGGGCGAAGGACGGGGGACAAACCCTGGACAGGTCGCCAGTTCATCCCAGGAAGGCGCGTGACAGGGACGGCACCTTGCTCAAGGGTACCTCAGGGCAACCGATTGGGAAGGGGTTCAAACCCCCCATCCTCCGATCATGCAGCCAACGCCCTAACCACTAGGCCACTGCTGCCCCCTCTATCTGGACAATGTCTCATTATATCACAAGGATTCAAAGATGGGGTCATGTCAGGTTACAAGGTTAACTTAATTCAGGGAATGAATTCAGAACTGGTGAGTAAAAGCTGACGTTCTTATATGAAGGATTTAAAATGGTAATGATGTTTCTTTTCTTCTTCTACTTTCGGCTGCTCCTGTTTAGGGGTCACCACAGTGGATCATCTGTTTCCATTTCTTCTGGTCTTCTACATCTCCCTCCTTAATAATGACCACCTGCATGTCCTCTTTCACCACATCCATAAACCTCCTCTTTAGTCTTCCTCTTTTCCTCTTTCCTGGCAGCTCCATCTTCAACATCTTCCCAATATAATACTCGTCTCTCCTCTGGACATATATCAGGTACCTCTCTGTCATAAATCACTCCAGCCACTCTTCTCCACCCATTCCAACCTGTTGTCATTCTGTTCTTCACCTCTCTTCCACAATGGTATCAGTCAGTCATTTTCTGGGCCGCTTGTCCTAATTAGGGTCACGGGGTGGTGCTGGAGTCCTTCCCAGCTCACACAGGGCGAAGGACAGCCTATCGCAGGGTGGAGCGAACTGACGGGGATGGCACCTTGCTCAAGGGTACCTCAGGGCAACCCACCGGAAAGGGGTTCAAACCCACAATCTTCTGATCCAGGGCCAACTCCCTAACCACTAGGCCTAACCGCTGCCCCCTTCCACAATGGTATTTTTCTTCTAATCCCTGCATATTAAAATACTCATTTCATAAATACTTTTATTAGGTTGAATGGACAGTGACTTTTGGCCACTTTGGAGATAAGCTTTTTTGCTTTTTTGGAGAATCTGCTTCAACTGGGACCATGTCATTCTTCTCTGGATTGTTTTAAGAATGAGAGAAGCAACTGTTGAGTCTTGTGGTTGACCATGCTTTCAACATGCAATAGTGCGCACCCTGAAGTTTGTGAACTCTAGCTACTGCAGATACCACTTACATATCTAACTGAACACTCTGTTCCCCTTTCTCTAGGATATCTGACTCAATGACACACCACGTGAACACATGACACACTGAGAAAACTTCAACTGATCTGAAGGGACAGGCAAGAAAGTTTTATTACTTTCATTAGCGTGTTCCCCTCTTTTCTGCAATAGTAGTTTCTATTTTAGGAAGGCTTTCCACTAGATGTTCAATCATTGCTGTGAGGATTTGATTGCATATAGCCACACTTACATCCAGATGTCATGACTATCTGCTTCCCATGCCTTATAATGTTGTGGCTGCAACTTAATTACTAAAACTTAAACATCTTGTTTCTGTACCATACTTTAGGTCCTTGTTACCTTAGTAACCTATTTTTATATTAAGAAGGGGTCACCATTTTTCCTATACCATTCATCGTATACAAAGAAAAACACAATGTAGAGAAATTTTGAAGAAGATGATGAAGAGGAGGAAGACATGTCTGGAGTGACAAAGAGTGAAGGAAGTGGAGGAGATTGGAAGTGAAAGTAGAAACTTTGAATGTTGGCAGCATGACTGGTAAAGGTAGACAATTAGCTGATATGATGGAGAGAAGGAAGGTTGATATTTTGTGTGTTTTGAGAGACTAGATGGAAGGGTAGTAATGGAGGAGGGTTTAAACTGTTCTACCATGGTGTGGCTAGATGGAGGAATGGGGGAGGTGTTATCCTGAAGGAAGAGTATGTAGAGAGTGTTTTGGAGGTGAAGAGGGTGTCAGGGAGGGTGATGAGTTTGAAGCTGGAAGTTGAAGGTGTGATAATGAATGTTTTTAGTGCTTATGCCCCACAAGTTGGTTGTGAGATGGAAGAGAAAGAAGAATTCTGGAGTGAGTTAGATGAAGGTATAGAGAGTGTAACCAGGGGAGAGAGAGTGATGATTGGTGCAGCTTTTAATGATCATGTTGGTGATGGGAACAGAGCTGATGAGGAGGTGATGGGTAGATATGGTGTCAAGGAGAGAAATTCTAAAGGTCAGATGGTTGTAGATTTTGGGAAAAGGATGGAAATGGCTCTAGTTAACAATTATTTTAAGAAGAGGGAGGAGCAAATGGTGACGTATAAGAGTGGAGGAAGATGCTCACAGGGGGATTATATCCTTTGCAGGAGGGTCAGTCTGAAGGACATTGGAGACTGCAAAGTAGTGACAAGGGACAGTGTAGCTCAACGGCATAGGAAGGTGGTCTGTAGGATGAACTTGGAGGTCAAGAAGAGGAGGAAAGTGAGGACCTTTATACTGATTGGCTAGACAGAAGGACAGAGCTGGGAAAGATGTGCAGCAGGTCAGGGCGATTAAGGATAGAAATGGAAACGTACTCACAGCTGAACAGGGAGTGTTGAGCAGATGGAAGGAGTTTTTGAGTGGCTGATGAATTAAGAAAATGAGAGAGAGGGAGAGAAGACTGGATGATGTGAAGAGAATGAACCAATAAGTGCAGCAAATAAGCAAGATGGAAGCGATGAAGAGGACGAAGAATGGAAAGGCTGTTGGTCCGGATGACATACCAGTGGAAGCATGGAGGTGTTTAGGAGAGATTGCAGTGGAGTTTCTGACCAGAATGTTTAACACAATCAGGGAAAGTGAGAGGATGCCTGAGGAGTGGAGACAAAGTGTTCTGCTACCGATTTTTAAGAATAAGGGTGATGCACAGAGCTGTAGTAACTACAGAGGGATAAAGTTGATCAGCCACAGCATGAAATTATGAGAAAGAGTAGTGGAAGCTAGGTTAAAAAAAAGCAGTGAAGATTAGTGAAAAGCAGTATGGTTTTAGGTTGAGAAAGAGTTCTATAGATGCAGTGTTTGCTCTGAGGGTGTTGATGGAGAAGTACAGAGAAGGTCAGAAGGAGTTGCATTATGCCTTTGTGGACTTGGAGAAAGCATATGACAGGGTGCCTAGAGAGGAGTTGTGGTTTTGTATGAGGATGTCAGGTACATCTGTACAGTACGGTGCAAAAGTTTTAGGCAGGTGGGGAAAAATGCTGTAAGAATGCTTTCAGAAATAGAAATAATGATTGTTTATTTTGATCAATTTACAAAATGCAAAGTGAGCGAACAAAAGAAAAATCTAAATCAAATCAATATTTGGTGTTACTACCTTTTGCTTTCAAACCAGCATATTCTTCTGGCCCCCACAGAGCCCTGATCTCAACATCATCGAGTGTGTCTGGGATTACATGAAGAGACAGAAGGATGTGAGGAAGCCTACATCCACAGAGGATCTGTGGTTAGTTCTCCAAGATGTTTGGAACAAACTACCTGCCGAGTTCCTTCAAAAACTGTGTGCAAGTTTACCTAGAAGAAATGATGCTGTTTTGAAGGCAAAGGGTGGTCACACCAAATATTGATTTGATTTAGATTTCTCTTTCGTTCATTCACTGCATTTTGCTGATTGATGAAAATAAATGATTAACACTTCCCATTTTGAAAGCATTCTTTGTTTACAGCATTTTTTCCACATCTGCCTAAAACCTTTGCACAGTACTGTATGGGAGAACAATTCAGGGTAAGTATGAGGACAATGTGACAGTGGTGAGATCTGCAGTAGGAGTGGCAGATGCATTTAAGGTAAAGGTTGTATTACATCAAGGATCAGCATTAAGCCCATTTTTGTTTGCAATAGTAATGGAAGTTTTGACAGATGAGGTTAGATAGGAGTCCCCATGGACAATGTTGTGATCTGCAGTGAGATATATATGTAGTCACATATGTAAAAAAAATTAGGACTGTGACTGTTACACTGTGTTTTTGTAACATTCTTGGACATAGGGATATTTAATCTCAATTTTAACAATACTGGGAGATTCAAGTAATAAATAAATAAATACCTACATAAATAAATATATATTATACATAAATAAATAAATTTGAACCGCCACCTTATCGTGGTGGAGGGGTTTGCGTGTCCCAATGATCCTGGGAGCTATGTTGTCCGGGGCTTTATGCCCCTGGTAGGGGCACCCAAGGCAAACAGGTCCTAGGTGAGGGAAGAGACAAAGAGCGGTTCAGAGGACCTCTTATGATGGACAAAAACTATGGAAGACGTTCTCCCTCGCCCGGACGTGGGTCACCGGGGCCTCCCTCTGGAGCCAGGCCTGGAGGTGGGGCCCGCTGGCGAGCGCCTGGTGGTCGGGCCTTCACCCATGGGGCCCGGCCGGGCTTAGCCCGAAGAGGCAACGTGGGTCCCCCTTCCCATGGGCTCACCACCTGTGGGAGGGGCCAAAGAGGTCGGGTGCATTGTGAGCTGGGCGGTGGCCGAAAACGGGGGCCTTGGCGGTCCGATCCTCGGCTGCAGAAGCTGGCTCTAGGGACGTGGAACGTCACCTCTCTGGTGGGGAAGGAGCCTGAGCTAGTGCGCGAGGTTGAGGAGTTCCAGCTAGATATAGTTGGACTCACCTCGACGCACAGCTTGGACTCTGGAACCAGTCTCCTTGAGAGGGGCTGGACTCTTTTCCACTCTGGAGTTGCCACCGGTGAGAGGCGCCGAGCAGGTGTGGGCATACTTATTGCCCCACGGCTTGGCGCCAGTACATTGGGGTTTACCCCAGTAGATGAGAGGGTGGCGGCCCTCCGCCTTCGGGTCGGGGGACGGGTCTTTAGTGTTGTCTGCGCTTATGCGCCAAACAGCATTCTGGACTACCCACCCTTTCTGGGGTCTCTGGAGGGGGCGCTAGAGAGCGTCCCTCCTGGTGACTCCATCGTTCTGCTGGGGGACTTCAATGCTCACGTGGGTAATGACAGTGACACCTGGAAGGGTGTAATTGGGAGGAATGGCCCCCCCGATCTAAACCAGAGCGGTGTTTTGTTATTGGACTTTTGTGCTCGGCACGGATTGTCCATAACGAACACCATGTTCAGGCATAAGGATGTCCACATGTGCACCTGGCACCAGGACACCCTAGGCCGCAGTTCAATGATCGACTTTGTGGTCGTGTCATCGGACTTGCGGCCCCATGTCTTGGACACTCGGGTAAAGAGAGGGGCGGAGCTGTCAACCGACCATCACCTGGTGGTGAGTTGGCTTCGTTGGTGGGGGAGGATGCCGGTCAGACCTGGTAGGCCCAAACGCATCGTGAGGGTCTGCTGGGAACGTCTGGCAGAGTCCCCTGTCAGGACAAGCTTCCGTCCCGGGGGAGGTGGGGGACATTGAGTCTGAATGGACCTTGTTCCGCGCCTCCATTGTCAAGGCGGCTGACCGGAGCTGTGGCCGGGAGGTGGTCGGTGCCTGTCGCGGTGGCAACCCTAGAACCCGTTGGTGGACACCAGCGGTGAGGGATGCCATCAAGCTGAAGAAGGAGTCCTACCGGGCCTTTTTGGCCAGTGGGGCTCCGGAGGCAGCTGATAGGTACCGACAGGCCAAGCGGAATGCGGCTCTGGTGGTTGCTGAGGCAAAAACTCGGGCATGGGAGGAGTTTGGAGAGGCCATGGAGAAGGACTTCCAGAAGGCTTCAAGGAAATTCTGGTCCACCATCCGGCGTCTCAGGAGGGGAAAGCAGTGCACGGTCAACACAGTGTATAGTGGGGATGGTACGCTGCTGACCTCGACTCGGGACGTTGTGGGTCAGTGGGGGGAGTACTTCGAAGACCTCCTTAATTCCACCAACATGCCTTCCGAGGAGGAAGCAGAGCCTGGGGACATCGAGGTGGACTCTTCCATCTCTGGGGTCGAGGTTGCCAAGGTGGTCAAAAAGCTCCTTGGTGGCAGGGCTCCGGGAGTGGATGAGATCCGCCCAGAGTTCCTCAAGGCTCTGGATGTTGTAGGACTGTCATGGCTGACACGCCTCTGCAACATCGCATGGACATCGGGGACGGTGCCTCTGGATTGGCAAACCGGGGTGGTGGTCCCCCTCTTTAAGAAAGGGGACCGGAGGGTGTGTTCCAATTATCGAGGGATCACACTTCTCAGCCTCCCGGGGAAAGTCTATTCAGGGGTCCTGGAAAGGAGGGTCCGTTGGATAGTCGAACCTCAGATCCAGGAGGAGCAATGTGGTTTTCGTCCAGGTCGCGGAACAGTGGACCAGCTCTACACCCTTAGCAGGGTCCTGGAGGGTGGATGGGAGTTTGCCCAACCAGTTTACATGTGCTTTGTGGACTTGGAGAAGGTATTCGACCGTGTCCCTCGGGGGCTCCTGTGGGGGGTACTCCGGGAGTATGGGGTATCGGATTCCCTGTTAAGGGCTGTCCGGTCCCTGTACAACCGGTGTCAGAGCTTGGTCCGCATTGCCGGCAGTAAGTCGGACCTGTTCCCGGTGAGGGTTGGACTCCGCCAGGGCTGCCCTTTGTCACCGATCCTGTTCATAACTTTTATGGACAGGATTTCTAGGCGCAGCCAGGGCGTTGAGGGGGTCCGGTTTGGTGGGCTCAGGATTGGGTCTCTGCTTTTTGCAGATGATGTTGTCCTGTTGGCCTCATCATGCCGTGACCTTCAGCACTCTCTGGATCGGTTCGCAGCCGAGTGTGAAGCGGCTGGGATGAGAATCAGCACCTCTAAATCTGAGGCCATGGTCCTCAGTCGGAAAAGGGTGGAATGCCCTCTCAGGATTGGGAGTGAGACCTTGCCCCAAGTGGAGGAGTTTAAGTATCTTGGGATCTTGTTCACGAGTGAGGGTAAGATGGAGCGGGAGATCGACAGGCGGATCGGGGCAGCTTCTGCAGTGATGCAGGCTCTGCATCGGTCCGTCATGGTGAAGAAGGAGCTGAGCCAGAAGGCAAAGCTCTCAATTTACCAGTCGATCTACGTTCCCACCCTCACCTATGGTCACGAGCTGTGGGTAGTGACCGAAAGAACGAGATCGCGAATACAAGCGGCCGAAATGAGTTTCCTCCGCAGGGTGTCTGGGCTCTCCCTTAGAGATAGGGTGAGAAGCTCAGCCATCTGGGAGGGGCTCAAAGTAGAGCCGCTGCTCCTCCGCATCGAGAGGAGTCAGATGAGGTGGCTCGGGCATCTGATTAGGATGCCCCCTGGACGCCTCCCTGGTGAGGTGTTCCGGGCACGTCCCACCGGAAAGAGACCCCGGGGAAGACCCAGGACACGCTGGAGAGACTATGTCTCTCGGCTGGCCTGGGAACGCCTTGGGATCCGCCCGGAGGAGCTGGAAGAAGTGGCCGGAGAGAGGGAAGTCTGGGCATCCCTGCTGGAGCTGCTGCCCCCGCGACCCGACCTCGGATAAGCGGAAGAAAATGGATGGATGGATGGATAAATAAATATAAATAACTAAATAAATAACTAATCAATAAAAACTGAAGAAAATCTGTAAAATGTAATTCTATAAACATGCGATTTCTGGGTGAGGAATAAATTAGGACACCCCCCACCTTTCTCAATTAAAATGGCTCAAATCACACACAGGTGTAGCACATCAGGTGCACATGATTAGAACATCTTGACTCAGCAATTTGAAGGAGGTTTACCCTTTTTAAACTGACATTTAGTTTGGTGTGCTCCTGACTGTTGAGGTGAGAGTGAACTCTATGATGAGATCAAAAGAGCTGTCTGAGGCCTTCAGAAAGAAGAGTGTAGCAGCTTATAAGTCTGGTGAGGGATTTAAAAAGATCTCAAAAGAATGTGCTATCAGCCATTCCACTGTCTGGAAAACAGTCTACAAGTAGAGGACTTCCATAACAACTGCCAGCATGCCCAGGTCTGCAATTTCACCTCAAGAGCAAACTGCAAGATGCTAAAAGAAGTCTCCAAAAACCCCAAAATGTCATCACATTTAATAAAGAACTAAATGCTTAATGGGGTGTCCTAATCTTTTCACATGACTGTATAAATTATTATTACTTTCATTTAACGTTTTCCATTTACATTTCCCTTACATGGGCTTTTGCATTCAGCTGTAGTCCATAAGCAATATTTGATATTCATTAGTATTTAATACTGCAGGCATCTGTTGGAGTGAAATAAGAAGAGTGAATCTGACTCCAAAAAAGTGATGAGAGATGCAGAGCATCAAATCAGTCAGCGGGGGACATATGAAGGGCAAGGACAAAGGGGCAATCTTAACGATGGTTCTCTCTCCCTGTACTGGTTCAGAATGGATGAGTCTTACCTGAATGTGAAAGATCAGATGTCTCAGGATTGATCTAAGATGCTGTGAAAAGAGCCTGCACCAGCAATGGCTTTCACTCTTGGATCTAGATTCAAGTTTCATATAAATTGTGGGATTAGGATGTTCCTGTGTTTTTCAACGTGATCTAATCTACTGCATCTGTATATCAGATAGAACTCTTCCATTCTTCAGTCAGTGAAGTTGTAAATTCAGCCTGGGCAGAGAATCGTGTTAATGCTGTTATCCTATCTCGACACTTGTAGTTGCACTTGCAGACTTCTCTGATCATTTCTCAGCCCCCTGTTTATCAGTGAGCAGGAATTTAGGTGGTGGTTTCCTCAGCAAAGCAGGGACACTGACATGGTTGTAGTGTTAGTGCGTGCCCTGAACAGAGTGGATCACACTCCATGGGGTTTTTAAACACTGTCCACTGGCTGTCCACTGCATTTGACACATCCTTTATCAGATTTTGACCACAGAACACTGCTGGCGAGATATTTTTTGCTTGGAGGACTATTTTCTTCACAGCAGTGTTACCAAAAACTTAAGCATCACTACTGTGTGTGATCCACTCTGTGCAGCAGACACACACACACACGCTAGTAACATGTTTACCGCTGATTATCGATGAAGGAGGTGTTAATAAATAATACTGAGAAACATGTGGACTATATTCTGCATTCTGTACCTGTATGGGATAAAGTCTTGATAAAAGGTAGTGTAGCTATTAAAAGGGTTAGTCACTGTACAGGGCAGAAATGCTGGAAAAACTCTCTCTCTCTCTCTCTCTCTCTCTCCCTCATATATATATATATATATATATATATATATATATATATATATGGACTGTGCTGTATATGAAACAATGGAATAATTTTTTCCATGCTAATGATGAATGGCTCCGTCTGTCTTTTTACATCACTAACATCTGGAAGTCGGTCCTCATCACAGCACTTTGGACCAGCCTTGCCGTGATGCTATTAAGACAGAGAACGCCTGCTGAGGTTGTTAGTCTAAGAAAGGACTCTCCAGTGTCCTCCCCTCATTTCCAACACTCTATATGATCTTACAGCACTCGTCAAAAATTAATGAGCCCTATGAAATATTGACACGTCTGGAGCTTGATGTGCAATCTCCAAAAACAAAAAAAAAAGCATAAATGCAGTAACATGACACTGCTTTCATGACAAGATACTTATTTTTGCATATAAAAATCCAACTAATGACAAATGAGATGAACGAATTAATTAAATCAAAACATATTCTTCCAATATGCATATAGCAATTCAAATACAAATAAACATGTGATATTCAATTTCCTTATGCAAACATCTAAATATATACATATATGTTTAGTGTTTGTATTTACTTATGAATATATATATGTACTCCCGAGAGAAAGACAGAGAACGAGAGAGAGAGAGGGAGAGAGCACCCACCCAAAAACATATCCTAGTATAGCTATGACAAAAGTGTTCAAATCCTAAATTATAAATATAGTTCAGACTATATTTACTGAACATTTTACACATAATGCTTCCCAATCTATTGTTTACTACACCAAATAGGGGGATACAGTAAATTTACTTGATTCAGAACATGTCCAATGTTTCCACATTTATAAAATTGACTTTTGACAACAGTATTGATGTAATATGGTCAATATTATTAAATTGATGTGCATGTTTCGAGTGAAGTACATTCACATCACTTCTTTCACAGCATGACTTAACCTTGACAAACTACAAGATGATGATACAGAAGCACAGTCAGCACCACACCCTCACCCTAGCCCATCCTTTTCCTCCTCAGCCTATTCCCATGGCACTGCAGAGGGAGATCCAGCCAAATAGACCCTCACCCTCATTTCTCCCTGCTTTTCATTCTGTGCAAACTAATGCAGCATAGAGAGAAGACACACCCAGCATCTCGCTCTTTCTCTGACCTTCACTGACAGCATCTGAAGCTCACTGCAGTGCCCAACCTTGTGCTCTTCTCTCTGTGACCTCATTGCTTGCCCTTAGTTACTGCAGAACGTGACCCATCCACTGTGCTACAACTGCACTCTCTCTCTCCTTTACTGCACATCCCCTTCTCCTCATCTATTCATTTTTCTCACTTTAAAATGCTTATATGTGGACAGATCAAAGCAACGTTGACTGTGTCAGAGACACAGTGTTTTAAAGGTCCCACTGAGGTTTAAAGAATGTTGGAAAATTTTCAGTATAAGGTGCCATTAGGTGTCCTCAGTACAATCGGGCATATTTTATAAAGGTGTCACTAATCCTGGATGCAAAAACATTTATAAATATATTGGTATATTATTACTGGGTTTTGACATGTTCCAGGTGCTGCATGATCATCTTCAGTAAGTGCATCATTTTTTTTTTTTTTTAAATGAACGTTCCCTTGGATACAATCTATCCATCCATGATATTTCCTCCTCTTCAATGGTGTGATCATCCATCTGCAATTCCTACACTTCTATTTTAATCAATTATAACTGGGTGGTCAAGCTTAACCTGTCCACCCTGCCAAAGTAAAACACACACACAAATACACAATACCTAAACTACGTCCAGACATTATTTACTGAGCTCGCTCTACTCTCCAAACGCTCATCAAAACCTCAGCTGAGGATGTCCACCTTGAACTTGTTACTAGACTGGGTGGAAATGTTGATTTTTTTAAACAAATTGCGAATATTTGCAATAAGTAAGCTAAGTCAGAATGTAGGAAAGGGCATTTTTGCGCACTTTTTTACAACCGCATCCTGCAATATCATCACATCACAGCACACAGATGATATACACATTCACCTGACCATTCAGAACCTGATAGTTTATGCGTCCGGTCTTTTTCAAACATGTATATCTATTCAGAGACGCGTCATTTTTTTCTAATTTGTCCTTTATTTTGGAGCAAAACTAAATATATTTATGTATTATGTGACAATTGCATATGAGATATTGTCGTACCTTGACGCGTTAAGGTGTAATCGACATTTAATCATGGTTACAAACCTAGTTCTGATACTAATCCTAATCCTAGTCTTAACACCAAAGGTTTTAATCATTTAAACACCTGTAGAGTGTCTATAAGTGTCTTCTGAAGAAATTGCAACCCTTTCCTAAGTAAAAGGCTGGTTTGAACTTCGAGCACTCAAATGACTGCAAGAAAAGATTTTTAAAAATGAAAGCATTTTTATTCCCCTCTTAACATCATATAGCAAGATCATATGTTCAAAACCTCAATCCACCTACCAGAAAGATTTGAAATTAGTTTTCGAAAAAGAAAAAAAATCACAACTATGAAAAAAACAACATATAAATCAAGACCTATAAAAAATATAAAACTCAAACAGTACTATTATTTTATAATCTCTGTCTTGACAAGTACCATTTTAATATCAAAACATAATTTAAATTCACTTAATCTTGCATTTACACACAACCAAGCAGACAAATTTGAAACATTAGTTCTTAAATAGAAGAAAAAAAAGACACCATTAGGTCATGCAGAGGACATATTAAATATTAATTCAAACAAAAATAATATATATATTTCTCTATCAATAAATATATATATATATATATATATATATATATATTATATATATATATATATGTTGTATATATATATATATTGTTTTTAATTTTCAAGTCAAAAACACGCTCCCTGCCTTTAAAAGGGAAACAAGCTAAATTAAAATTACCACAAAAATAATTAACGATTGTTTTTCTTTTTTAAACTGTACTGTAGCTGCCGACAGAGGCATTGCCATATTTGGGAAGTGTTAAAATCAGTTTTACTATTAAAACAATTTGGCACAAAAATATTTGCTGATTTTTGGACATTTTTATAAAAAGAAACATTCTGTGCATTGCTGTTGTTCGGGAGGAAGCGCCCCCGAACACTCCTGCGACAGCTGTATCCCAGAGTTTGTTACTGCAGCATGCTTTACGTATCTTAGCAGTCGACTCATTCAGATGTTTTGTCGTATACCTGCACAAAAAACCAGTTTTTTCAGCTTCACTTGACTTCCTCCAAAGTTGATTCAAGGATAGTTTCTGACTCACTCACACCCGTATAGATGTTGTACACAAACCGCCTGCCTCTTCCAGATTGCAAGGTCAACCAAAATGTACACACAACAACTCAATGTTGAGAGAAAGAGATGAAATAACATGCTTTTTTTTTGTTGCTGCAAATATAATATATATATATTTATCAATTTACAAAATGCAAAGTGAGCGAACAAAAGAAAAATCTAAATCAAATCATTTGGTGTTACTACCTTTGCCATCAAACCAGCATCAATTCTTCTAGGTACACTTGCACAAAGTCAGGGATTTTGTAGGATTATAGTCGGTATATGATTAACCAGTTTTACCAAACAGGTGCTGATGATCATCAGTGTACCTAGAAGAACTGATGCTGTTTTGAAGGCAAAGGGTGGTCACACCAAATATTGATTTGATTTAGATTTCTCTTTTGCTCATTCACTGCATTTTGTTGATTGATGAAAATAAATGATTAACACTTCCATTTCTGAAAGCATTCTTTGTTTACAGCATTTTTTCCACACCTGCCTAAAACTTTTGCACAGTACTGTATACACACACACACACACACACACACACACACACACACACACACACACACACACACACACACACCATTCCTTGAACAAAAACCCCATTTACGTCACCCCATGCAGACCGGACTGTTTCTCCATTCTATTCTTAGTTAGCCTATCTACAATCCAAGTTTCAATTAAAGCTTCCCTGAAACCAGGACCAGTTTTACATCACCAGGGTTCAATACTTTCAAAACTTTTTCTGAGTTAAGATAAGACTAGCTTGGTGTATTTAAAAGGTTGTTTCCAATACTCCAGCTTTTTCCTTTAAACTTACCTGAGCGCATTCAGTAGACCTTCCACACTGGTTGGAGGCTGATCTCTAAGAACTTTAATACATCCTTTCATCTGTCCAGACACAACGTTTACAGTATGATTACATTGGTCAGGTAGGCACTATGATTGCTCACAAGAACACTGAACACTATAACATTCATAGTTTCAGTACTTTTATTCATCTAAATCATACGTTTGCTAGGTTTTTATGTAGGTTTCACATCACCCTTATGAAAACATCCCTACAGCAACATGTTACCAAGATAACTGGTTGTCGTGAAAGGCGCTATACAAGAATAAATTGAATTGAATTGAACTGAATAATAATAGCATGACTCAATTTATTTATTTCATTTTTGGAACCCTTTTAAATAGAGCATTTAAGCATCATCAAGACATTCCATAGCAAAAGTTCACTCACGTCTATTTTGGAGGACTTGGCAAAAGCACCAACAGGATGGACATAATCATAGAGGATGATTACACCCACCATCACCCGCAGACAAAAGGACACGGTTGCCTCGCTGCTGAAACGGCTACGGTACTCACTGCAAAGCACAACAGCAAGTGAAGCGGTTTGATCATGAGGAAGGAAGTCTTTGACTTCATGGATCATGTTTTTGTTATGATTTTATTTACTTGCAGCAACTGAATGAGCTAGAGAAAGACTTACGGAGTTTCCAGCATGACTTTGCACACTTGCTATAGTGCTCAACATATCTGTGGTGTTCTTCGAGAGGCACCCTTGTTCTGCACACAGAAAGATTGCCGGAGTTACACTGGAGTAATGTCTATCTTTTTCCTTTGAGGACGTCACCGCTACGAAAACGTGCTTGTGTTATTGAGCCCATTTCAATTATCATACACTTCTTTCCCACCTCAGATACAAACTTTGTCGTGCCATCGCTTAACGTCTTCAGCATGGGTGTGGCATCAGCGTAAAATAGAGATATTCTATTGGCCAACTCGTTGTTCACTCCTCGTTTTCTCCCTCTGCCTGTAAAGATAGTACAACTAGATGTCTTCTTTATGGGCAGAAAACAAGACAAAAAGATTTGACCACTTATGTCCACAGTATAAATGGTGCCAAGTCCTGATCAAAGACAGCCATCCTACATCTGTATTAAGAGGTAAGTAGAGTAGAGTGATCTTTTAACCAAGGTAAAAGAGTGTGCATAGTAGACCTAAAATACAATATCCTAAGACATGTAGCCTGATGAATACAGTTCTTAGAATACATGCAGGAGAGCTAGAGAAATTAAAACAATTCAACATGTTTTAAGCAACATGTACATGTAATTCTATCTTTATTCCCCATTCTTATTTAAACCATATATTATCAAGGGACATTCATCAGCCACTATGCAATAGTAGAACAAATTCTCACCTGTCTGCCTGTTGTCTTGCATTATTACATACAACATAGATCATGCAAGAACTTTACATACATACATAATCTAATTTAAACAAATGTCCACATGCCAGAGGACACCAAGATATGCTTGCTGTCCAGATTTGTTTACTAATGAAGTTTGTCATAAAGGTGCTCATTCCCATCTCGCTCCTCTCCCGCGCATGGCCATGACCTGTCCAGGCGCGCCCCCGCCCTCGCCTCTGTGCGCTGGGTTGATACCAGCACTTCGCACTTCCGCTTGGGGCCAAGTGCGGCATATTGGCATCCATTTTCTGCCGCTTGTCCCAAACGTGGGTCGCGGCGCGTTGAGTCCAACCCAGCCACAGGCGAAGGACGGGGACGCACCCTGACAGGTCGCCAGCTCCATCGCAGGGAGGAGCGAGACGTGACAAAGAATCTTGCTCAAGGGTACCAGGGCAACCCATTGGGAAGGGGTTCAACCCCGATCCTCTCATCATGCCAATGCCTGAAACCACTAGGCCACCACTGCTGAAAACTCCTCCTTTTTCTAGAAACACATCTTGCCAACTTCATCTACTCCCTAACTCTCATCCAGCACTCCCACATGAAAGTGGCTCATTTATCACAAGCGGATTTGGCAACAGAGTCATAAATTCAACCCTGAAGATGCAAGACATGAGCTGCTGGGTTCCACATAATGGCAGGAACCAAAGGCATGTTAATAATGGATGCTCAAACCACTGACAAAAAAACTGTAGTTATACTGTAGAACTGTAAAACTGTAGAATATTCTATATTATTATAGCAATAGCTGGAACAGAAATATTCCAGCGATGTTTGATCACCGAGCTGGTAATAATACATCAATGGTACACGCTAAAAACGCCTCACTGAAACAAATTGATATTCTCTCAGCATTCACCCAAATGAGCTGCTGGGATAAATTGTCGTATGAGACTGCTCCTCCATGTAAGGACACGTGTGTAACAATCAGAACAGCCTGACCTGATCACGACAGATACATCTATAAGCGAAGTCTGTTTGCTTAATATGGCTTTCTAGTAGTAGAAAAAAAAAAAAAAAAACAAGTGTATAAACAACAGAGGACATAGCACCTTTAAAAGACAGCCATAGCATTTCATTGATTACATAGATTTTAAGTAATTCAAAATCACTTATTTACTGAGGTTTTGAGCTTAGAGTTGTTTTCATGCGACAAAGCTGCCCATAGTTATTCATATCGATAAGAGAGCTGAGCTCTCTTACCTGTTGTAGGGCCAAACTTTAAAGCCCAGATTAAACACTGACTTTGTTAAATGGCAATGGCTGCTAGACAGAAAACCCATGAACCAAGGGAGGTGCAATGGCAGAGGTTACTGAGTTCAACTGGAAAGAATAAAAGGGAAATACCAGCCCTTCTTCACTGGGCTCTGTATCTTAGCACTCAGTAGCCTCTCCAGGGTAAATATTAGGCAGGTCTCAATTCAGATTTTAGGTTTTCCTGAGAGAACCATGTGTCTCAAGGGAGAGTGTGTGCATAGCTGACCACAGTTCAGGTAAAAGTTAGTTTAGTTGGAGGCACCTCGATGCACTTCAGCAAGTGCCTTACACTCACTCACTCTCCCTGTGGGGGGGATCTTCCTGTTTGAGTCGCTAAGGTCTCTGGAGGGTCATTCTGTGTGTGTATGTGGTAGCGAAGCAGGCTTTTAATGAAATGGCACAGTGTTTGTGTGAAGAGACACAAGTGAAGAACAGAAAGGAGGTAGAAGAGGACCGGTATTGGATAGAATGAAAAATGCCAACAGCTTTCCGTAACTTACTGACATTACGATTCTCTCATGTGTCAGTGTCCTTCTGTAGTAGCTGAAGTCATTTTGATGGCAGGGTTTGTCATCTGAAGAAGAAAAAAAGCAGAAATTCATATATTATTTTAAGACACTAGCTGACTGTCGCTTTGTGTATGTACTCTTAAAGGTCTTTTGCTACTAGCCTTCCTGTCTTTAGCACTGAATCAGCTACTGTCCATGCTTTTCTGACAGGAGCGCTTGACAAATGCAGAATAAACATAGCTTAAGGCCGTTTGAAATGAAAAGGATAGTGATAGGGTTAGCCAGTTTTTAGCTAAAATGGATTGTTTTTCAAACGCTAAAGCAGCCCTCTTCTTTCGTCAGCACTTGGCTTGTCTGGGATCCTTTGCTCCCACTGGTAACTTTTCTGCTAGCTGTTGTGCAGACATGCCGCCAGCGAAAGATACAGGAGGGTATGCTGCAATTTAGGGACACAGCTTAATGAGATGTACGCTTGTTTCCAGAGGAGGTTTTTAAGGATGGGGCAGCTGAGTGGAGATCATGATGCCTGCATGGGGGCCGAATGATAGGCAGAAAAGTGACCACCGCTAAGGAGGTCAACTGGTTAGTTCAAAATAAGGCTCACAATGTGCACCGTTAAATTCACACAATTAAATTAACATTAGGCAAATATACCTAATATTGAGAGGATCAAACCTCTTTTTCCATGTATTCCTTCCACATTTCTCACTTTCAGTCCCTTTGAAACCTTTCAACACATTTATCGTTTAATACTCAAAAATGTTCAATTCAATTCATTTTTCTACATTTTTCCTCACCTATCCACATAAAAGCCTTACACAAAGGAAAGTAGTGGGTTTGGAGCATTTGTTATTTAAAACGTTCTTTTTTTAATAATCATTAACACCCGAGTGACATTAAGTAAAGACCAAACTCCCCCTATAATTTCACAGCTCACTCCTCTTCCCTGAAAGACTGAAGAAAGTTTAGCATTTAGCATTATCAATAAAATCAATACATAATATTACTTAACATTTTTGTCAAAAATGTCACTTTCCGTGATGTGTGTAATAAAACAGGAATATTAGCATCTGCATTGTAAAGAAATGTGTTAAATGCTTGCAAAGACTAAAACAGAACTGGGCTACAAAGGTCACAAAAACCTTTAACTGCTCTGAGAAAATTGTCAAGTCAGAGAGTTATGAAGTGCACTGCGTAAAGACCAGGCAGTCAGCCTTTTGTATCTTCAAATTTATTAGACTTTGTGATTATTTGCCTTGAGAGAAGTCAACATCACTGCCTTAAGACATCCATGCAAATAAGTCTATAGCAAACATTGGTTAACCTTCATTTCCAACTGTGTTCATCAGAATCCCCATGCCAGGATAGAAGGGGCATTTCTAGCCCAAAGTGTGCCGCACTGACGCACTGGAAGGCTAAATTAGGTCACAGTACCAAGCTGGGTGGAAGGATGAGGCATGGATGAATGGATAGAAGCTGGCATGCCACCTTGCACTCCCTACCTGCCTGCTTTTAGCACCCCCATCTGGGGGGGCTCTTTAATTGGGCCATCCCATTCCACTGCCGCAGGGTGTAGTGGTGCATGGCTGCCTGTGTGTTTGTGTGTGTCCATCTTGTGAGGAGGGGGGAGCAAGGGGAGAGAAAGAGAAGGTGACAATTTTGGCTCTGGGACAAACAAGGCTGGAGATAGACTGAAGTGCATCTGATCGCTTATGACAGATAAGAGGTCGACTAACCCTCGCCACATTAGGTGGGATACTAGCCGGCCTTTTAAGGTTGTATTACTGTCTGTAACGCAGACGAGCAACTGAAAGGAGTGGAGCTCCTTAGATAAACTAACTGACATGACTCACTATACAGATAAAGGGCAGTGGGAAATATACACTAACTCAACATGATGGGGCTTGCTGAAAAAAATGGGTCTCCATCAGAAAATTGACCATGTCTGTCTTGTGATATTACATTCGATTTTTCTGGAAAGAAAAGGCATAGCTGTTGCAAAAAAAACAGGGGTGAGAGCAAAAGCAGGATAGACTCATTTCCCGTTGGCTACTTTAATCCAAAAGCAAAACCCTAGAAAAGTGTGCAGGCAAACAACTACAAACAAACAATCCTCTCATTAGCCAAGCGTTAATCATATTAGCCTGCAATTACTGAGAATTAGACTTACTGAGAATTAGAAGCTTATTTAGCTGTTCTATCCTTTACCATGACTCACTAGGACATTTGGGGAGCTGAGGATCTGCAACAGTGCTTTTAAAACAGCGGCTGTCAATACTACACGAAAAATGGAAGAAATCATGAAAGGGATCATGGAGTTTAAGTTTGATCTTAAATTCACTGTATTTATCTCTGAAACAGTCCCGATTATCAGTGTCTTATCGATATTATCTACTTACAAAAGTAATGTCAAACGAAAATGTTACTCATGTTTTCATCAGGACATTATTGCAATTTAAATACATGGTGAACTGAAAACAGGCAATACATGTTTGAGGTCAACTAGTCAATGAAACGGGCTTGAAAGCACGTTTTTAGCTTCAAAGCTGGAGGTACCATACTAGAAAGTGCAGAGTCCAGTCTGTATGAAAGCATGATTCCTCCAATGTGACAACAATAAGATCCAAATATAATGACCTGCCAAATGGGTTTCCAAACACCGGTATTACAATCTCCTACAGTAACTGGTTTATGAGGAGAGTGTGTCCCACCGTAACCTTGGTTTCTCATCAAAGCGAGAGTGTGGTGCAGGATTTCTCAGCAAACTGCTGGCGAAATTCGCCTTTCTCTCGGAGATGTTGCGTGGGGTCACTGTATGTTTCGTTGGTCAGTGCCCTCAAAAGACTATGCAGTGCTGCTTCTGTTGGAAGAGAGGTCAAGCAAAGAGGCTCTTATACATGATTAGCCAAAAACTGCAGCAGTTTGTCATGTAAAAGGTTTAGTGGTTGTGATCAATAAAATCATGTACCGCTAAATTCAAAACAGTAGCACAAGCATCTTCAAAGCCTGATTTTCCATACTTTTGACCATTTCTATGTTAATTGTCATACAACACAGGGAAACCTAAAAGGAAGTGAAACTACGTAAAGTGCCTTGGGGCAACTCTGTTGTGAAAGACGCTATACAAGAATAAATTGAATTGAATTGAACTGAATTGAAGTGAAAGTGACTATTTGTCATTGGTGAACACACAGCACACAGTGAAATGCATTCACAGCATTTAATCTAGACACACACTATTCAGCAGTGGGCAGCCATAGATACGATGACTGGGGAGCAGTGATAAGGGTGGTGCCTCGCTCAAGGCAATGACCTTTCGATCCTGAGACCTAGTCCTTAAGGTTTTTCTACTTTTTTTGGGGGGGGGGGAGGCCCAAACAAGATTATTTTTTTATTTTACCTCTAAACTGTATGTAGTAACCGGCTTGCACTTTAATCGATCTGCCACTTGACTTTCCTTTTAACACACAGCGTAGCAAACCAATAGTAAACATCAGTGCATAGTTTCCACTGTATTACACTAGGATAAGTGAACAGTGACCTAATCCGCAGAGGATTCGTCACTGCCACAAACTCCTCCCACCTTACACGTCTTAGTGTTTTCTGTTTGAGCTCCTCGAAGTTCAGAATGATCCAGTTACACCAGAAATCCTGAAGAAAGTGAGCAAAACATACACAAGCTCAGCTTATCCTACATCTCCCATCTTTATTCTCTCCGTTTCCCCACAGGGTAAATGCACAGCATAGAGCACTTAGATTATGCAACACGCTGAATTTTCTGTAATTGTTACAAGTTATGAAAGACAGGGGGTTGCTCGCTTTGCCTCAGCTCAGTTTGCTTTCAGTCCCAACTGGCCACTGGAATTATGCACAATGGACCACAAACCACACGTCTCTGATAAACTGCAAAACGAGCCAATAAGGGGAAAAAAGGAAAAAGAAACATCGAGACTCTCCTATCATAACTCATGCATTATATTCCTTTATGCACACATCTACGATTTCAGACACTGCTGAGAGACAGAGAGAGAGAAAGGGGGGTAGGCCAATTATCTGAGGAGAAGCAGCATGGTCAGTAAACTGAGCAGATTTTCTATTTAGTAATGACCTCCATCTGCTATGGTCAGCTGGATGGAGGGAAGGAGCTGATTAAAAATGGCTGTCAAAGTGCACTTTTTTCATCCCAGTCAAAACTGAGCTGAGACTTGAGCGACTTTGGGAGGGCAGAGTCTAGTGCCAGGGCAGAGCCTTCCGTGGTTGGGGCGGTGGTGGTTGTCACTTTGAATCAGATGAATCAGCATGACAGAGCTAAACGGCAATGTGTAGACAGGGATCACACCTAGGAGTAGTGCGACAGAGGAAAGTACAGCATCAGAGCGTCATGTACCCAACTTAGTGTGGCTATAAAAATAAGCAATTTCTGGTGAAATATGCGTGGTTCGAAAACCTTTCAACATGCTAAGTCATTAAAAACAGTTGCTTGCTTTACAGAATAAATTATCTCTGGCGCAGGACACACCCTAATAACCCGAAACTGTGTCCTGGTTATTAATGGCCTTCTTTCAGCTCACCATCTCTTGGCTCAAACGAACCTCAAAGACTACAGCTGTCAGTCGACACAAGCATCTTTAATATACCTGCCAGGAAGGAACTCTTTAGCTGTAAAAAGGCAGCATACAACCTAAATACATAAATGTTAAAAAGATCTAAATATCTGTGTTTCAGCTAGACTCAGTGTGGAAAAGTAATTGCTAGTTGGCACTAGGTTGGATAAAAGGCTAATTATGAAAGTCTGTGCAGTGAAAACAAACATGTTAGTGCACATTCTTAATTAGATGAAGGCGAATCGGGCGAGTATGCCACCTCGAGAGCTCTCGTGGAGCTGTGCTTATTCAAAACTGCATTATGAGTTACACCCCTTCGCCATTCATAACATGCAAGCATGGCCTCTCACAGCTCGCCGTTCAATAATTAAAGCAAAAAAAGCTATGCTCACGTTCAAATGTGCATTGATTTAAGTGTCACTGTTTCCCTACTGTGTAAACAGTTGCCCCAGTCATATTGTGTGTTCAGTGAAATTTGAGAAGCCATGATGCTCATTCATCGTACATGAATCTGCATTTCTGCATGAGTTGCACAGCTGATAAAAGGGCAAGTAACAACAAGCTAATTGGCGTAAAAGGAAGCTGGCTATCATCTGCCAGTCCGCAAAAAGACAGGAACTTCTGAATTCTAATTAATTATGCATATATATATATATATCAGATGAAGCTTATCAGACAAATATTTTTCTTGTAAAAAATGTGGTAATCTTATAGGATGATCTTGATGGGTTTGAAGAATACACCTTTCACTGCTCATGAACTACAGTTAAAAATACCTATCGCATGAAACGAATTCTTCTCAAATTGAAGTTGTAATACATTGAATAAACAACACAAAAAAATCTTATTTCTATTAATAAAAACAAAATTAAGCGTTAACTCCTGCAGATAGCAAAGAGCTATATGGCTAGAAGAAATATTTAAATTTGTGTTTGTGTTTAAGTGTTTAAACATAATACTAGAAATTCAACACATGATTTTGTTTCGAAAGGCCCTCTTAGGTGGTACTATGATCAGTGTAGGATTGCCTGGCTGTGCTCCAAAATACATTGTTTCTGAGTACAATTGTGACAATAAAAAAAAAAAAAACTATATATATATAGAGATATATATATATATATATATATATATATATATATATATATATATATATATGTGTGTGTGTGTGTGTGTGTGTGTGTGTGTGTGTGTGTGTGTATCTTGGAGCACAGCCAGGCAATCTTATTAGAGATTATGATTATAATTATAAGAAAAGTTTCTTTGAATTAGAAATGTGCAGTTGGAAATGAATACCCTATTAAGCAACACAAACAGCAAAACAAGACTTTTTATATTTTTATATTTTATATCTATTTCCTGAATACAACACCCCCTGACACTGACAGGGCTGAAGCCTGACATAATGGCTACAGGCAGGAGAAAGAATTACTGGCCAGGAGGGTGAGCTTAGCACAGCACGTCAGAGTTTGGGAGGCCGTTTAGCACAGTGGGGCAGAAAGCGCGGGAGAGCGCTGACCTACTTCACCAGGTTACATAATGCTGTTCATCGAGTACACACACTGTGGCTGTGACAGGGATTAAGAGGTCAAGGTCAGGAGGGATTCAGAGCATGGCTAGACCTCTGACTCCTTCTGTCTCTCTCTGTCTTTTCTCATTCACTCTTTTTGGCTCTTGCTCCTGCAGACTGGCCTCACCTCGAACGCTAATGATGATGACCACAACCAAAGGGTCGAGACACTGCTTATGGCTGCTCTGTCTCTTTCATTACATTGCCTACAAATCTGTGACTTTCACTCAACACTACATTGTGTCTGTGTGATGATGACTTTCTATGGCTTTAGAATTGGGGAGATATAGTCATAAAAGAGATTAAAATGCCCCCAACTTGCTGAAAAACAAGCAAAATATATATTTTTTTCTTATATTATTGTCAGGGGCGGGAGCTATACCCAAAAGACAGTGAACCAAAAGCGGCACCTACCCCAACTTAAATGAAACATGAACAGCTTAAATAAGCAGCTCATATAATTATGAACTGCAGAGCTGACAGCTAATTTGCACACTAATACATATAGCATTTTTAACAGGCTGCGTGTGGCAAAGAGGCAATTTTTTGCCCTTCACCATGTTCCAACTGCCACTGTCTTCAACTGGGAAAATGTTCTTTTGTTGTTCTTTATTGGACGAAATCCACCCTGCTAGATGAATACTATACAATCAGAATACTGAGCTCCCTTTGTTTTGCAATTCTGGTGTGCAAAAACAGAGCTTAGGTGAGATCGCAGGAGAGAAACAACTTTTTTTTTTTTTTTCTTTTTTCCCCACAAAAGACCTGAAGAGGCTTTTTAAGAGCATGTTGCATTCTGCACAGTAGATTTCAGACTCCCTCATGGCATTAAAGTGGTAATGAAAATAATAATCAAAATAATAATAATAAGGAACAAATAATATCTGAATCACTATTGGAGTATTATTAATGACTTCTTCTTTTGATAATATCAAATGGTTTATTTCATAAGAATGAAAAGTTGAGAACATTAGTTTCAACAGTACACTTCCGAGGCTTAAACAGGCTAATGATTTTTAGGGGGAATTCCTCCACAAAGCCTTTTCTAATTCGCCAAGAAGGTGAAAGTGTGACTTCTGTTCAGTAGCTGTGTTTGCACTTCTGATGCGAGCAGCTGTGGAAGAGAGGGTCTCCTGAGAGGTTCTCAGGTGTTTGTGTTTGTTTGCACACATCAGGTCTGCATGTGCATTTGCCAAACTGTTCACAGTTCAGCAAGCAAGTGCAGGGAATAAAAATGAAAACACAAACAACATAAAGAAATCCCAGCCCTAGGGAGGTGTGTGACTTCTGTCTGTGTACCATACTAACCCCTCAGCCCCTGCGCTACAGAACCATTCTCTTCACCTATAGTGCTAGTCCAGCATCCCTAATATCGACGGAGTGGTAATCAAATAAGAAATGCTGCTTGACTTTTTTGACAGAGCATGAAATATTACCTAATCTCTGAGAAAACTCATAGAACTTCTTGAGTTTGCCCACCAGGGGCACAACCGCAGCCCAGGCCTGCTCCTGCAATGCCTCGTCGTTTGGGTTCTGGATCGCCTACAGAAACAGAACATATTTCATCCAAGATGATATTATACAACCACTGAAAGAGAGAAAAGACAATGATTATGAATATTATGCTATGATTATAAAGGTATATGGAAGCTCTTGTACATCTGAACAGCCTGCTTATTTAACATGCACACAGCTTCAAAAAAATCACAGAAGAAAGTGCCTTAAAAATGTCGGGATAAGAACATTTTGCTGGTGTTCGCTTGTGTGTTTTCTGAGTGAAATATTTCAGGAAATAAAAGACTATGTTCATTTTCATTCGGCAGTAGCCATGGCAATTTGACTGCACTGTGACAACTGTGTTGGTACGGCAAAAGGAACCATAGCAACATGAGCCTCAGTCTGACTGGCATTTGTACGGAGAGTGAGAGGTGAGTACACAGAGAACCTGAATTTGAAATTGTGATTCACTCAGAAAGGCACTTCTTTCTCCAAAAAAAAAAAAAAAAAAAAAGGTTTTGGAGCACGCAGTAACTTAGTTCACTTTCTTTATGTAAGTCAGTGGTGAGCTCCTTTAAAGAGAAGTGTTTTAAAGTCTCTGATTATACCTCTCTTATCTCTTGCCCAGCTCCTTTGTAGGCTTGTAGCTCATCAAGTATCCTTCGAGCTTCCTGTAGGATAACATCCACCTCCTCCCAGGTCGCTCTCTCGGCTTCTGTAGGCTGTGCATCTACATCAATTCAGGAAAAAAAGTCAAACACAGGCACAACAAGTTTCTCCTGTATTGACTTGAAGCTCCATTGACTAAAATACAGAAGCACAGTGTACAGTTCAGAGAACTTATCTGCAGTCTTGGAAGAACAAACTGTATTTTTCCACGAATAAACTGGGGCTCGCCTGATCATAAAATTGTTATTGATACTAAATTCTGATTTTAAAACACCTCATTCTGATACTATTTTATATATAGTTTCAATTAAAAAATGTTTTACAGAGTGAAACTTTCCAAAAGTACAGATATTTTAGTTAAGGCTGGCATCAGAGTATTAATTAAGAATGCTGGGAAGTGCCCGTGCTTAAAATCCTCAGCCAAATGGATTGGTTTTGCTGCATTTTTGCAGGTTTTATTGTTTTTACCAGGATGGTGTTTCGGGTTCAGGTTTGGCAGGTCAGCCTTATTGCCATAATAAACATGAGCAACTGGTGAATGTCAGCCAAAGCTAATGAATTGTGAACTGTTTAGTTGCTCGTCAATGCGTTTGTTTGATATGAACTAAGTCCTGCTGTGACCTTACTGTGACTGTTGAGCATGTCGATGAGCTTCACACAACAATAAATAAGGATTACTTCTTTAGATTTTATCATTGTTTTCGTTTTCTTCTTTGTTTTTTTTTTTTTCTTTTCCTTTCAATGCAAATCTGCACACAAGCAGGATGGATCGCTGCTTTTTTGGATCTGTTTAGTCTCTCGCTATCCCTTTTATCATGTGTTTTAATGAAAAAAAAGCTGGGAGAAGAGAAAGATTGGGAAGAGAATCCTCCTGGAGAAAAAGAAAAGTGAGGTATTTAGTGTACAGGGGACACAATCTGACCAGTACTAATGATGTGTCCACTGTCAAGACTAGCATTAAAGCATGAAAGTGCTTTAAATATTAGATGTGTAATGTATGTACTGCAACATAAATTTCAGGTATTTTTGCTGGTGATAATAAATACTTGTGACCTTAATCTGCTGATTTTATTTTCCAACAGGTCCAACATCTGTTTCAGTTAATGAAAGGCTTCAGGATTAAGCTGCTAAAATGCATTAAAGCAGAGAATGCATTATAATCTACACTGCTGTGGACCTCCAAGAGAGCAGTCTGGCACATGTGCTCTAGTCACACTGCCACGATGAGATTGGTTTCATTTGTGCAGCGGCAAAGCAAAGGAATTTTAAACACTGGAAACTTTAGAAACTCATCGAAGGAGCAACCTCAACCTCAGCTTTGAACATCGGAAGGATTTTAATAGACAAAAGGCTTTCAGGACCACCTCCCCTTCATCAGCGACTGTGTCTGTGCCAAGCTAAGGGCGGGCAGTGACAAACTGGTTAAAAAGAGTTTTAAAAGAAATAATTTGGGATTGTGAAGGGTAAGCTTTTGTTTTCATGTGTCTAAAATGAAAAAACCACGGTGGGTGGTGGTCTAGTGGTAGGGTACTTGCCTATGGATCTATGGCTCAAGAGGTCCCCAGTTCAAATCTCACCTCCAGCACTGCCAGCACTGGGTCCCTGAGCAAGACCCTTAACCCTGAGTTGCTCCAGGGGGACTGTCCCTGTAATTTGCTAAATGCCACTAATGTAAATGTAAAGAATGAGGAAAAAGCCTCACTTTCAAAATCAAGGAAGAAGTTGGGCTCCTGTTCAAGGTCTGTACATGTCAACACCTTCAGGAGGTTCCCCATGATGAGAAAGATACCTGGAGAGAGAAAAGGAGAACATGAATATGATATGAACTGAGGCAATAGGATGATAAGTAAACATGAGGACTATAGCTTGAATTGGGACTGAAATTTTAATCCAAACTCAAAACACAGCCATCAAATGTTCCACCCAACTTCAATCTCTTACTTTTGTTCTCATAAGGCCTCCTAGACCTCAGAAAACATTCCTGCAACGCTAGTGTGCCTGATTGTAGAATGTTTAAAATAATAAAATTATGGTGGATGAATGAAGTATGGGCAAAGACTAAAGCAGTGCAAATAAAACACTACATCTAATAGATCTTGATATAAAAGAATTTGATTTAGTATACAAATATGCATCGTGTTACTGTTTAGTTTAGTCAAACAAAAGCCCAGTTTGAGTAAACTGTTGCAGACATCTTTATACCTGTTCTTTCTTCAACTCTGACATCTTTCTGAAGAGGAACAATACAATCAGAGAAGAGGTCTTTAAAATATCTCTCTTTATATACACCTTACATGAAACAAAAGTGGGCTGTTTAATTCTAATTGTGCTGTTATAATTGATTTTAAAAAATAATAATTCATGATACAAAACATACGCAAATTTTTTTGGCAGAAGAAAATTAGTACAAATATCAACTCCCCGTTTGTGAGAGAAACATTGAGATACACTGAGAGAAAAGTGAGTCTTGCTGAGCGATAAGGGGTCTTGATGAGGTGTTTTAAGTCTTCCTCAGTGTCCCATTAAAATGCTGATGCCTTTTTTCCATTTCTACCTTGGTATTCCCCAGGCACCCAAAGGATCCAGAGCCTAGATGTAGCAACCAGTCATATCCACTCTGTGCCACTCTCCAGACAGGCTCTGCGGTTTCCCTTGACAAGGCTCCCCTACCAGATGTCATTATATCGCCACCCCAAACCACAATGCTTGCCACACACACACATACATACATACACACACACACACACACACACACACACACACATACAACAAGCGAGTTACGGGAATCCTTGTGCTTTGGAGCCTAATGCCAGCCATGCGTGTCTGCTTGCAGCTTTAACTCAATTCCCTTTAGACGGACCCCAGGCTTGCACTGTCTGATTTAAGAAATAAAAACAGCGCACGCTCTTCACGGAAGCTGGTCCCCTAAATAGCTCAATTTTTGAAGTCTCTAGAGGAAAGGGAACCAGGCCTGTTTAAAAACAAGTGTTGCTAAAAACTAATTCACGTTTCACAATTTAAGCCACGGATGCCAACATTTTTAGCAGGATGAACTGTAACTGTAAAGACACAGGAAGGCCTTTTTCTAATTTGGTTGACAATTTGGTTGCTCATTGAAAAATTCTTCTCTTTCTTTTGGCTGCTCCTGTTTAGGGGTCACCACAGTGGATCATCAATTTCCATTTCTTCTGGTACTCTGCACCTTCCTCATTCAAACCAACTGGCTGCATGTCCTCTGTCACCACATCCATAAGCCTCCTCTTTGGCCTTCCTTATTCTCTTGCCAGGCAGCTCCATCCTCAGTTTTCTTCTCCCAATATAACCCTCGTTTCTCCTCTGGACATGTCCAAACCAACACAACTTTTCCTCCAAAACATCCAACCTGAGCTGTCCCTCTAATATACTCATTTCTAATCCTGCACATGCTCGTCACACCCAACGGAAATCTTTAACCCTGACACCTCCAGCTCTGCCTCCTGTCTTTTCGTCAGTGCCACCATCTCCAACCCGTAGTGGCTACTGTCACCACTGTCCTGTGAACCTTTCTTTTTACTCTTGCTGATACCAGTCTGTCACATCTCACTCCTGCCATTCGTCTCCACCCATTTCAAGCTGCCCTGCACTCTCTTCTTCACCTCTCTTCTACACTCGCCGCTACTCTGAACTGTTGATCCCAATTATTTTAATACCGCCTCTCCCCATTCATTCACACTCATATAATCCGTCTTTGTCCTACTCACTTTCATTCCTCTCCTCTCTAGAACATCTCTGTAGGGTCTCCTAAAGGTGCTCCGTACTATCGCTACAGATCACAATATCATCAGCGATCATCATCGTCCATGGGGACTCCTGTCTTACATTACATTACATTACATTACATTACTGTCTAATCTTGTCCATCACCATTGCAAACAAGATTGGGCTCAACGTAGATCTTTAATGTAATCCAACCTCTACTTTAAATGCTTCTGTGACTTCTACTGCAGACCTCACCACTTTCACACTGGTCTCATATATATCCTGTACTACTCTCACATTCTTTGCCATTTCTGACACTCCTGACAACCACAACTCCTCTCTAAGGACCCTGTCAAATGCTTTCTCCAAGTCCACAAAGGCACAATGACCTTCACTATATTTCTCCATCAACACGGTCAGAGCAAACATTGCATCTGTAACGCTCTGTAGTTCTCAGCTTGAAACCATACTGCCACTCACTAAAAGCTTCAAGGCTATGTTGCTCGATTCTTAGAAAGCAGGGGCACCTGGGAGCGTGCACCTTTCTCAGGCCACACACACTCCTGCCAGTCATTGGTGGTGAAACTTGTGGGGTTCTGAAAACAGCTTTGCAGAAACTTCTGGAAGTTCACACACACCTTAAATTTTATCTCTGACAGGGGATAACTGAGAATTTGCAATTTTGGGTATGAGGCTGATGTGAAAGGGATGGTAGAGGAAACCCACAACTGGCGTATTACCTTCCACCTGGCAGACAGGAAGATAATTTCAGACAGAGCTGACAAGACCAAACACTCACAAATTATGCATGTTCCCACACTGATAGTGAGGGTATTATATCATCTACTTCTGCTCTGTTTCTGCATCACCTAAGCAACTCAGATTTATTCAGATACTAAACATAAGATATGGCAGGTTCAGTGCAAATCACAGGACAACAAACAACATGTTTTAAAAAGAGAAGACTACAGCCCTCTGCAGCCTAATCAGGCTCATTCTAGCTTCCTAATACAGTCAGGGAACTTTCTTCCTCAACCCAATCCAGGCCTACTATATCCTTAAAATCTACTGCCTGAACACAGCCATAACAAGACCACAAAATTCAATCAAATTGCGTGCTTGTTGAGTGACACTGCAGGAAAAGTAGCATCCCTCATCATATATTTTTAAGATTTTTTGATTTTGTTATTATAGCCAACTGGAGTAGCCGACACCACAAGTGTTCCCCATCATGAAGAGACAGCCATCCATGGTAGTGTCCAGGAAACAGTAACTGGCTTTGTTCTCACTGGTTGATTCTCTCTCCATAAGCAGACCCAGGCATTTGATAGTTGATGTAACAGAATTGGCAATTATCCCCATCCAAGCATGATGAGCTATTTAATGACGTTTCTTAGTGACTATTTGAAAAAAGACGCCAAGTGACTCAGATAAAGCATGTGACCAGCCTGGCTTTTTTGTAACTAGTTATTTTAAAGTAGGACTAGTGGATCTCTCAGCATGACACTTTCAGGCACAAACTCAATTACTAAGTAAAATGGAAAACTGTGTCTATAAGCCATCCCTTTGTGCAAGCAGGATTAAAATCAGGTCAGGTTCAGATATAGCAGAACCATTTGGATTGGACTGGGCCAGTTCCTGAAGCTGCAGATAGTTAAACTGTAGATTTGGGCTCATCATATTCTTCCCAGGTCTCTGATTTCTTTATTTTATACAATGATTTGCACATTTGCCTTGGAACTTATATGTCTGATCTTATATGTCTGACACATGTTGTTGTATATATTAGCACCAATAGCCACATTAAAACGTATGGAGCAGATGGTACAGATTATTGTGCATAGTAAATGTGTATGTTCATGGCTGGCAATGATTTAAACACTATTCAAATCCATGGAAAAATGCTTCCAATGAACAAAATTAGTGGGTGAAAATTCACTTTTAACAGGGCAGCAACCATAGTGCCCCTTTAATACACTTCTTCCTCACTTCTATGATCTAAATGAACATTCAGCTCAACACTCTCCACCCAGCTCCTTAGCCACTAAACTCCAGCTGTAATTAGACAGTTCCTGCATTTATAATAAAGAGGAGAGCTTTAACTATGTCGAGTAGCACAAATGGGGAGAGCTATATTAGGCCATTCCAAGAGCCTATTACTAATGATTCCTGTGCCAGAGCTGGTGGAGTAAAGCATGAGATGTACAAAAGAAGGAGGCCAGACTGTACAATGTAGGTCATGTTTACTACCGTCTTGACTATGTGCACTAGATTATGTGTATGGAGTGTTACATAACCATGGCTTGGATCGACCTTGCTAACTTGCAAAGCCTGACTCATAATAAAGTCAAGCTAAAAAGGTATATAAACAATTAGAAATAAATCCAACGCCCTCAAGAATGTGAATCTGCAGTGTACATGCTTGGGGAAGAAAGGTAGAAACATGCACTAGAATACACATAAGCACAGTTTAAACAGAACAAATGTAGACATTACAAAATTCATTCAGTTTATCTGTACATTATAAAATAGACTGGGAGGTCTGACGAATGAATACATTTGTTCCCAGTGGTTTCACTAATTAGAAGCAGTGTCTGGACATTTGTACATTTGAACAAATAATCATCAGAAATGTTTATCTTCAGTAGTAAGACCACAATTATGTGACAGAAGACGTACTAAAAAAGTGAAAAAAGTGAAAGTGACTTTCCTCATCACTGTAAAACATAGCACAGCACACAGTGAACCACGACAAAATTAGACCTCTGCATTTAACCTGCACACACGTGCAGCAGGGGGCAGGTGTTGAAAGTGCCTGGGGAGCAGGGACAGTACCTTGCACAAGGGTAACACAGGGCAACCTACTGGTCTGGGATTTGAATCCTTGACCTTCTGATCCTGGGGCCAACTCCCTAACCCATGGCCATCGCTTCCCCTATCGCTACTACTGATAGGACGTGACTGGGCTGATAAAACCAAAGAGCAAAGACAATGTGGGCGTGTATCCATGTCTCTGGTCATGTGCGGCTGTGCGGCAGGACAAGCCACAGGCAGGACCTTCTTCCCACAGATATCAGAACCTGAAACGACATGTTACAGAATCGTCCGCCAGACTGCCAGATCCATGAACAGAGCAAACTCTCTCTGTGTAATCTGCACAGACAACCATGCTCTTCACACAGCTTGGTGAAGCGGAGGTGAGGCAGAGAGAAGCTGGCAGAAGAGATCCAACACAGAATCAAATGAAAAATAAGGCAGACTGAGGCGAGAACGGTCTAAGCCCCAACCACATTTCACCTGGCATTGCCATCGTCCGTTATGTTTAAAACGTCAATGTCTCAAATCAATCGATGCAACAGTTGAAATGTCTCAAATTGCAGGAATGTCAAGCTCAGATCAGTAATAGGGATGTGACATCAGGGTGCTGAGACATCAGTGCTACTAGTATTTTTTTTTTATATACTTATTATGGAAAGAAAAAAAATAAATTAATGCTTATTATTAGAAATGAAAGGTGATTGGGCCCAACTAACGCAGAGCTAAAGAACTCAAGAATGTTCATTCAAAATAACATGGATATGGATATTCAAACCTCCAAAAACCCATGGACTTGCTTCCCAGAAAGAGTAGTGTTGCGTTTTTACTAGATCCACCTCTTGCTGTTGATTTTTATTAAAGTGATACTTTAAAACTATTTCTCTGGAAACAGTCTGACATTCGAAACATTCGAAAGAGCTTATAATACACCAGCAATCAGATGTGCACATTTTCCACTGCACTGCTTGCATGACATTCCAGGCTGAGAGATTATAGTCACAGACAAACCAAAGGGGCCTAAATAAGATGCAAAGTAAATTGGAGACTGCGTGAGAAATGCTTTTTAAGTAAGAGGATGGCTCAAATTTGACCAAAAGCAATGCCAAATGGCAGGTTGGCAATGGCAAGCCTGAAGAAGGTGACTGAGACCACAGTGAGTTCATCATCTGTCCTGGAATTTGGTATGAGCGATGTATAATTTGCAGCAATGTTTAGTGGGTTAGCAGTTTACAGTGTTGCACACTGTACCCTCCTGCACCACCAGCAGCACTCTGCTGCCTCTGGTGAAGAAAAGCAGATTTGAATCGAGGCCAAGTGGTGCCAGCGCTGTGCCAGCCTCTGCCCAGCATGCCTACCCACAATCCTACACACCAACTAGCTTATTCTGCAATGAGGTCACGCCAAGGAGAGCTGGCCCACTAACACCAGCTCACACACACACACACACACACACCAACGCAGTGCATTTCCTCCTTACTTCTATAAAAATATGAAACCAAACAACTACAATTCAAACAACTCAAAAATGAAAAGGTGCTTTTTGACTGTAAATATTCTGCACGTGTATTATAGATATTATACAGTATTTTATTTAGGAAGCAGTGTTTTCAGACAGCTTTTTAAGCAGACATAAGATCATTAAAGATTTAGGAACCATGTTACGGTAAGCTGACTACTACTGATAGTGTGTTAGAGGAGGGAGAGGGAGCAAGAGAGAGAGACAGAGACAGAGATGGAGGGGGGAGGGCAGCGGGGTGGAGGAAGGGAGGGGGAAAATAGGAATTTAATATAGGGATTGCGGCTGTGTAAAATGCAAAGATTAGACAGATTATATAATTTAGAATTCTTTTAGTTTTAAATGTAGCCAAACAAACAAAAATTGATTCTCTTTCTAAACCATGCTAATGCTTGTAAATGATCCAATAAGATGAGCCAGGGGAGCTAGAGCAGCAAAAATACATTTTTAAATTAAAATTAAGGCAGGACATAGTGAGAGGACATTGACGTGTGGGTTAACAAAAAGGTTACTGGATATGATACAGTAACAGATACTGAAATAACTGTATTGCTAAGCAAAAAAGAGGTGCGGCTTCATTGTGAAGGATGGTGCACGTTGACTCTAGGCTGGTTTTTCGGTGGTCCCAGAGGGTGGTGAGGCTTCTCTGTGTGAGCTGTGCCCGATCGAGAGGCTCCTGAAGTGGGCTGTTTGTGCTCAGCACCCCCCAACCGAGAGATTGCGTGCTGAAGCACAGAAGTAACGGCAGGATGGAGGTAGAGACGGGGGGTGGGTGATGGAGGATCGTCTGAGGCCACGGGGCAACTTGTGAATTCGTTGCTGTGTGCCGATTGGCTGAGGCTGAGCTCTCCTGCATTCCACTGTATCCATGGTGCCCAAAAAAGCTGGTGCGGCTCACACAAAGCTGAGAGCCAATGAGAGCATAGGCTGGAAGGGGGATTTGGGGTGGGGGGGGGGGTACATGCTGGTTCAGTAGTATGACTTAAAAGCCTGCGCATGAATACATGAATGGAGATGAGGTAATGCACCAAAAACTCCCGACTTAACACAACAGAGGGCTAGGAGACGGATTCAGGAGTTTGGAATATCCCACATTCCAGCTCGACCAAGAGATTAGTTGCTACAGAGGCCAACTACACGGACTGACCTACTTACCTAAATCAGGGCAAGAAGCAAATCAGGAAAAAATAAAAACATCCCACCAGAAGGGCCAAACACTGAAAGGGTTTAAAATGTAATTTCTTATGCTGAAGCAAATGGAGAGCTTTTGTTGGGTGTAAAACATTCAAAATTTAGGTCACACTATATTTCAAGTGTTCGAAATAAACAATCCTATTGCTCTGCCACAATTTTCAACATCATGATATCGGTCTAAGAACAGCCTCGCTGCTTCCATAAATAAAACGGGGGAAAAAAAAACAACATGGGAAAATGGGAGCAGCGCTGGTGTTCCACCGCAGCACTGCAGCATGGGAGTCCACGTGCCTTTCCAATACTACGCCTGCTCTCCAACGCCGGGGGATGGGGTTGATGGGGGCAACAAAGCGTACTCTACTATCTTTCCCTCCCTCTTCTCTTAGTCACGCGGGCTTGGTCGTGGAGGACTACAGCACCTCCCTGGAGCAAAGCAATAGAGACAGATGGGGATGGAAAATTGTGCAATAAAATTTCAATTAATATAAGGATTAATATCCATCCCGAAAACAGAAGAAATTCTGACAGATGTATTTTAAATTAACCTTTCGATTGCTGATACAAAGGAACGTGATGTTAATCCATCAGTAACAGGGTCATGGGCACTCCAGGCTCACAGATTGTGGAGGCTGGTGCAAGGTATCTGACCACATGGCACAGGGCCGTGTAGTCACTGTCCTGTCAGAGCTCCCATGCTGACCTCTGTCAGCAGGATATTAAACACCTCCCTGGATTGAAACATGACAAACAGTTCTAGCTGCTGACTTAGAACTCCGCGTTCCCGATCTCAGTTCAACAGATGCATGTGTTGCCTTGTGCCTGACAGGTAGATCTGCCAGAACCACTTCATTGTGGACTTTGAGTTAGGGCTATGAATTTTTACATAAAAGCTATTTGAATTTGTCATTTTCAAATTGAAGAGGATTTCATTGAAGTCATTTCGTTAAGCGTTGCGATATTCATTTGCAAGACAAGTTTAAGAGAAACCAAAGTCTATTAATGCTGGAGCCAGAATATTGCTAACTGACACATTAAAGTCAACATCAAGCTTAAAGCTCAAAAACAACGGGATGCTGTTCTTGAGCAAAAGAGGCCTGAAGCTTTATTAAAAACACACTGAAAATCACATTTGCATACAGATAAAAAATGAACAAATAAACAAATACACATTTTTCTCCAAATCATGCCCTTGTTAAATACCGAAAATAACAGTTTCTGTATAGATAGTTAAACATACAGACAGGCAGCCTGAAAGACAGGCAGATGGACAGACAGAACAGACTAAATTAATATTGATTTTTGGTCAATCTGCACAGAAATCAAGCATTTTCTCATTTTGAAAACTCTACCTTCTACCTTGTATCTAGTTCTCTACTCGACTTTTAACACTTGCGTCTTCAGACTGTTTAATTTCTTTGAGCTCTTTTGGTCACACTATTCAAGTTACACAAAGATGGACTGTCATTTTTCTAAGATTCTGCCGCTTCTTTCAGAAGTCTCTTTAACTTTCCGACTCTCCAGTTAATGGGCGGCTGATCTACTGGACTGAGGTCTACCCTCTTGATGTAAGTGCACTGGGTAGACAGCACGTTTCAACTGCCAGCATGCAATTTCATTGTCCATAGTTCCAGAGTCAGTCTGACTATTAAGTGCGGACTTTGTCTGGTTGCTTGCTGGCAATCAAAATCAACACTGCAAGCGCGCAGTCGTCTTGCTGATCAAATAAAGTGAAAGTAGATATTCATCACTCACCGCACCTTGTGTGCGCATCTACACTGCCGATCAGTGATTTTTGCGTGTATGTACACATGTGTGAGGAAGAAGAGGTGCGAGAGAGCTTTGCGCTCTATGCTATGTATGGTTGCAGTAACCTCCTCAGCAGCATCAACAGCAGGCTGTTTCAAACTTGACCCTAGATTTCGGGGTGTGCCGCCCTATATCATTATTAATAAGTGGCATGCGCCTAGTTAAGCTGAACCCCATGACTTACTCGCCCAATCAGACAGGCAGAAAATGGGGCGACCTAATCCATAAGAAAAAAAATAAATAAATAAATGAAATAAATGACACGCACCACACCCGCCAGACTGTGTGACCCACCCAGCTTGAAACTTACCTTTATTTAAAAATGGGGCTAATGGAAAAGGAGGAGCATTGTGTGTTTGTGCCAGTTTGAAGCCCCTCCTTCACAGGGCAGAATGAGCTAAACAGTTCCAATAATGATATGCAAGAAGATCAAACAAACAATTTCGTCCAATCAGCACTTTCAGAAATTGTCCCATACCGTCCCAAAAAACAGTCAAGTCAGTTTAAAGCTGCTGAAACCAATAGATTTAATCATAATGACCAATTACCTAATTAAACGATGAAGTATCATGTCTTTAATTCCTCCAGTGTTTACAGCTAGATCAGTGTGAAGCATTTAAAAAAATTAGAATTTTTTTTTTTTTTTGCAGAGTAAATAAGCTAGTGAAAATGAGTAGGTGGCGTGCGCTGATGGTTTTAATAGGCAGGGGTTCAGAGTGGGATTTTTGGTTAATCTCTCTGGAAGTACAATGGGACCTCTTAGTCATACCATTACCTCTCTCAGTCAAAGCCCGAAACCATGGCAACCAGATATCATAAGCCAGAAAACAGGGCACCTTTTTCTGAAGCACCGGACAGGGTACAAAAGCTGAGCCAGTCTGTGAACACTTCAAAGTCTGTTTAATCAACAAATGTGCATCACTTCCATTCTCTCTTTTTCTATATTAGCATTTTATTGCTCTGATCCTCATAATCTTAAAGAAGCTCTTGGGAGTAGAGGCAACAGACTGGTCAAAAGCCTGGAAAAACTGCAGTTTATAAAAATGCTTAAGCTGGATGGCAGGACTTTCATTAGTCTGTAGTGAAGAGTTCTGAAACGACTTAGACCGTGAATGTTCATGTGACAGTGCAATCACTCTGCCAGTCTTTTGCTGGATTGGAAGGAATGAGGAGAAAAATGATGGTAAAGAGGTGTGAATGGCAGTGGCACTCCCATTGCTCTGGGTTCTGGACAATGCTGAGGCGTTTGGTGCAGGACCAGCATAGAAAGCGATCTGAGAGAAATCTTGCATACAGATTAAAGCAGGCTGTGGCCCTCTCGCTACTTTTATTTACTTGTAGGAACAGGTGTACATTTCTCAATATAAAAGCCAATTTTTTTATTGAATCAGAATTTTATCTTGATCATCATTATTGGCTTACATTAGTAAGAATACTCTCTTAGCAAAATCAACTGCCACTTTCAACAAATATCACTGCAGCATGCAACAATTTCTAATACAAAAAGAACATGCTACTACATAAAAGCAGGCTCCCATCATGGAGCGGAGTCCTTTAAGGCTATTAAGTAGTTGTCATAGCTGTGTATACTAAGAACCCTTCAGAAGAACCCCTTTTAAAGAGTGCTCTCGTCCACTACAGAGATCTTCTGAAGCCCGCATGTCCTACTGACCTCTTGACCAAGAATGACTCTGGCCTGTGACTCACCTCACAGCCATCATACAGAATTATCTTTACATTAATTGAGCAATCCCTGAATCCAGATCGGCCCCTATGTTGTATATGATCACAGCCTCTTCTGGAGTTCATGTTTTTGCTAAGGGTGACACTATGGAGAGTTTTGGGGCTGCGTTTGGCACGCAGAGGATTTGTGCTAAAAGGATCGCAAGCATTTCTAAAGCACAGAGCGCCCTCTGTCGTCTCACCAGCTCGGTTAGCGCGTGAGGTGCCACTCCTGTCTGGAGCAGCCTCTACAAGCACTTTCCAGTTTAGAGTCCAAAGGATAGTGCAGAAGCATTATTTTAACCAAATGACGTAAAAACTCAGGTGCTAGAAGGCCACGTCGATACAGAGCTTAGCATTTACTTCTCAGATGCATACGTTTGTGCAACTGTGCTTGATGAAACAGCAGGTCTGTAGAAGCAGCATAAGCTCTAAACTCTGCAGTTGCTCTTTAACACAGGAAAACCTGTTTAAAGCTCATTTTTTCCCCCACTTTACTAGACATTACATTCCAGGTTTTGGAGAGTGTCAGCTGGATAAACTATCTTCAGTGGAGTAAATAAAAGACTGTAATGAAACACACTAAATGAAAGGGGAACAAACCCACTTAATGTTTAAATAATCTTTCCCCTCCCTTCAGCATGTAGATCTTCATGCGCCACTCTAACCAGCTACATGAGTCATAAAGCCTCAATTAAACTGACCTCATGCTTTAAGGATGGCTCACATGGCCACACTGGATGCTAATATGGATATTCACAATGTGTTGCTGTGATACTCTGATTTATAATCATCAAAGGCAGAAAGAGGCCTAGGTGTGTAAAGATTTTTAGTCCTTATCTAGCTTTTTACACAAACTTGTATTAAAACATGTTATAACTGCCTGTAATGCTCACCCACAGTGCGTATATACAGTGTATTAGTACTAGTGTACTGGAAGAAGAATCCACTGAGGACACGTGGCCTTTGTAAAAAAAATAAGTCTTGAAACCTCAACCATTGCATTAGGTAATAGGTGCGGCTTCTAGAATAGGCGACCTGAAGGCCATCCTGCGCCCCACAAGTACAAGCCCGATCGCCATTCAGTCAATGGCCACCTGTTCAAAAAGACAAGGTGTTTTTCTCATTTGAGACCAGTGAGCAGTTTTGGATTCGTTATAAACTCAAAGCGTTTTCAGCACATTCCAGTGGTTGAGATGTAAACAAGGCCATTTTAAATGTTCTGATATGAGATGGTTCTTTTAAGTAGGATGTATTTAGGATAAATAGAAGCCAGATCACAATATCTATAAGAAAAGCAGACATATTCATCTTACCAATGCAAAAAGAAGCCAAAGGAACGCTACTGTACGCGTGCTGAAGAAACAGTAAAAAATAGAGTTCAAATCCCAACCACAGGTTTTTTTCTTTTTCAAGACCATTATCACTTTCCAGCTGGGGCCTGTGGTTAGGGACAAGGCCCAGTATCGGAAAGATCACGTGTTCCGTCTAGACAGTAGGTTACCTTGAGGTACCTTGAGCAAGGTACCGTCCCCGTCACCCCGTGTGTGTGGGATAAATCTAGAGAATGCATTTAGTTGTGGTCCGCTGTGCTCTGTGCTCACAATGGCAAACAGTGACTTTCACATATTACTACTAAAACTTGCATGTACCACTCTTCTATGAAAGTTATTAAAAATAATGTTTCAGGGATGAAGATGTTAATCTATAATGATTTTATGTAAACATTTTCTGGTCTCGGAAATCTCCAAAGAAAGCGTTTAGAGATTCTTTATTGGTCCACCAGCGGTGCAATCAATTCTGGAAGATTTTTACAGAATTTCTAATTAAAACATAAGCATTCAAATCAAGGCGTCAGATTTCCGCCATTTAAATCAAACACAATCAAACCTGTATAATAAAAAACAAGAAAAAGAATTCCAATAATAATACTTTTTAAAATGATCATTATTATTATTATTATTACATGCATCTGAAATAATATTTGCATGGCTGATTAGCTTAACTCAAGAAAGTTCTACAAAATGTTTTCTTAGATATACACAAATGCACAGCCTTGCTAATCACAGCTATCAGCTTACTTGTTGGTACGTACTTGTGTACTTGTGCTTAATCCTAGAAGCCAGGCTGTAGTATGAAGTGAAAGCCTGAGGACATTCTCTATCTAGGAAGGCACATGACTGGGTTCTAGTTTTTGCTCTCCAGTTCATGTAAGGAGGATTTGCAAGAAAGAGAATTCCCTTTGCCTACTTTTTAAGTGCTTTTTTGCAGATATTCGACACTGATATCATTTAGCCTCAAGAGCATTGTAGCTGAGAGCCATGATGAGTAGTGCTCTTTAATGCCAAACTCCTACTCATTCCAAACATACTGGATGGAGCACCATCAGCCATAGAAATTCCTCTATTCCACAATCAGAGCCTTACAGCCGTATTAACAGACACTTGGCATTGGACACAGTCAACTTGAGCTCATGTGTAGCTCCTTCACAGTATTCCATTGTACAACGTTTCCAGAGGTTATTATATAACCTGTGCATAGCATAAGGCACTCTTTCATCCTTCACAGTCTTTTGTTTCCCTCATCCGTAGATGCCTTTGCTCTCAACTACAACAGAGTTTATTACTTTTTAATTTTATTTTTTGAGGTTGAATTAGGAGGAAACTGGGAAGCTACTGCAAAAGCTTGATTCTGTGGGCTACTCCCACTGAGCACATGGATATTTGGCTTTGAAGATGCTTTGGATAATCAAAAGAATATTCAAAAGAATACTTTTATATATATATATATATATATATATATATATATATATATATATATATATATATTATATATATAAGAAAACACTATAATAAACAATATCAAAGTGATCCATGGCTATATCAAACATAATTGTGCTAATGAAATGAAATGAAACCTTTTTTTATACGAGACTCAGCAAGAAACAAAAAACAGTGCCAGAGGCCATTTATGTGACTACCAGGCAGGGGCACCACTGCCATGGCTCATTAATTGCCAAAGTTTGTGCAAGCGCTAATTTAAGAAATGGGTTTAGGAAACATTACTACACTCAACTGATCTAACAGTGTCTACCAACCCTTTATTCCAGAGGTGCCTGCTGCTCCAGCTGCTCCCAGCATTCTTAGCTCTTTTACAACTGGGTGTGTTACATCCCAGACATGAAAGAAAACGTACAAGCCAGGGGGCCTACATTAAGAGGGTTGGGAAACATTGATCTAACAGATGGATTAGACAGTGGGCAGAACATTTACAGAAGGGTCCATGGTCATAAGACCCAGGCTAATCCTTTGCTAATCCAAATGACCAAATGAGGGGTCTGCCACCAGTAATTTACAAACCACAAGGAGCTGCAAGCATGCCAGGAACATACAGAAAGGAATGCCTGATAATTGTCGCAACAATATAATCACAAAGAACACACGGATTAGCCAACATGTTTGACAGTGGTCTCTCTATTTTGTTTCAAAGAGACATGCAAGCTGCATGCAGCAGCTGTTTAATTCTACGAACCAAGCACCAGATGTTAAAAGCATATGTAGCCAAACGTTTATCCATCTAACCAAACTCTTAACCATTTGTCTTAAGATGGATCGCAGGGCTTGCTGGGGCCTAACTCAGCACTCACTGGGTGAGAAGCAGAGAGAAACCTTCAGCAGGTTGCTTGTCCATCATGGGGTCATCCATCCATACATTTATTTTTACCAACCAACCAACCACCTAAATAAATAAATAAATTGTAATGGCAACAACTTATTGTTGGGCCCATGCTGTTCGCGTTATATCTAGCAATCTGAGAGTTTATTTTCATGCTACAGCTTATGCTTTTACCTCATACCACATGCGATCCATCACTGCAAACATGCCTGCATTCACATGGACTTACAGAACATGCAAAGGAGTTGGAAATGGCAATAGAGAGAAAAATGGTCTAAGGATCTAAAGACTGGGTAAAAAGCTTAAGACATATTGTAGGAGGAGGTGTTAACTCAGAATGAATCCAAGTAGACACTGCTGAGGGCAAAACAAGCAAAACACACGGCAAACATGCCAAAGCATGCATTTCAGAAAGCTCGGAGAAGAAGGCCTGCTTTTTGCAATGCCCATATCTTAAGAGTGAACAGGGAATGTAGGCCAAACTTTTCCCAATTCTTCATTAACCTCTCAAGAACAAATGATCACAAATAAAACAGGACTTGCTGCCTTCACTCGGTAACAGGAGTTTTAACAAAGTCACAGAGAACTTGTTTTTCTTGCTTGATTTAAATAAAACAGATGGATCTAGCATTTTAACAAGTATAAAATGATTCTTCTCATTCGAGGTGTGATTTCATTGTGTCTGCATTTATGGATCGCCGTCTAAATCAGTTAGAAAGAGTTTTCCAGCCCAGACTGGTTTTGAAACTGATATAGCCCAATACTGCCAATTCAGCACAAATTGGTAATTAAAGCAGTGTGTGTAGTTTTAGGAATAAAGCGAGCCTGGAAAATGGTCAGGCAAAAAACTGAACTCTGATAGTGCTGAATGCAGATTAAATAAAATGCTCTTCAATAATGCACACCAAGGAAAAAGAACTAAGATTTAAAAAATGGGCCCTTTAAAGACACAAGGCGCTGAAGCTTTCAGGCCACCTGACATTAGTGGATTATTTTCTGTGACTTTTGACCTTAAAGTTACAAAACAGTAACCAGTGCTAGAACAGGAAGCAGCAATGGTCACTTTTTGCCCTGCAAAACTGTTTACTTCCCCTTACAGCACCCTTGCACAAGTGCAAAGCAAATCTCACGCCATGATCAATCTCACAGTGCAAGGCGAGCTGTTTTGTTTTAGAACTGCAAAATGTGAATGATTGGAAGCAGAGGGGAAGACATATGCTAGGAACACAAGCAAAAACCATAATCTTGCCTTAGAGCTGCTTTTGTCATATATTTTAATGTTAGAAATAAGAACTTATTTAAATGTCTGCAGCAATTAATATTTAGGTGCAGAATTTTCACACAAGGCAGTGTGCTGGAGACCTTCAAACACTTTCTTGGCAGCAGCATGGTCTAAAAGAGGTCTAAAACAGAATTTCTGCATTATAAACTTTGAGACACCTAGTTATCACCACCAGCAGAAAATCTTATCAGTGTTTCGTAAAAAACCACGTCTGAAGTCTGGTGGCGATCACAAAAGTTATAAGATTCTTGACAGATCTTGAAGACATTAGACAGAGCTTTAGTAGAGCACCAGCTCTGAAGTTAGAGAATCTTGAGCCACGTTCTGAATTGTGAATGGTTCTCTGGAGCGGAGATGCTTACCAGCAGATTGAGCAAGGTGACAGGAGGACGGCTCACCCAGGCACTTGGTCAAGTTTGTGGTCCTGCAATGGGGCTTCTGTACTATAGGAATAGAGAGAGAGAAAGAGACGGAAACGGTTAATAAAAAATACAGCCCAACAATAATTCAAAACTAATTTTCAGCTCTCAAAAGCAATCTTAGTGGTTTCGTTGGTTTCTTTGCATCATTTTTTGAAATGTATTGCATTATAACATTTTCCCCAGGTCACATTTTACCACCATACCATGCTGAAGGCTGTTATAAGAAGATTAATTAATTACACTGCTTAGTTGCACATTAGAAGTTAGTTCATTATAGTAAAAACGCAGACACTAGGGAGGCACCATCCACTCGATGTAAAACGTTTGCCAAATCAATATGCAGACAACAAAACAGAATCCAGATCGGTCGAGGCTCGGGTTAACAACGGCCGCCATCAGTGCGGTTAGCCAACAGGGTGCGGGTGGAAATTGGGCCACTGTTGGGCCAAAGGAGAAGAAAAAGAGGAGGGAGGCATGTCCGGAGGCAGGAGAAGAAAAAGAAGGGAAGGAGAGTGAAAGTGAGGGTAGGAAACTTGAATGTTGGATATTTTGGGTGTGCAAGAGACTAGATGGAACAGTAGTAAAGCCAGGTGTATTGGTGGAGGGTTTAAACTGTTTAACCATGACGTGGATGGCAGGAGAAATGGGGGAGGTGTTATACTGAAAGAAGAGTGTGTCAAAAGTGTTTTGGTGGTGAAGAGAAGGTCAGATAGGGTGATGAGTCTGAAGCTAGAAGTTGAAGGTGTGATAATGAATGTTATTAGTGCTTATGCCCTACAAGTTGGTTGTGGGAAGAAGGAGAAAGAAGAATTCTGGAGTGAGTTAGATGAAGTGATGGAGAGTGTATCCATGATGGGTAGGTATGGTATCAAGGAGAGGAATACCAAGGAAAAGTCCGATGGCTGCAGATTTTGCATAAAGCTGCGAGTTGAAATAGCTGCAGTTGTGGCTGTCGTGTTTTAAGAAGAGGGAGGAGCACAGGGCGACATATAAGAGTGGAGGAAAATGCACACAGGTGGATTATATCCTTTGCAGGAGTATCAGTCTGAAGGAGATTGGAGAAGTAGTGACAGCAGAGGGTGTAGCTAAACAGTATAGAATGGTGGTCTGTAGGATGACAATAGAGGTCAAGAAGAGGAGGAAAGAGCAGAATCCAGGATCAAATGGGTGAAGGGTGAAGAAAGCAGTGGTGAAACCTAAAAGATAAGGTGTTTGGTGAATTGTATGAGATGTTCATCTTCCACCTTCAAACCAAGCACCTGAATGTCCTCTCTCACCATGTCCATAAACCTCCTCTTTGGTCTTTCTTTTTTCCTCTTTCCTGGCAGCTTCATCTTCAACATCCTCCTCCCAATATAATCCTCCTCTCTCCTCTGGACATGTCCAAACCAACGCAGTCTTGCTTCTCTACCTTTGTGTCCAAAATGTCCAACATGAGCTGTCCATCTAACATACTCAATTCAACTCAATCCTGTCTATCCTCGTGACACCCAACTGATGTTAGATGGACATGTGAAGGGAAGAGACGAGGATTATATTGGGAGGAGGACAGTGAAGATGGAGTTGCCAGGAAAGAGGAAATAAGGAAGACCATAGAGAAGGTTTATGAATGAGGTGAGGTGAGAGGACATGCAGGTGGTTGGTTTGAACAAGGAAGATGCAGGACAGGAAAAAAAACTGAGAAAAAAAAAAAAAAACGGATGATCTGTTGTGGCAATCCCCAAACGGGAGCAGCTAAAAAGATGATGATGATCAGCAGCTCCCTTTAGATTAAAAACATGAACTAAAACACTAATCAATTTAAATATGTGGGAGAGTTATATAACTTTTCTGTATGTGATGGATTAGTTTTTTGCTTTTTTTTTTTGACTAGTTTAACCCTTCTCTTGTCCATCTTAAGAGCTCCACCACTTGTAGCTGGCATAGAGGTTTCTGTTGATAACCTCTGGCATCTCTTGCTGTTGTTGGATTGTTACTTTTAATACATTTTAATGGCTTTTATAATATTTAGTAGCAGCAGTAGCTATAAGGTTACAGGCAAGCAAGGCAGATTTATACCAAAAGAGATTCAGTCAGAGCACCATTTTTGCAAGGCGCTGACATTTACAGAATGCCTCTCGGCCAATCACTTTGCTCAGACTAACCAGGGTATTACAATCTATATTGTTATGTTATCAAGTGGGGACTGAAGCTTGCATTCTTGAAGCAAGAAGGTTGCCGCTTCAGAATTATATATAATTATATTATAGCTTATCTAAAAGATGTAGGCCATCAGCAGCATACCTCTAATTATAGTAATTCCACTTCTGCACTCAGTTCACTATAGTAAAGCTGGTGAATGTAACTGTTCAATGAGCTTTCTATACAATGCAAAGACAGGGGTCATGAATTCTGGTCCTCCAGGGTCAGAGCCAAGCAGAGCTTAGTGTTTTCACTGCTCAAACACTAGGAGATATCCAGGGTTGAAATAAGAGTCAGAGTTTTTGGAGAATGGGAGGCGCTTAGGCCACTTCCTCTTGTGTAACACTTCCCCTGTTTGGACCAGGCTTCATGTTCCTATCTTAAACTGTGGCTTTAGGTCACAATCAGGTCTGCCTGCTCAGCTTTCAAGGCTTTTTAATGAATGCAATTGATTCACCTGCTGTATTATTTCCACCAGCTAATGAACTCATAAGGATGGCATTATGGTATCATATTATTTTTTGCATGAAATAAAAAAAACAATGCAAATGCAAGGCCAAATGCTATTCTGTAAATGAAAAGGTAAGCAAAACCCTTTTCCTCAAAACATCTGAAGTCCATGAAAAGGTGCATTGCAATTTTGTTCCACTAACAAAATTCTGCACCTGTTACCTTTAATCACATCTATGTTCTGCAATCTCAAAAGACGCCATCTTCTAGGGTACTAATGCTATCATTATTATCAAACCCTCATGGGGAACATCCATCCATCCATCCATCATCTGATCCACTTATCCTATTCAGGGTCCCAAGATAGCTGGGGAAAAAAAAAAAAAAACCCAGAGCATCCACAGTGCCATGGTAAGAGAATATGACTACAGAACCATCTGAATTTAACAAAGCAAATAGGTAAGCGCCTCCCATTGGATAATTGCATCATGCATGCATCAAGCAAAGAAAACACCTAAGGACAAGGAGAACACCTAATGCTGAAACTACTAAAATTGGGTTAAGAACTGTCCAATGCATTACTAAAAATTGGAGGGATAGCGGGGAACCATCATCTTGAAATGCAGTCAAAAAAAAAAAAATCTTGAATGACTACGATTGCGATCACTTAAACATTTGGTGACATGAAAACATAAAAAAAAAAAAAAAAAAAACAGCAGCAGAACTCACAGCTATGTTCAAAAGTGAAAGTAAGAGCATTTCCATACGCACAAATGTGAAGGAACTCAAGGGAATGGGACTTAACAGCTGTGTACCCTTAGGAAAAATACTGACCAATGGCTAATCGCAAAAACGAGGCATATTCCAAGATGCCAGGATTCGTTGTGCTCAAATTGTGAGAGAGTGGTTCAGGAATATGGAAGCATTAGACATCATCATTTTCACACATGGATTGGCCACCGCATAGTCCAGACCTTCACCCCATTGAGAATCTTTGGGATGTGCTGAAGAATTTGTGCAACGGTCTGACTCTGCCATCACCTCTACAAGATCTTGGCGAAAAATTAATCCAACTCTGAACAGAAATAAATGTTGTGACTTTGCAGAAGCTTATCGAAATGATGCCACAGCGAATGTGTGCCGTAATCAAAGCTAAAGGAGGTCCAACGAAATAAAAGTGCGACTTTTTCTTTTTTTGGACGGACAGTGTATATCACATGTTTCAATAATGTGACCAAAATTGGGGCAGCGGTGGCCTAGTGGTTAGGGAGTTGCCCCGCATCGGAAGATTGTGGGTTCAATTCCCTCACAAGTAGGTTGCCCTGAGGTACTGTTGAGCAAGGTACCGTCCCCATCACTGCTCCCCGGGCGCTTTCAATAGCTGCCCACTGCTGCACGGTGTTTGTGTGCATGGGTTAAATGCAGAGGTCCAATTTCGTTGTGGTTCACGTGTGCTGTGCTGTGACCTCGCAATGACAAGGGTTGTCCCTTTCACTATTTTTTCACTTTCAAAATATATTTCATTTCGAGTATTGGAATATCATCAGTACTTCAACACTCAACATTTGCATGTTTCATCACAAATGCAGCACAAGAAGTAATTGCTATTTCATGCTATTTAAACTAGTTGTGGTATAATTATTCAAAGGGAAAGGGCTCCATTTTTAAAACATTGAAGGTAGACCTTGGGTGCATTTATTTGCAATCTGGTGGGGGGGGTTCATTCAGATGAACACTATACTTTTTTTTTGGCCTGCTTATACACGGCTGGGAAAAAAAAAAAAAAAAAAAAAGGATAATGACTGAGAGGGAACAGACTCCTTGGAGCTACAAGAACAAAACACTGCTTTTATCAAAGAACAGCAGTGTGAAACCCCACCAGCCCTACAGCTGCATGCTAAGCCAAAGTGAAGTGCAGTCAACTCTAACAGCACTCCGTCAGATCAAATTTCAAAGGCGTAGTTAAAGAGCGCAGAGTTACCTTTTAGAGGTGAGAATCTCTTTAGTGTAAAGGCTGGAATACACTTTTAAACAATACAATACTCACAGTATTTACAGTACTCAATTACTTGGATTACACTTACGGTCAGGGTAAATTTCAGGTTTTGAGCATCTGAATGGAAAAGTAAAAAAGATGGAATTCCACAAATTAATTAAAGCACCAACTGTAGAGCCAAATCAGCTCCTATTTCAGCACCAGCCATGCTATGTGTCATTTTGTGGGCGGATATCCTGTAGAATGCTATTGACCGGATAGGAAAGCAAGAAAATCACTCTCATCATCAACTGCTCTCATCACTTAGCGGAATACAGCTAGAGTTTTATCACAAAGTAGGCAGTGTTGAAAGGCAAAACAATGCAGCATGGCAATCTAAATGAAAAAAAATGCTGAACATGCCGGAGCTGGCCTTGACATCCCAGGAGCTGTGCCACAGTATTAAAATTTAGTAAAAAAGCACTGGGAGTTAGGAGTTATGTAATTGAAGAAGCCGTTTACAAGCCAAAAAACCAGTTGGAGACCGTCTACGTTTTGGCCTACTAGGCTCCTCTTAGGAAACAAATGACTCCAAGTTAAGCGGTCCGTCACATGACAGCTTGAGATGGAGATCAGAATGACTCAACACTCATAGGAAGCTTCCATAACAGAGTCAGCAGCCTTGGTTTAATGAAACTGAATCTATGGCAGCAAAGGTGTCTGTCCTCCCGTGACCTCCAGCGCTTTTTAGCACGGTCGGTCTTTAGCGACCAGACATTGCGTACGATCTTATCATCAAAAGAACACCACAATATAAGCCAGATCAAAAATGTCACTTTCTTTGTGAACATCAGTGTTATGAGTAGTTATATTAACTTGAATATGGATTTTAAAAGTCATTTCTCTCTGATTTCTATAGAGTACACCACAAACAAACAATATGCATGCTTAGTTTTGCTTGGCCTGCACTAATAGCAGCTTTCACTTACACACCCTGGTGGTCCAAAGGTCACAAATTAACTGGAGAGACAGTCGAAATGTTCACCAAAAACATCTAAACCACTCTGAAGGTCTGAGTTACTATCTGTAGTTCACCTGTTGCTGTGCAATTTATTAGCCTCTCTCAACTCTCAAAAGTTTGGGCACCCTTTCAGTTAGTCACATCTGACTTTGGATCCGAGTTTGATCCAAAATCAGACGGCAATTCCTCACTCCCATTTTGAGCATTTACTCAACAGTCATGTGATCAACCAAGCAACACACTGAGGATCTGAAACCAAAAAGATAACAGACTCATATAGCAAATAAAAATGACAAAAGGTGCTTCCTGTTTGTCAAAAGGGCATTAAAAATGTAAATTAAGGAGAAGTGTTGAAGACAAGTGCTGAAGATCAAGGATTCTGCTTGTAGACTGGTCATATATGTAAAGTTACCATCTGAAGGTTGCGACATAACATTTAGGGCCATCGGAGCCAATCAGGAGTTAAATCAGTGCAGTGCACTAGAGCAAGGAAATCACTTAACTGTGGAGCACATGGCTTTAAACTGCTGATCGAGTGCATGGGAAACTCTGCGGAGCTTTACTAATGAGCTTTATCAGTGGCACAAAGGCAATAGTGGTTTGTTGGTTCACAGATAGAGCAGAATATGTTAATGCAGTATATGATAATGATGCCTTGGACCCTCAGAGGTTTTTTTTCTCCACATAGTGGAGTTTTTGGTTCCTCTCCTTCGTAGTCGTCCGGCTTTAACATCTATCACTGTAACCTGTTCCACCATCCACCGCCAATGTAAAGTGCCTTGGGGCAACTGTGTTGTAAAAGGCGCTATATAAGAATAAATTGAAATTGAAAATTGACTAGTTTCCACTTAGTTTAAACTATCCCTTTAAGGTACTGGGCTCAGGTCAAAAACTGAAAAAAAATTATAATAATACAGTCATAATACATAATCCAGTCTGGTGGAGAGATGTTTAAATGGCCTCACTTTATATTCTTCCACTGTGTTCATCATATCCTCACTTTACTGTTGATTCATGAAACCACAAAAAAAAAAGTATATACATTATACATTTACCTCTTCTTCTTAAAGTAATTTAACCCTCTCATGCTGAAGTAATAATGTGTTTTTTTTAGTTTTTTTTCAGTGTGTTAATTGAGTGAGGCATAATGCCTGACAGCCAATCACTAAAAAGGTTATTAAAAATTCAGGTTGTTAACTATGCTCCTATAAATTTGCAATACGTCCATATAAGGTTAACTCAAAGGTTTGACGACGGTTATGTACAAATCATTTGGTGCATAAACCCACACATATGTAAGATACATATTTAGACTCTTCTCAGTCTCAAATCCTAAGTGGTGGGATGACCTTCCTATGACCATTTTGACTGACGAGACCTTTGGGTTGTCAAAAAAACAACGACTGAATACCTTCGATGAGTATTTATGATAATGACTACATCCTCATCCTCTAATCTAATGAAAATGGAATACCCTGGTAAACTAATGAAGTAAAATAAAGTTATACATACAGGTTACTGACTTGGCACAGATTTTAATAATTAACTTGACAAATATATAATCATATATAAATCATACCATTATTAACTAGCTAAATATAAATCCAGCTGGACTCATCTTTCTCTCGAACTTATGAGTGTGAATGTAAACTTTTAATATTTTTTTAAAATATTTTTTTAGCACAATTTAATATTTTTCTTGGTTAAAAAGCTAGATGTTAAAATAAAAAATATGTTTTATTATTTTAAAAAAAATCCTCTGTATTAAATTAAGTGAAGATACTAAAATAATAGAGAGAAACTGAGCATTCAGATATCTGTTTAATGGTTTCAATTAAAAAAAGCTTAAGAATTGCTATAACTGATGTCTGCTATGCTTCAGGGAAAATATTGAACGCAGTATACTGTGGCTTCAACGTCCCAATGCAATGTAACCCATCCGTTATCAGGCACATCCTTCATGGTATTTCATGCAGGTAAAACAAACTGGTCAGACACACAAACATGCCTAAACATCTCATGTTTCACGCAGGTCGAGTTCAAAGCCACGCTTATTTCCCCAGTTTCAAATCTCCAAGCTCAGGTCAGTCGGCTCAACATTTTTCACTGCAGAACTGTCATGATGGCTGACATTACGCTGCTTTTGTAACTGTAAGTCAGCCACGATCACTGCATCAGCCGTCCGCAGATGCTCAGGCCCGGGTCTGCTGGAGTAATACGGCATCCACTAGTTGAGCTTTCTTAACATGCAGGACCTCGAAGACCTGTCCAGTTCTCTCTCAGAACCCCCAGAACACACACTTCAGAACGTTCCCTTAGCAACAGCTTGGGCCTCCTGCTGGGGGAGGCTGAAATGCCGGAACAGGACTGAGTCACAAAGCCTGTCTGACAGAGTGAGGCCAATCACTTTGAAAATAGAGTCGTGTAAGCTGCACAGCCTAAGCTCCCCGGCCTAAATACTGCCTATTAACTCCAGCAGCAGAAGAACCAGAAGGCAAAAACTGCAGAGGACTGTGCACGACAATCCACCTCAGTGTGGCATTGCAGGCATTGCAATGATTATTAGTATGAATTGATTATCATCATCATTGCTAATAGTTTACTGAGCATTGTTCCAAAGCTTGCATCAACACTTAAATACAGGTCCCTGCTCTTCAGGCTTATAAAGAGTTTTTATCCCTCTATTTGTCTGAAATGGTAAAAAAAATCTAGACACTACAGGCTGCCCATCATTTGGTCCTTCAGTGAATATCAATATTTTGGTTTATGGTCAGAAAATGACAGGCCTGTTCCCCTGGCTCGCTGGCTTCATTATGCGTCTGAAAGTCCTTTAGATGCCACAGCCATCAGTGTCCAGGAATCCTGATGAGCACATGGGCCTCATTCCACTGGCCTCACTTTCTCTGTGGTGAGGATGATATGGGCATATTTAGTTTTTTTTTTTTAAACTGCTACAATTAAAATCAGTAAGCATACGTACATGCCATTTAGTTCAATACCATGTGATTTCAAAAGAGCTAAGGAGTGAGCTTTCCCCAAACTAAGAAATGTGTGCACATTGACTTCTCAATGAAATCAGTGATGTTCAAGTTATTTGACGATCAAATTTATTTGGGGCTGACTGTGATCATTAATCAATACAACAGTAAGTTTCAAAGCAAGTGTAAGTTCTCTAGAGAGAAGAGGAATGAAAGTAAGTAAGACAAAGACAGAATACATGAATGCGAACGAAACAGAGGACAGTGGAGTGGTTAGGATGCAGGGAGTAGAGGTGACAAAGGTAAAGGAATTTAAACACTTGGCATCAGCAGTTCAGAGTAACGGTGATTGATTGAGAGGTAAAGAAAAGAGTCAAGTGTGGCAGGAGTGATCTGTGACAGAAGGGTTCCAGCAAGAGTTAAAGGGAAGGTTTACAGGACAGTAGCAAGACCAGCTATGCTATACGGGTTGGAGATGGTGGTGCTCACTTTCACTTAATGAAAAGACAGGATGTATATATTGTTTTTAAGTCAAGTCAGGCTCAAGCTGAAATCAAATCTTCTTCCTCTTTTTCTTTCAGTTGCGCCCGTTTAGGGTCTCCACAGCGGATCAACCGTCTCCGTTTCTTCCGGTCCTCTGCGTCTTCCTGCTTCAAACCAATCACCTCCATGTCCTCTCTCACCACGTCCATAAACCTCCTCTTTGGTCGTCCTCTTCTCCTCTTTCCTGGCAGCTCCATCTTCAACATCCTCCTGCCAATATAATTCTCCTCTCTCCTCTGAACATGCCCAAACCAAAGCAGCCTAGCTTCTCTAACTTTGTCTCCAAAACATCTAACCTGAGCTGTCCCTCTAATATACTCATTTCTAATCCTGTCCATCCTCGTGACACCCCACTGAAATCTCAGCATCTTTAACTCCGACACCTCCAGCTCTGCCTCCATCCTTTTTTTTAAGATGAAATCAAATCAAATAGCTTAAATCATAATAGGTGCCTTAAACTACTGCCTGAAAATATGATTTATGAGTCATTGCTCTTTTGCTCATGAAAAAACAGCACTGCAGGCTCATCTTGCTATTTCAACATCAGCATGGATGAATGTTGAAAAGGAATTTCATGCTTTTTAATCCAGACAGTTAGGCATTTAATCCAGATGCTGTAATGCACTAATACTTATGAGTCAAATTGCCTGTAACCGATGTGCCATTTCATTCTAGGGTGGAGAGCTGGATTTAGTTATTTATTGTTTTCCTAGCTGAACTATGGAGGCCCTCACTGGTTCATTACTATCCTCGTTCTTGCAGTCACTGGGAGCTTGTCGACGTGGTTCACCATCACAAAGCATAAGCTGGTTAAGTTAAAATTGTTTAAAACCACGTGACGTTCAAGTGTCTAAACTATGCTGTAGCAAGACATGACAAGGCTTCTGATTTGCTGAATTTGATTGGATGGAGTGATAAAAACCTAAAATGTTGTGGTTTCAGTCATTAACACCTTGTTAACTTCCTGCCTTAGATTTTACTAAGCACATTGTAGGCCCAGCCCACAACCATGGCCACAGCAAACTTCCCTGTGTTTTGTTTTCAGCATTGCAGCCACAAACCACTACATCTTGTTTTTTTTTTGTTTTTTTCCCCTGACATCTTTGCCTGTAGTGGCGGAAAACAACAGAGAACCGGAAGTCATAAAGAAAGACTACTAAAATACCTTAACTCACTGTTGCTTTCACAGACTGTCTCCTCAAACCTAAAAAAAAAAAGAAAAAAAGAAAAGAACAGATTTGCTTAAGATACAGCTTGAACACTGATCACCTGACCAAAGTGACAACAACTTCTGATGAAATTACGCTTCTAAAAGCTGAGTTGATAAAAAAATAGGTAAGTGCCTTGTATTTATATGGAACGTTTTAAAAAAATAAATTAATAAATAAATAAACCACACAAAATAAACCACACAAAAAAAAAGCGTTTTGTATAAAGCAAAAGCAGAAAGATCAGAAGGAGATGCTCTTAAAATAAAAAAAATAAAAAATACAATATTACTTAAGAGCCTTAAGCCTTTTTATCCACTCAGTATTTCAGTTCCAAATTAAATGTGATTATTTCCTTCAAATGAACCTTTTTCTATTTTCCACCAAAGTCAAATAGTCAAATGTTTGCACATAAGGCTTGAATACAAAATGTGCTTTGAAAGTCTGCCGATTAACAAGTTTTCTGGATTATAGTGAAAACTACCCCAGTTAGAAATTGTAAATATTGGAAAAGGGAGCATAGTATCATAATAACAGCTTCTGCAATTTGAAAACCGCACCCTTTAAAAGTGCAGTTAGGAGAGGATTTAGGACAAAACAACATCCTGAGTACGGACGAACCCAGAAGTAGCAGCTTTTACTACACGGCAGTGACTAGGTTACACTTCGAATAAATTCTAAGGCAGGTGTTTCTTCAGCATCCCTCTCCTGGACGTCCCTTGATCTGATAAGGTTAGTGTTGTCCTTGCTGGTTAGATCTCTAGATCTCGTCCACAGGTACATTTTATTATTTTAATATATTGTGTCTTAAGTTCATGAAAATGGATCTTTTCAGCGATTTCATTTTCAGTGTCTGTGTGTGGAATACGTTTTGGCCATGTGTTTAGGCATCATAGGCTCTGCTTACATGGGGTGACTTTGGACACAGGCAAAATAGTGGTGGCGTAAACTGCTCACAGGACTTTTACATGTTTACACGTAAATGTACAATTACTCTCCCGTTTTCCAGTGTGACCTTAAGGAATAATTTCACCTCACTTTCAAGTCCCACATAAACCCCGTTCCTCGAGGTGCCATTGTTGTTAGCTTACCAAAACTGGTAGTAAACCTTTTTTTTAGACTTCTTAAAACAAGGAAAACCCAAATTGTGCAGGGCAGGAAGCCTCTAGGACTAAGATAGAAAAAAAACAGTTGTAAGGTACTTTACCAGCTTTGATGCAACAAGACACTTCCAAGAAAGTTCATGTAATCGTAGCCCACTTTTCTATCTTTGTTCATCTTTCAATTAAAACAAAACCCAGACATTTATGATCCAAGATGGCTAATTAAACCAGGATTTCCCAAACCTAGTTCTGTCAGCCTCACACTCTTCACATTCGGAGTTCAGTCACATCCAGCACAAAAGATTAGATTTGCTAGTTAATTAATAAGCTCCTGTTTGACAGAGTCAGAAGAGAGTGGGGACACACAAAAATGTGCAGACCACGGTTTAAAATGTTTAGCTTGAACTCTAGGCTCTACTAGTTTACCGCAACTAGTGACCTGGATGGTCTTGGTTCATATTCTTTAAACATCAGAGCCAGCAATCCAGTGTCAGCACTTCACCTGTGGAGTAAAGTGCACTTTTCTCTTGGTCTCGGTGCTTTAATTCGTTCAAAATGACTGAACTGCTGCAGTTCAGTGGTCTTTGGAAGTTAGGAGACCACTTAAATAATCAAGCCTGCTTGGGAATAAAAGCAAGCATGGCATGTTTTAACTGTGCAATGCTAAAGATGCTTAGACAACAAGGCAGCACATATGAAAGGCATTTCCACTGAACTGTTTAACATCAGTTTGTTTAAGGATTTGTTGACCCAATGTACTATTCCTGGGAAAATGAAGCAGGAACTGCCTTCACTGGACCAAGGACAGTCAGTGGCTTTAATACAACTAGTTACAATCCCACAACACAGAATATACTCCTTTTAAATTCAAACTACTTAATCTAATTTACTTTTATATTATATTTAGTTTACATGACATCCGATCTGAAGCAGTTCATGACTAGGGTGGTACCCATGTGAGCATCAAGCATAATAAAAAGAACAATAGCAGCTGAAAGCTCAAGAAGAAGTAAAGGTTGAGAGCATTTCCTAAAAGCAGATCACAAAATATGTTCAGGTCTGATTTATTATAGAGAGTAACCCCCAGCCCCCAAGCTGGAGTGCTGGTGAACCAAATATTTAAAGGTTCACACTTTCCGTAAATATCAAAATGACCTTTGTTAAACGTACAACTGGCATTAAAGCTCACCATGTTATACTGCTAAATCAATGATGATCACCGAAAAACTAAGCAGCATTGGTTTTGTTCCTTAACAGTATTTACATTAACTCTTTACCCATGCAACCTTTTCCTTAAAAAACTAAACATTTTAGTAGCTTATTTGGTCACGATGTCAAAAGATTCCAAAAAATAGAATTTTTCATAAAAAATTGCTGAATTTGTTTTTATTTTCATAAATACCTTTTAGATCATTGTAGTGGGAAAAAAAACAAATATTATATCTAAATGTGGTCCATCCATTAGTTGTCGATTTCACACAAATGACTGACTCTTGAAAAAATAAATGGCTTTTCAAAGACATAGAAAAAAAACTTCATGACTTCATTTTCCAAGTCTACTCTTTGTCTTTCACTTGCAACTTCACGCTTTTTTTGTAGGGTGTTGCACAAACTTCATTATTACATGGGTGACGCTGTCACTCTTAGGCTCTTTACCAACCTAAATGGGCGAAGTCAAATTTGCCTGGATGGTAAGATAAGCTTCAGTGTGGAGACCATTTATCTGAGCATCTTTACGTCACTGTAGAAACACTCCAAACACTCTAGTTCTAAGAGGATATCGCTTCTGAACTCAAACCTGTGCAAGCGTCACTGCTGTGTAAAGCATATGTGACATCACTACTGGAGGTTTTCAGACTTTAGTGGTTCATATGTAGATACGACGTTAAAGAGACACCTGTGTATTTATGGCAACATATTTAAGGTACGCAACACTGAGTGCTTTTATGCAAACGCCACTTTGCATGTTTCCATGTTGAAGCTGTGACAGCCATTGCACAGGCCTTGTACAGGACAACGAATGATAATATCTTTGCACAGGGCAGCGGTGGCCTAGTGGTTAGGGCGTTGGCCACATGTTCGGAGGATCGGGGGTTCGAACCCCTTCCCAATGGGTTGCCCTGTGGTACCCTTGAGCAAGGTGCCGTCCCCGTCACGCTCCTCCCTGCGATGGGCTGGCGTCCTGCCCAGGGTGCGTCCCCCGTCCTCGCCCTGTGTGCGCTGGGTTGGACACCAGCACTCCCCCGCGACCCCGTTTGGGACAAGCGGCAGAAAATGGATGGAATATCTCTGCACACTCGAACAAAGAATGGACCATCGTTCAGGCAGAGAGAAACAGAGGATGGAAGAATGCAAAGAACCGCAAACAACAGTGACCATTACACAAATGTGGAAGTAATAATAGTTCTTCTTCCACACGCTCTCGGGCTTTTGTCTCACACTCTTGAAAAAGCTCTCTGGCAAGTCAGAACATCACACATTCGATATTCTTAAACAGTTAAGTTGGTAACCGAGTTGTCTTTCAAATATTTGGCCTAAGAACTCTTTTAAGCTTCTCTTTTGTGAGCCTGACAGAAGCCAAAGATATTAAGATATGAGCTATGTTTATACAAAGGTACATGGCCAAATTCAAGTGTATTCTAGGAAAGAAAAAAAAAGTGGAAAGTGCAGAGAAAACAGGCGAGCCAACATCTTAGGTTGATATTTTATGGGCACATAATGTCCCTATAAATCAGTACAAAACATAAAACACTGAAATAACATGATACTCTAGATTTATGGAAGTTATTTCACCAGTGATAGAAATAAAACTATGGTAGTGTTCGGTGAAATACCTCATAGCAATGACATAGATATGAATAAGTACATACAGAATTGTACACCATTGTACAATTGTACATGAACAGAGCTGTACTGCTGAAAAAATATCCTTGCTATGATATTCAAAGAATGGAAGCATCCATTTTTGACAGTATCACAATCCGATGGCATCACCATACACTGGTGTGATGAGTCTGTTACTAATTCGTTAATACCATATCCAAACGAGTCCGGGTGGGGACTTGCAGAAGAAGCCAAATGTAACTATCATGTCATTACTGCACAGCTTTCTGGACCCTGCATATGACTCCTGGTTTCTCTGAATGATAATGAACACTATTCTACTTTTATTTTTGAAATATTCTTCGTTATGGAGCTTACTAGAACAGTATACACCCAAATCATCCAGATCAGGTACAAAGAAAACCCACTTCAAAGAAATATTGCTGTTGAAGTTGCCAATAATATGCAACTTTTTCATTTAAGTACACCAGTGTTATTACAGGTCCTACAGTCATTTTAGAAAACCCTTTCCTCCTCAGGGAGAGATTAACCAACATGTGTTTAATGCACTGCCCTTCTTAGTCAACAATTTATGACATTTATGACAGTCAATCATTAATTACATGGCAATAGGTCATGATAAATAGCACTCTCAGGAATCCATTTGTAACATATAGCTCAGAGCATCAGTAATGGCTAAAATCATACTCAAGCTTATCCCAGACTTCAGTGCTAAAGGGCCCAATGTCCATGCACTGATGTCATGAACAGAACCAGGGATGTGACAGGCTGAAATTTGCCCTTAACAAGGGCGTGATCCCATGGTGGAGCAAATGTCTCAGTCCATCTCAAATGGTAATCAGGCAAAAATGTGCAGTATGTTAGCGCAAGCACAAGGAACAAGGTGGCATAGAAAGTCAGTGCCCTTTCTCATGCCTTGGCACTGCAGGACTAAGGGAAATAAGTATTAAAATACATCATGGATGGCCAGTGTGCGAAAGGCTTCATGCCATGATACTTCCAAAAAGACTCTTTTGAAAGAAGGGTTGTCAGTTTCAAAAAACCAACTGATGAGCCTACATAAATATTTGTTTATAAAATGCTTTTCTAACAGGAGTCAGTTCCTTTTATTAAAGCTAATGATGACTGACTGTTGCTGAAGACGCCTTAAAATGCGTGTTACAAATCCTGGCCTTCTGCGAAATGTTACTATTAACAGACTACTTCATTCTCCTCATGTCTACTTTGGTTGACTGGCCAGGAATTAAATTAGAAATGGCCACTGCTCTGAAAAAAAAAACAAAAAAACAATATGGCTTTTAATCAAGCAACAGATCAGCTGCTAAGGCAATACACTGTCCTATCAAAAACATTGAGCTTCCTTTTTTAAAGACCATTTCAAAACATCAGCTGTCATTTTTCTAATTGCACAATGAGTTTGTGACCAGTGGTCCAAGAAATTGTCCAGAATGATCAACGGTCATTTTTCAAAATTGCTGGATAATGCACTCGATGAGAAGCGATTAAGGACCTAATTGTTTGGAAAAGAACATGAGCCATCACAGAGAACCCTAGCAAGATGATTTTTATCTGATGTTCCACATGATAGTCTACATTTTACTTTCAGAATGGTAAAACACTTTGTTGCACATCATTTGTACCTCCAACATTGCATTGCAATTTTAAGTTGAACGGAACAATAGAAATGGTCCAAAATGACTAAATAATATTAACTTGTTAATATAACTCAGTGTTGTCATCTGGAGTGTATCTATATAATGTGTCCTTAAGCATGATGTCCAGTGATTTTTCCTGCCATAGCATGTCCCCTCAGGGTTTAACAGAGTGCCTCCAGCTCTCTCACTGTATCAAGATGAGCATCACTTGCTCAAAGCTTGTCAAAACACACATACATAAGAAACGGAAAGAAAAAGGAGCAGATTACATCTGAGTGTCGTGGCCTGCCAGCAGAGCAGGATGGACTTGCTGCATGGCACAGTGCTCAAGAGTGCTGGGTTTGATGTGCTGCTGTCTGGTGTAGCACGAATGAAATGCAACCATTCAGAGCTCTCAGCATCATCCCACTCACACAGATGAGATGCCAAACAGAACAAATGGCCATGCCTGAGAAAGCAGTCAGCATGGCTACATTATGCACACGGCTAACGGCGCTGACACACAATGTCTCATAACCAGCAGCACTTCCTGTATTCTTTCTGCTTCCACTTTCAGAGTCTCACCTACATACCATAAAAGGGGAAGAAGGGAATGGCGATAAAAAGATCGACTGAATACTCTATAACACCCAAAGGCTTTATCCAGACAGATCTTGAATATGAGGCAAGAAACAGGCTGCTATGAGAAAGCATGAAGGGCAGGGTCAATTACTCACTGCAAGATGGTTTATGAATGTGGCAAGGCATATTTCTTACAACCTGCCCACATGCTTTCCACGCCATGCATGCACATGCAGACACAACTTTACATTACTCTCCAACAGGCTGACACTCCTCAAGTCTTGTATGGCATGCTGTCACCCTTGGCAATATGCCATTTAGAATTTGAGCCCTTTGGATCTACACAGCTGTGGAACAGCAGAATTAACCACAAGCCAGGAGAACGTGTTCAAAAATGAAGCTCGAACCAAGACAGAAATGAACAAAACCACAGTTTGAACCCATTTACACTTGACTGTGCTTCATATACACAGGTAGCACCCAGAAAGTGTCAGGCCTAGTCGGAAAAGTCATCGCTGACAAGTGTGAAAGCAAACTCCTGCAACAGTGCTGCTGACATTGGCGTGAAGGCCACACTGACCTGCTCAAATCCACACTGAGATGTTCAGAAGCACAGCTGAAACCCAAATACACATGACAGTTCAGTCGCATAGGCACCAGCCCAAACCTAAACGCAAGTTTCAGAAAAGTCAAAACTTTCAAGAATGAAGCCCACCTGCTGTAACAGTGCTTCTGAGATTGGCATGAAAGCCATACTGGCCACTAAGCTCAAACCCAGGCTGAGATGTTCAAAATCACACATCAAACCCATATACCCTTGACATTCAGTATGTCACAAACATAAGCAGCACCTAAGACCCCAAACCCAAAGGCAAGTGTTTGCTCCAGTCATAAAAGCCTGATCGGTATGGTCTGACAAATGTAAAGGCCTACGGTGTTTCTGAGCTCAAAGACCATACTGATCCTTGACCAGCCCAAAACGGAGATGTTTGGAAACACACTTTGAACCCTGACTGTGATGATCAGAATGATCCCAGACTGGCACGTTCAGATCCACACCCCGAACCCAGACTGACCCGTTCAGATCCACACCCCGAACCCAGACTGTAATGTCTACAATCAAACCTTAATTCATTACATCACATATATAAGCAGCAAAAAAGTCCCTTATCAGAAGAGGCCTAACAAGTCTGAAGACCCCCTCCTGCAACAGTGTTTCTAGAGCGGTCAAGAAAGCCAACCAGACCCCTGAGCAGCTTGAACCCAGACTCAGATGTTCCGAAACCACATCTCCACTCCATTTTCACTTCCTGTTGTATCAAATGCACTGGAAGCACCAAGACCCAAAACCCCAATATCAGGTAAGCCCGAACTCTTAAGTATGAAGGCTGCAACAGTGAGGGTCATCCCATGTACAGGACCTGCATCCCCATCTAAAGTCCAGCCCCTGTCCAGCCGCCGGAGCCCAGCCAGCCCCCCGGTGCCATTCACTGAGCTCGAGCGGCACAAACACTAGCGCGGAACCTGCCCTGCGTGCGCTTTATCTTCGCTTTTAGCCCTGGACGCTGTTTCTTCATCTCAAAGCCCTTCTTACAAGTTGTGGACGTGTTTATTCTCGAGTTTAACACCCCCGGCACCGCGGAGCTGCACGCCGGGCTGAGAGCTGCTAAAGCCGGCTGCGCTCTCAGCCCCGCGCCGCCGGAGCCGCGGAGCCGCGGGGCGAGGAGGCATAACTTACCGGCCGAGAGAAAGCGGAGAAAGAGTCCGGACAGGGCGTTAAGCTCCGAGCCGAGCGCTTTTACTTCTCTCTCTCTCTCTCTCTCTCTCTCTCTCTCTCTCTCTCTCGCTCTCTCTCTCTCAGCTGTCTAACTGCTATTTCCGGGTTGTGAAACGTCACGGGCAGGTCCAGAGAAGCGGTCCCGCGAGCAGAACCCAGCCGAGCTTCAGACTGGAGGGGCAAACATAAGGCACAAAGCTGCCCGTGCATGTATTTTACCCCTCTAATGCCTGTGCTGCTGCCCCAGTGGAGCAGTTGAGACCTGTAGAGCGACCCCGCGGATGATCTGCCCCCCCTGCGGCTCGCTGGAGCAACTGCTCTCACCGCCACACCTGACCCAGTCCCGTTATCCGCCCCACGCGCATGCGCAGTGCGCCTGCTGGGCACCTCATGGCCTCTATACATGTGCTGGGAAATTTGACCAGAATTTGATATCAATAGCAAAGGAGACTTTTCAACAAGGAGGTAGTGATTGTCTGTAAAATAGGAGATTTGTTCAGAAGGTCATGGGAGTCACAGACCAGTAGGTTGCTTTGGGCAAGGGATCATCTCCCAACACTGCTCCCCAAGACTTTATTCCACAATAAACCAGAAACACTTTTATTCAACAATAAAGGCCTTTGATCAGAGGGTTGTAGGTTCAAGAGAGTAGGTCACCTTGAGGTACCCTTGAGGTAACTGAGGTTTCGTCCCAAAATACTGCTCCCGGTGACTTTATACAAACACAGGGCAGTGGTGGACTAGTGATCAGCAACATGCTGCCTCCCAACACTGCAGGCTGGATGTATGCTTTCACATTGCTTCACCTTTTGTGGGTTAAATGCAGAAGAAGCAAGTGTTGTGGTGCGGTGTATTTACAATGACTAATTTAGTCACTTTCAGCTTAGCAGTTTGTCACATACAGTTGTATTGAGTACCACATGCAGTGATATTTGCCCTTTAATAACTACTATACTTTTACTGTGCAAAGAAGCCTAAACTAGAAATATATATACACAATAAGATAAATCAAACAGTAACACTTTACACTTCTATATATGTATAAAGCTCATACTAGATCTGGGTGAGATGGGGTGGAAGGGCAGTGGTTAGGACTATGAGAAGATTTGGAGTTCATTCCTTCCTGTGAGGAGTGTGCATCACCTCCTCATGTCTGCATAGGCTTTCTCCCACAGTCCAAGGACATGCAGGTGTACTGTAAATCCAAATTGCTGGCAATTTGTGAAATGTGCCCCCTTTTCCCATATGAGCACTGGTTTAACAATCTTTGAATCATCAATATGACCCATATCATAAGAGGTTCATTTAGCAAAGACTCTGCCTACTATCCAAGGAATGTACTTCGACCACTTCAGACACTCAGGAAAGTCCACATCCATATAAAACAATTATAGAACCAAGAGATCTTATTTTGATTCTGTGGGTTATAATTAGATGAAATGACTCATGAAAATGCAGGGTCCTGCCATGATACCTGCTGGGCAAGCTATGATAACCCAGGACACCAAATGATAATTATAAATACAGCAATAGAGATCAAGACCCACAAAGCTTGATCAGCTTGTAAACTATTCAAATTATGAACTTCTGCTGAACTGATTAATGTCTCCCATTTTCAACCATATGAACAAAGCTCAAACTCATAAACACAAACACATTTACCTCGCAGCTGTGATAAATCCTTTATGCACCTTAATTAACACACCTGACTTCAATTAGAGTGAGCTGGGTGATTGGTGACAGGCACTGGCTCCTTAGGCTTTATAAAAGAGCATCATGGTTAGTGCAACTCCTGCTAAAACCTCAAAACTTTAGCAGTGTGGATTTGTTAGTATATTTGGATTATTATTATTATTATCATCATCATCATCATCATCAGCTTCATTAGGCCTGGTTACACTACAATATGGCAAAAGAGAGGATTCACATCAACCTTGTCATCATTGGTCATGTGGACAGTGGCAAGTCAACAACCACAGGTCACCTGGTTTACAAATGTGGTGGGGTGGACCCCAGAACCCTTGAGAAGTATGAGAAGGCTGCATCCCAGGTGAGAAACTTTAGTGACTTGTGCTTTGTCTTTTGTAACCATTTTTAAACTGAGTCTTATTTCCACAGATGGGCAAAGGTTCCTTCAAGTATGCCTGGGTTCTAGACAAGCTGAAGGCAGAAAGAGAGCGTGGGATCACAATTGATATTTCTTTATTGAAGTTCAACACTCAGAAGTATGTGATCACAATAATAGATGCACCTGGTCACCGTGACTTCATCAAGAACATGATTACTGGAACTTCTCAGGTAACTTGGTGTAAGTTACAATGATTTCTTTCATATCAAATGCTACTTGGTTGGCCTTAGTTCATTTTTTTTTTTTTTTTTTTTTTTTTTTTTTTTTTTTTTTTAAGGCTGATGCTGCACTCCTGGTTGTATCTGCTGCAAAGGGAGAGTTTGAGGCAGGCATATCTCGCAATGGTCAAACAAGGGAGCATGCCTTGTTGGCATACACACTTGGGGTCAAGCAGCTCATTGTGTGTGTCAACAAAATGGACCTGACTGAACCGCCTTTCAGCCAAAAACGCTATGATGAAGTGGTGAGGAATGTGACCGTCTTCATCAAGAAGATTGGTTATGACCCTACAGCAGTTCCATTTGTTCCTGTGTCTGGGTGGAGTGGTGATAACATGCTTGCACCATCACAGAAGGTGAGGTCCAAATCATCATGCAACTTTACAATGGTGTCTCAAGCTCAAACTCTTCAGTTACAACAAAACTATGCATGGAATTGAACACCCTGGATATGCCACAACTATCACTTCCTAAGTGACTGTGATTGGGGTGGGTTTTTTTTGCTGATGCTTGCTTCTAGATGGCTTGGTTCAAGGGCTGGAAGATCAAGAGAAAGGATGGTTTTTCAAGCGGGAAAACTCTGTTGGAGGTGCTTGATTCATTGTGGCCACCAGTCCGAACTGCTAGCAAGCCCCTCAGACTGCCTCTGCAGGATGTCTACAAAATTGGAGGTTGTGGTGATTTCAATGAGTTGAGGATAGCATGTATGCGCTTTCCCAATTGCATGTTTCAGTTTTAACTATTCCTGTCTCCAGGAGTTGGGACCGTCCCTGTGGGCAAAATTGAGACTGGGATCCTGAAGCCTGGCATGGTGCTGACTTTCTCTCCAGCCAAGTTGACTGCAGAGGTGAAGTCTATTGAGATGCATCATCAGGGGCTTCAGACAGCTCTGCCTGGCCACAATGTGGGTTTCAACATCAAGAATGTTGCTGTGAAGAACCTGAGACGAGGAGATGTGGCTGGTAATGCCCAACAAGACCCCCCATCTGATGTCAGCAGCTTTATTGCTCAGGCAAGTTGAAATGCAAGTGATGAGTCATTGTGAACAAACACTGCTCAGCATGCAGTGCACTGCCGTATGCTTTCTCTACATTTAACCATACACTGACCGAGTAGCGGGGGCAGCTAAAGCCAGCACCTGGGGAGCAGTGATGAGGATGGTAGCTTCCTCAAGGGTACCTCAGGGCAAACTACTGGTCTGGGAGCCCATGACCTTCCAAATAAGGGGCCTTGTCCCTTACTGGGTTATTGCTGCCAGCGCTGGGAGTGCTTGCAAATGAGCTCATGGTTGGAAATTAATTCAAAGCAATGACTTCATGTTGAGCCTAAAGCATCCCACCCATTTTCTTCTCATTCTTGCTGTCTTGCATGATCTTTGCAACTTGAAATGGTTGTCAAATGGGAGATTGTATTATATTGGCAGTGGTTATCTTGGTTTTTGTTTGACTAGATGGGAGTTAAGAAAATACTTTCCTTTTTGAAAGGAATATCCAAGGAATCAAAGCACGCTTGTTTATCATATGGGGAAATCTATCCAGTAACATTCTCCAGAATGGCAGTTTCCATCAAAATGCTGTTTTGTATTCTCATCAATCTGGTCTTTGCAACAAAGTTAACCTTTCAGCATTCCTCCTGTCTGAGCGGTTTTGAAAGTCTGATCTCCAATGAGACTGCCAGTGAAGGTTCCCTCAAAAAAGTGATTGTAGGCAGTAACTGATGGCAGCTCTTTCATGGCAACTGTTCAAGCCCTTATTATTGCTGTTTTAACTTATTTCCCTCTTAGGTGATCATTCTGAATCACCCTGGCAAAATAAAGGCTGGTTACTCTCCAGTGCTGGATTGCCACACCACACATGTGACCTGCCGCTTTGCGGAGCTGCAGGAGAAGCTTGACCGCCGAACAGGGAAAAAGCTGGAAGACTGGCCCCAGGTCCTGGTGTCGGGAGATGCTGCCACAGTAAAACTTGTACCGATTAAACCCCTTTGTGTGGAGAGTTTCTTCAGTTACCCTCCCTTAGGTGAGCTCTGAAGCCCCTCTAGATTAAACTGGATGTTTGATTTTCAGGAATCAAAGCTAATGAAGATGTTTATGGAATACATTACTGCTGCTCTTGTTCCTTGCAGGGAGGTTTGCTGCCAGAGACCTGAAGCAGACGGTGGCTGTAGGGGTGATAAAGTCTGTGGAGAAAGTGGACCAAACGAAGAAGACTGGGCAGAAAGCTCAAGTATCAAAATGAGTTGATCATTTGACCCTTTATGATTTGTTTACCAGCAGTCTGGTATGAGCCTGAAAGGCTGTATTTGTTTTATTGGTGCACAGCATTTTGTTGCCTTAAATGTGGGTGCTTTAGTGAGTAGGCACAGCTGGAAATGGTCTGGAATAGTACCCGTCTTAAATTGTAAGTTACTAGACTGCAAGTTTAAGTTAGAACTTTGAATCCTGAGTTTATACTAAAGGCCTTGTATTAAACTCCTGCAATGTGAAGGTGGAATAAAGTGCAGCTGGTGCTGTAAAACTGGTACATTTGTGTTTAATTTGGCGTGAAAGGTTCAGGTTTCATAGCAAATTTTTTATATATAAAAAAGGCAAGTACTACAAAGTGTTTCAGAGCCTGGATTTGGTACATGTAGTAACTTGGCTCTTTCTCTACTTCCCAACTGTTTCCATGGTGTGCAGGAAGTGCTGTATTTGTTAGCGTCCCCATCTTGTATGTAATGCTGAACATGACCTCTCTAAGCTGCACAAATCATCTTAAAACAGGGTTTGCGTTAAAGTCTTTAGAGCAGTTAATACCAACAACTTGAGTCAAAGTAATGGATCTTTTGGACTGAAGCATGTTGTAAAAATGGAATTCCAGTAAGTGCAAAATGACCATAAATTCCAGATGGTTTGATTTGCCATGACTGACTCTTGTGAAATTATGGGGGGGAAACCTCCAACAGAAGCAAACCCTTCTGCAAATGTCACAGTAAAATCTGTCAGGCTTCAATTTAACTTGGTGTAAACTGTGCCTTTGAGATGAGGTACAGAGAATTGGGACAGGCACAGTTGCTAGAAGTGTTCACCATTTAAAAAAACATTTTGATAGTTTGATGCAGGTTACGTGTATTTAAAGGCACACAGCCTGTAATGGTTTGCATGAGTTTGATGGTCATTTGGCCTAAGGCTCTAATTAGAAGGGGCAGGGGAACTGGAGCTGAATATGCAGGTTGCCAATTTGAAGGGCTGCATAATGTCACAAAAGTGACTATTTGCATTTGGAACTAGTTCCCAGCACAAACTGCCACTTGGACACAAGCTGTTCAGTGGAATTTAATTGAGCATGGGGGGAATCCAGTTGTGAATGCTGATGGGCCTGCGTGAAAGGGGCTTTCTAACCAAGAAGTACTCAGAGCCTAAGGCTAGGCTGACCCTGATCTTAATGTCTACATTTCAGATATAAGCACCCAAAAGAATCTCCATGACTTCATGAACAGAAATGATTCTCTTTATCCTGATGTAGGCAATAAGCTTTAATTGAAGTTCTTTTCTCATGGGGTAAAGCAGTGGAACATCCCACCGATAAAAGTACAAACCATGTTTTTTTTCACTTCCACTTGCCTGAGACTTGCTTATGTAGTTTCTGACCACGAATGACATGCATATCAGCATAAAACAGCCAAAAACAGGAGTAGAGAGCACCTTGGAGTTTGATTATTTACACTATGGTCCATTTTTATTGAACCACAAATTTCATGAAACTATTTGGGTGCCTGTTTTTAGTTATCTAAGTGTATTTGCATGGAAAAGTTTTGATTTGATTTTAAAGTAATCCATCTTTCCATCCATCATCTGGGCCGTAGAGGGTCACAGCTGGGGTGAAAGGCTGAGAAACACCCTAGAAACGATGGCCTTTAAAGTAATACTTTAATAAATACAGAACCGTTAATGAACAAATGAAAACAATCGAAGAGCTAGACAACAAACCAAACATTTTAGAACCCTTTAAATTGAAAAGGAGTAATGATATGCATGCCTAGCTTGACTAATTTTTTTTTCTAGATCCTTTTAGTAAAAATAAAAATACACTGGCTACGTTTGGGGGTTTACGGCCTTTAGATAACTCAAAATACAGCAGCTCTGAGGTTGCAAAAAAAACACCACACAACTGATTTCACACTTCCAACTTAAAACAGTATTTTATTTCATCTCTTGAAACGGATCTGTTGGTTACAAATTCCATCATGTGGCTCTTTGTGTGTTAATCGCAGCAGGTTGAAGCAAGTGGCATTACGGAGCTGCTGAGTTGTAAATCTACGTCACTGCACTTCCTTCATACTGAAAACCTGAGTATCTGGACTTAAACCGCCTTTCTTCACAAACCTTCACCTGCAGTAAGGGCAGCACCTCATTATCACTAGTGTTGCATCATGACCCGTTACTTTCCTGTCCTACGTTCTTCGAGCACACTTTTGTAGACAACAATGGAAAAAAAAAAACAAGTCCCTTATGCATGGAATGCTTCAAGTATCATCTTCTCAATGCCTTCAATGCTAGTCGATAATAAAGAGGGTGAAGAGAAGAACCTCATTGGTTCTGTTTCTGGAAGAGTGAGGTATAAAATGAAACGTAACATACGCAAAATTTCTGAACTTTTAGAGAGAGATGGTCTTGGGACGTCCTAGATCAGGTGGAGGTGGAAGGAAGCTGTTGACATTAGACGAGGAGAGAGTGGCCACACAGTTTAAACCACAATAATGGGTGTGTGCATAACAGGTTATTTCACAGAAGAAGAAGAAGAAGAAGAAGAAGGGTGGGAGATAGTAAACAACTTATGACTATTCCATCCTTGGGCGTACTATAGTGGTATGTTGAGAGATTGTTGAGGGTAAAAACATTTCAGTCTTAAATATTATTGACACTCTCGAGAGTCCGGAATGACTTTTCTCCCATCTGCCAGGCAAAAATGTCAAAAGCGACTATTCCAGAAGAATACTTTACAGTTCTCTGAATGGAACCGGACCTGGGTTTGGTTAGCTGACATCCAGAAAACAAGTACACACCTTTTTTTCCACTTTTTGCCACATTACCACAAGTGGTGATTCTATATTTACACACAAACACAAACCTTGACGTGTGTTTGTGTGTGGCCGACACCAATATATCTATGTACAGTCGTTATGTACAAAAGCGTTTAGTAACAGCTGAAGTGGAGGACGTGGGTAAATGCTGGGTGCAGACTGTGGTGGACTGTCCTAAAGAGGAATGATAACACTGATAGTTAGATACTCATCACGCTGCACTTCCTTGACAGTGAAGAAGTTAATACAGGGTTTCGTTTTCTGCTCCTTTTTGTGGTTTAATTTTCGACTTGTGGAAGTAATGACTGCTATTTACAGCACTTCTCTCAGTAAGAGATGAACAAGGTGGGTGGGTCGCAGGACCCAGCCCGGTGATTGACTCGTGGGTGTCAGTCAGACAGGATATGGACAAAGGACATAGGGAAGGCGCCTTTCCTCTCTGGTTGCCCTTCGATGTGTCCAATCTAAAAAAGTAAAAAAAAAATAAAAAAAGTGTTTAAATGACCAAGCATGTCTCACCAAACCTTTCATTTTCACCTTAATTTTGGCATCAACACATTTAAAGGGATATTTCTCTGTTTTTTATTTCTCCATTTTCCGTACTGTGTGCTGCAAAGCTTATATTTGTAAATCATGTTTATGATCATTAGGCACTGACTGATAAAAAAATGCTGCTTTTCAGTTTTTTAATGAATTATTATGATCTTTTTTTATGAAATGGGACTAGCTGATCAATGTTTTCAAGCTCTGTCTTGTGGAGGCTAGAAAAACGACAGCAGTCAAAACTGTTGTTGTACATTTGAACAGCTTTGATCGCTCGTATTGTAAAAGTGGATAAAACCTGAAACATCACCTAAAGAATCTTAACAGGGCAGCAGTCACCAGCAATCACCATACATCCGGCTCCCGGCAGCGGTGTGGGGAATGGTACATTGCTAAAGGATTCCTCAGAGTAACTTACTGGTCTGGGACTTGAACCCCTGACCTTCGGATAACGGGGTTTAGTCCCCGACCAGTAAGTTACTCTGAGGAATCCTTCAGCAATGTACCATTCCCCACACTGCTGCCGGGAGCCGGATGTATGGCTGCCTCCTGCTGCATGGTGTGTATGTGATACATGCAGAGAAATGCACTGATTGCCTTCCATGCTTGTCAACAATAAAGAGGGGGAAGAGAAGAACCTCACTGTTTCAGTTTCTGGAAGAGTGAGGGATAAAATGGAACATAAATGTTGATGGTCAAATTTCAGAACTTTAAAAACAGATGGTCATGGCAAGTTCAAGATCAGTGAAAGTGGAAGGAAGCTCTAGACATGAGATGAAGACAGTGGCCACACACGGTTTAAACCACAATAATGGGTGTGACCCCATAATTGGAAAGTCAAGTCCCAAACCTGTAGGTTACCCTTCGGTTTCCTTTAGCAATGTACCGTTCCCATCACTGCTCCTGGAGACCGGATGTATGGCTTCCCCCTGCTGCATAGTGCTTCTATTCCCTGACTCTAGTTCTACTCACCCACCACTCTTGATCCTCTTCCCCCGTCACTACAATGACCTCGCCCTCCACAAATGTGAGCTCATCATCGTTATCTGCCTGACAGTCATAGATGGTCTTTACTCGTCGAATTTTACTTTTTCCCTGCGGATGGAAAAATACATCTGGATTAGGGAGGGGCATTTCAGATTTTAGATTTTATAGTTATGAAAGATTTTTTTTAATCTGGATAAAAAGACCAAACATTGAAAGTTTAACATCTGTTCATTTGTGCCTCTCCATTACCACTAAAATAGTGACGCTTTTTAAGTTATTGATTTATTTCAGGACAGGACAAATTCGTCATCTTGTTTGAAACCCTTGCACACTGCCTTACTTCACTCAGATGATCAGCCGTGTGATGTAAAACACGGAAATCATCTGTATGTGTCCCCGCCTCTGCAGTTCTGTCACATGTGCAGTCCAGTAGAATAAATTAATTAATTTCAATAAATAATACCTGCTAAATAAAATTATAATCTATGCTAATTCCAACTTGATATCCTCTGGGGTATTATTTATTATTCATTTACTATTATTATTTATTATTTTACATATTCTCTAGGAAAACTCACTGTGCTGATCTTCCTGGGCAGCGGTACTGGTGTTTCTGGGGCAAAGGCTGGACTCCCATTGGTATCTTCAGTGGGTTGAGTGGGCTGAGGTGATAGTTCTGCTTGCTGAAGGGATGTTGGAGTATCTGGGGATTCGGCTTTGGGGGCCACCTCTCCAGGAGGGGGCTTGTGAACAGATTCATGAATTACAACTTTGGGGGCGGAGAGGTCAGACAGCTGGGGTTTGGGCGGAAGGTCTTTCAGCAGCGGTTTGGGTGGCAGATCACAAGGCTGAGGTTTGGGTGGCAGGTCAGAGAGCTGTGGTTTTGGGGGCAGTTCTCCAGGTTTGGGAGGCAATTCTGAGGGCTGAGGTTTAGGGGGTAGGTCCCCTGGCAGAGGTTTTTCCGGTAAAGGAACTTTCTGCAGAGTATCAGATCCCTGTGTAGATTTCTGGAACAGCACAGGAGCCTCTGGAGGCTGGCTGGACTTGTCCACGGACGGGTGGTGGATGGTGTCAATCTTACGCAGAGCAACTGAAGAAACAAAGAATAGCCACATGACTTCATAAATAAGGTTCTATTTCTTGCACAACAGGCTACAAATACATATAAAATACATATTTTTAAATATGTATGAAATGTTCATGCTAGTTTTATAAAGAGATGTGCATTTCAGACAGTGTACAATAATTTTTGGGGAGGTTGGCAAATATTTATTTTCCAGCGTCGGTGTGTGTGTAAATTACCCTTCTGAGGTAGTTTGGGAAGGACCCTTGGGCCGAGTGTGGATTTAGTGGTACTGGATGTAGTGCTGAAAGAGGAGGACATGTGAAATGAATTAATGAACAAGACTGTTAAAAAATGATGAAGATTTTAAATATTGCTAAATATTCAGTCCACAGCATATCACAGCAATAAAAAGCCTTTCAGGCAGGTGAGTATAATCCAAGTATATACCACTATGTACCAAGTAAAACAGGAGCTGCACTATAATAAACTGTAATTCTGTAGTCTGCCATTTGCTTTTAGAAAATGTAAACTAAATAACTGTTTAAAAAAAAAAAAGTTTCCAAGTCTGTATTGGTTTTCACAACTACTTTCTATTAAACATCAGATGATATTCTACACTCTGGCTCAGTAATGAGTAAAGGTTCAATCCATTTAGACCTTATAGTGTAAACTGCACATGCAGAATAGTTCAACATTAACAAAGGTATAGGATTTGGATTTCTTGCAAATGAAGCCACAAGACTTAAAAGCTTTGGTAATTTGCAAATGTTTTACTAGACTGGAGTGTGATGATTTTTTGAACAGAGAAAAAAAGATAAGTCTGCTTCTAGCTGGCACTTTGAAAAAGTAAACTGTGACGAACTACAATCCAAATTTTGAAAATGTGTTCAATAGTTCGACATTAAAACAGGCTACTGCATGCCATGCATCAAAAACGGCACTTCAGATACAGAGAACAGGACCTCGAAGTGTTCGCAGTATGGTACTTACTAAAAGAAAGTTGCAGCAAAAAACGCTTTTCTTTGAAGTTTGCATTTACAGTTAGCTCCACAAATATTTGGACAGAGACAACTTTTTTTCTAATTTTGGTTCCGTACATTACCACAGTGAATTTTAAATGAAACAACACAGATGCAGCTGAAGTGCAGACTTTAAGCTTTAATTCAGTGGGCTGATCAAAAAGATTGCACTAAAATGTGAGGAACTAAAGCATTTTTTTAAACACTTTCCCTTCATTTCAGGGGCTCAAAAGTAATTGGACAAATTAAAAAAAATGAAAATTGAATTTTCATTTCTAATACTTGGTTGAAAACCCTTTGGTGGCAATGACAGCCTGAAGTCCTGAACTCATGAACATCAGCAGATGCTGGGTTTCCTCCTTTTTAATGCTCTGCCAGGCCTTTACTGCAGCGGCTTTCAGTTGCTGTTTGTTTGTGGGCCTTTCTGCCTGAAGTTTAGTCTTCAACAAGTGAAATGCTGCTTAATTGGGTTCAGATCAGGTGACTGACTTGGCCATTGAAGAATATTCTACGTCTTTGCTTTGGCTGTATGTTTTGGGTCATTGTCCATCTGTGTTATGAAACACCAGCCAATCAATTTGACTGCATTTAGCTGGATTTGAGCAGACGTCACCAGATGACACCACATGAAATAGCCTGAGTCAACTGTCCAATTAATTTTGGTCCCTTTATAAAGAAAGTGGCACATGTTAAGGAGCTGGAACTCCTAAACCCTTCATCCAATGAAAGCTGAGAGTCTACACATTATGTCCATTATATAGCTAGAACTGAAGAATATGTTTCAGTAAACAGGTACAAAAACAAAACTTGTGTCAGTGTCCAAATAAACAATACTGTGCAAAAGTTTTAGGCAGGTGTAAAAAAATGCTGTAAACAAAGAATGCTTTCAGAAATGGAAGTGTTCATCATTTATTTTCATCAATCAACAAACTGCAGTGAATGAACAAAAGAGAAATCTAAATCAAATCAATATTTGGTGTGACCACCCTTTGCCTTCAAAACAGCATCAATTCTTCTAGGTACACTTGCACACAGTTTTTGAAGGAACTCGGCTGGTAGGTTGTTCCAAACATGACTGTGTTTCAACCTCCGTGTGAAATTGATGATCATCAGCACCTGTTTGGTAAAACTGGTTGATCACACACCGACTATAATCCTACAGAATCCCTGACTTTGTGCAAGTGTGCCTAGAGGAACTGATGCTGGTTTGAAGGCAAAAGGTAGTGACACCAAATATTGATTTGATTTAGATTTAGATTTTTCTTTTGTTCGCTCACTTTGCATTTTGTAAACTGATCAAAATAAACAATCATTATTTATATTTCTGAAAGCCTTCTTTGTTTACAGCATTTTTTCACACCTGCCTAAAACTTTTGCACAGTACTGTATATGGACCTAACTGTATCAATAAGCATATAAGAAACAGTAGCAATTTCAAATCTGTACGAAATCTGGCAGTGGTGGCCTCATGGTTAGGGACTAGGCCCCAGGATCAGAAGGTTGTGGGTTCAAATCCCAGACCAGGAGGATGCCCTGAGGTACCCTTGAGCAAGGTACCGTCCCCATCACTGCTCCCCGGGTGCTTTAAATAGCTGCCCCCTGCTGCACGTGTGTGTCCGCTCCATTGCTTTGCATTTACAAATCACTTTCAATTCTAACCAGAAAGTTCAAAGACAAATCTACAGCCCACTTGCCCTTACAGCTTAAAGTTCAACTGCTGATGTGACTTTACTGATAGGCAGATGAATCATACTGTAGATAACTAAACTTCACAGTAGTTCACAGAATTCAAAAAAACTGATAGCTAGCCAAGAGGATTTTAATCATAGACCTTTATCAGGTTTAAATGTTTATATAAGAATGTTAAATACACAGCTGCAATGCAGACTCACTTGCCTGACAAGCATGTTTATCAAGATTCAAACGGACTAAACCTCGAAAACATCCTATGTAGAAAACATCCTATCCTACGGGCAGCGGTGGCCTAGCGGTTAGGGTGTTAGCTTCATGATCGGAGGATCGGGGGTTCAAACCCCTTCCCAATAGGTTGCCCTGAGGTACCCTTGAGCAAGGTACCGTCCCTGTCACTGCTCCCCGGGCGCTTTCAATAGCTGCCCACTGCTGCACGGGTTTGAGTGTGCATGGGTTAAATGCAGAGGTCCAATTTCGTTGTGGTTCATGTGTGCTGTGCCGTGACCTCGCAATGACAAGGGTTGTCACTTTCACTTCACTTTTCACTTTCATGTAATCCATCTCACAAGCCTATTTACCTTTGCTGCTGTAGTATGCCTTCAAACCGGTTCGCCACTGGAGACATTTTGTTGATGGGTGGGGGTGTGGAGTCACTTCCTGTAAGTAGGTCAGCAGAAGGTGCATAATCAATACGGTGAAATGAAGGTGCTCGTGCACCAACGACACGCTCTCGCACAGATAAGTATTTTAATGATGCAGAACCGCAACAACAACAGGACATGGGCGTGCACAATGATGGTCCCAGAGATATCATGCGCTCATTTTCCAAATGAATCGATGTATTCTCTGCTAAATAAATAAATAACATGGTCTTACATTTCTGAGCTCAGATTTTGTGTTCTTTAAAGAAATAAGGACTTTTTTTTTTTTCTTAACATCCAGAACCATGACCGGTCATGCCCAACTTTAAAAGTTACCCAGATTCCTTAGCATCATGCAAGGAGAAGAGAGAAGGAGGCTCTCAAGAGAGGACAACGGGTAAAGACGGTTGTTCATTTGAGCCTTCCATTAGCATTTTTGTGTTTCAGTTCTGCTTGGTCTCCATGTTCAACCATCAAAAGGAGCAAAAAGCGCACCTTTACCGAACAAGGTGAATGAAAATGTATGCGATTTTTCTGTTATCCCGAAAGGAGCCGACTGCTCAGGAAGATTCCATTAAGCAGAACATATAAAAACCCAGGAGATCCCGTGCAAAACTTGGAAGCGAACTTTCTCAGACTTAAATAAGTCTGTCAAAAACTCACATTCTGAGGTAGGTGAGAAATCGTATACATTTATTGTGCGCCGGTTGAGCCAGTCTAGGGATGTGCACGTGTACTTTAGTACTGAATACTGAAGTTACTACACTTGGAAAAGATGTGCAAAAAATACACATGCTAATTGTCTAAAGACACTCATTTAAGTGTGACTAAGAAGCTTCTGCATTTAAAATGAAGAGAAAATTATTTTTATAGAAGATAAAAAGTGCCCATCAATTTTCAACACTGTGCTGGTGTTAACTCATCTGAAGATATTGAAAGATACTTCTTTCTGGATTCACTGGTATGGAAACATAAAGCCCATTTTCAGATGTAGTCCTCAGCGATCTGATAGACTTTGTTCATTTCCTGACGATGCGTACAGCCCTGAGATCGAACGCACATCCCTAGGATCAACCAGAATGGTCAAAGGACGGCTACCTGTTGCTCCTTTACAGTTAAAAACAAATGAGTGCCCTCAAGTAGAGCATGGTCTGCAGTGTATAAACCTACCTAAACTGAACAAAACCGATCTAAACTTCATTAAAATCGGTTTTAACTTAGGAAACAGGGAAGTGATGTTCAACACAGACATTAGCAGCTGACACCGGACTATGAATGTGGTTCAAAAAACAAGAACAAACAAACCTGGGTCCCATTCCTCATACCTGGTGTGTTTTATATATATATATATATATATTTTTTTTTTTTAAATATAAAAAACATTTTCTTATTTATCCTCCAGAAGAGAATCTGCTCAGAGCAGAAAACAAATGATTTTAGTTTACAGTGACAAGTGACAGACCAAATTATTTACAATTTAAATGAACAAAAATGTCGATAACACAGACTGATTTAGTTATCAACATGAACTAGCCCCAAATCCAAATTCAATGTCCAGCATCTCTTTAAAAAAATTGATAATGCACTATGACTATGTTATTAAAGTTAATTTGGACAATTAACCAAGGAAAATGTTAAAACCTCAGACCTCATCACAATCATAGGATGCTCTTTTGGATTCCTGACACTTGAGTTACAGACATCCAACCTCTCCCTCAAGTTCAGGCTGCCTCCCAAATACCAACAGCTGCTGCCTGATTCCCATGGATTATATTTAATACTGTTTAATTCTAACAGTCAAGATATTGACGGGGGCAGCGGTGGCCTAGTGGTTAGGGAGTTGCCCCGGATCGGAAGACTGTGGGTTCGATTCCCTCTCCAGTAGGCTGCCCTGAGGTACCCTTGAGCAAGGTACTGTCCCTGTCACTGCGCCCTGGGTGCTTTCAATAGCTGCCCCCGCTGCACGTGTGTGTGTGGGTGAAACGCAGGCGTTGAATTTCGTTGTGTTGTGCTGTGCTGCGTAGTCACTTTCACTTAAAGGCAGCTTAAGAAACTGTTTAAGTGCATAGTGAGGAGAGATAATGGCTATAAGACAGTTCGTATAAACTCTACTGGTTGCTTCTATTTTTAAATCAATAGCCCAAGCCTGGCTGAGCACTTTTTAATCAAAGCGGACACTCAGGCTAGTTAGCAGCTTTGAAACTGTGAAACATCCCTATGGGTCAATACAAACATCTGAATAAGCAGATATTGAACAGGATTTCAGGATTTCACGTAGAAACAAGAACGGGACTGTGTTAAACTATATGCAAGAATTTTGACCAACACTGTACCTGAACCTTTTCTAGCGCTTTACGTCACAACTAACTTTACTGCTCACTCACATTGTGAATGAATCGGACGTACCATGGATTTGAATAGCTAAAACTGATGTTAAAGTAAACGCCTTGAAGCCACTGCGCCAGATTACTGGTCACAAATTTAGCTTGACTGGAGGTTAAATTTAAACGTCAGTGTGTCACCGTAAAAACGTAGAGGCTTTGAGCTTGGAAATGTTTTCTCAAATCATCAAGCAACACCTCATTCCAGGTAGGAGGAATGATGATCTCATGTTGAGCTCTTTGATGGCACACCTTTACAGTGAGGGGTGTGAGACAGTGGGGTGGGGGGGTCAGACAGCGTGCGTTTGTGTCCAGGAGGAGGGGGCGGGGGCCTCTTCTTGGACAGGTTGGAGTTGCTGTTACTGGGGATCTGGGAGCCAGGGGAGAGAAGGGAGGATGACGAGGGCGAGGCTAGAGGGGAGGTAAACATAAACACAAACAAGAAAACAAAAACAACAACATGCAATGAGGTCATGGGAAGGAGCAAGGATAACTTATATTGGCTCAACTAACAGAAAGAAAAAGATGAGGCAGGACAGTGGAAGGAAGTAGAACTAAAAGAAAAAAGAGGGAATTCTGGGTCATGCTCAGGAGAATGTTTCGTATGTAAGATGTATTGTATGTTAGATCTGTGGTTGCCAGATTCGTTCTCAATTATCCCAAGACGATCTTTCTTTAACAATGGGAATTTAAATAGGAATGAGGGAAGGATCATTTTGTTTAAAAATGTATAATGATGAATCTTTTGCTGCTGTTACAAAAGGAAGTAGGAGGTCGAACAGTAGTTCGTTACATGCGGCTAGCTAGGTGATCCAAATCATGAGCTTCAGGCTATTATAACTGTAGTACCATTCGGTGTACATGAGAAACAATTTGGGTTTCTGAGCTGCAGCACAATAAAAATTTGTCAAACCGTTCCCTTTTAAATTTGTTTAGACGCGATGGCACAATCTGGGACGTTCATTTCACTGCAGACGAGATGAGCCAAAGATATTTTGCTTTGTCTGTTGAACTTTTCATTTGTCAACATACATCCCCGTTCCTGCATTTCAGGCCTGCAACACATTAAAAAGCGACGGCACATTGATATTTTGTAACGCTGCCATTTCTGTAACATATCTTAAGCTGGGAAACGGTATGGGTTTGTCATCAGCATATGAGAATCCCAAAAGTTTCACAGGTCATAGAGACCATAGGTGTTCAGCTTGCGCCCTGCCCTTTTCTATACTGTTAAGAATATCATTCTAATTAAGCTATTATGTTTTTAAACATTTCAATCATTTTCCCACGCATTTGTTGACAAAATGGAGATCCTCTGCCCATCCTGCCCCAAAGACTTTGACTTTTGTACTGCTTTTTTACCAAATCATGATTGCAATCAGCTGTTTGAAATCAGTAATCATTTTTCCCCCTCATAACTAGCTCTAAATTTCCTGAGTTGCAATTTTTTTGCAACGTGTTCCAGGCCTGAAATGCAAGAATGGATGTAAATGATCGAACAAATGAAGTTGACGATGCATAAAATGTCTTGGATTCATAGTGTCTCCAATAAAACAGAAGTCAAGAATCAATGCACTTTATTCTTTCCCTCATGTTTAAAAGCGCCCCAGTTAGTTTGATATGAGGTTGTAACATCTAAGTGGAAAATTGTGTAAATAAAGGTTAATAAAAGTGAAACATTAAGATGCTCATGTTGAAATGACTTTGCCAACACCAACATACAACAAACGCACATTTCCGAACATACAAGACAGAAAAACTAGACAGACACCTTATCTAATATAAGAAACACGGTGTTTGTTACATGTTCCTCAAGGTTAGCGAGTGCTTTTCAGGTTCAGTTAACAGCAAGACCGTTTTGCACTACAGTAGCCAATGAAAAGCTCAGTCTGAAATAGCAGAAAAAGCTTAGGCAAAGCTGTGCTGCATCATTACTGCAGTATTGTTGCTGTTCATTCTCACTTTTTGCACTTGAAATGCAATGGAGAAAACACACCAAGCAAGGCACGTGACTAAGAGGCGAACAATGACAAACACAGGCCGAAACAACAGAGACAGGTGTCAGTGCCGCCTCTGTTCATGAGGCAGTGTTAGTGGGTTAAGCTCCAGTGATGTCACAGATCAGAATCAGGTCATTACAGGATTACAGAGAGGCAGGAGGAGAAAATGCAAATAAAAAGGCAGATAGTCACTGATGTATGGTCGAGAGCTAGCCAGAGTAGCATAGTGCGAATGAGAACCAAGGAATGCCAGAGGAGGAGCTGCAGGAGAGAAATAGAGAGGAAAAAAAAAGAGAGAAAGAGGAGGAGAAGGGGGGAGAGAGAGAGGGAGAGAGAGAGATAGATAGATGGGAGAGAGAAATGGAATTTACATAGAGGATGTCATTTGAAAACATAGTAAAATCAAAAAGTTAATAATAATAATAACAATAATAATAATAATAAAGGACAACAACCAACAAAAGCCATAAAATAAGATACAATATGAAAAGTTAGAACTCATTGCAGGCTTTGTTAATGAACATCATAATCTATGATCCTTTTTGAAAACTGAATTAAGACTTTTTCATCTGAAACACTGGTTTGGGTATTTAAAGATGATCATCTTTACAAATGATTCCCCGTATCTTGTGTAGAGTGGAGACGGTTTTATTTCCTGGTGCTTTATCATGACCCAAACGAGCTGCTACCTTTTGTAGTTTGCACCATGTTTTCTAGTCAGCAACACATCACTCAGTTTCAGAAAGCACATGGATAAGGCCAGCTTTTCAGTTGTTTTTTCAATGCTTTGCAAAACTGTTCCTTTAACAAGACTGCGAAACAGCTGTGCCCCTGCTTTTCTTGTCGATGGCACACTAATGATCTGCTGTCTGCTTTCACCTCATTTAAAAAAGAAAAGCATTGGGCTTGGGTTTAGTAAGCAGTAGTTGCGCTGACTGAACTTCTCCATTTTCCCTTCCTTCCTCCGCTCACTGTCTCTGATCTCCTCCCACTTCCAGCTCATCTCTATCGATCTCGCTCTCGTTCTTCTCCCCCCTCTTTGCCTGAAGGGACACTTTTCGTTGGGAAGAACTCTTCAGGTTCACTCTTCCGAGTCTTACGCCATTCCTGAGCAAGGTGTGTGTGTGGGAGAGGCCTCTGGAAAACATCCATTTATTTTGCAACTGTGGCAAACTTGGTTTTAAGTATCTAAAACACCGTTTTGCTTTTCCTCGAGAACACTGAACGACAATCTCCTATAATGTAGCTATTTCTGCATAGAGTTCACATGCATGGACGTTTATGGCAATAAAGACTAAGCAGCTAGAAAACTGCATTCATGTCTGTTGTTCGTTCTTTTCATTTTCTACTGGATTTGAGTGTGTAAGCGGTCGTAAAGTGATGTGTTCGCACGCTGCACCTAGTGTAATGGAGGCCATATCGTCACAATCCTCTGGAAGAACCAACAGCCTGAAGAAAGCTTAAGGGCATGGTGATGTCTGCTCGTTACCTTTCAGTTGTGTTCTAACGTGTTACTGGCTGGTTGCCCTGCTGCATGCTTCCTTACAAAGCAAGCATAATCAGTCCTGTGATTACATTTAGTGCGGCTTTCCACAGTAATCCCTCTCATTGTCTTTTCCTGTATATCACATTTTAGAAATAAGAACTAAAGTAATTCTCATCATGTTTCGATGAAATGTCTTTAAATGTGGGTGGCGGTGGTCCAGTGGTAGGATACTCCTATGGAGCTTTGGCTCAAGAGGTCCCAGGTTTGAATCCCACCTCTGGCACCACCACCACTGGGTCCTTGAGCAAGACCCTTAATCCTGAGTTGCTCCAGGGGGACTGTCCCCACCACTCCCTGTAATTAGGACATGGAAGTAGCTCTGGATAAGAGCGTCTGCTAAATGCCGTAAATGTAAATGTACACCAATTATTCCAAAATGCAGCAGCACATGGGCTCGAATAGGAAAAGGAACACTAAGTTCATGCTTATGAAAGGATCCAGTCAATCTTTAGGAATTGTTGTAGCCCATCCAGATCACTTTGCTCAGCTGGTGCACTCAATCACGTGCGGCCTTTTCTTATGTAGCTCCGAAACTCTGGAATAGCAGAGAAAGATGATGCAAGCTTCGAAGCTCTTTAGGACACTGTAGTAAATGCAGTCTCCTGTCTTCTTTTTTTTTATTCCCCCCACTTTCCTTACATGCTTTATATATTTATACTTTATATTCCTAGTGATTGTGGAACTGTGACCTGAGTTTTTAGGCACACGGGAGGCAGAGCGAACAGCTCTACAGCATATCTCCTATCTCATCTCCCTCTGCACAGCACTGAAGATAAACCTGCTTAGTGACAAAAATAACTCACATGGTGATTTAACTATACACGTAATATGACTGGCTGTGGTGTCCGAGATGGTTTACCTTTGCCCGCATTCCTGGGCGGCAAAGGCGGTGCATCACTCACAGGGGAGGATGGACAGTCAGTGGAGACACTGTACATCTGACTGGTGAAAGAGCTGTAGGAGAGACGCTGCTTATCACGCTGACCAGGGAACACTGGTAGAGAGAGTTTATCATGAGGGGAGAGGCTGAAGGAGTGGCAGAAACTCTGAGGCCTCCTGTCTTTCTTTATCGGACTCGGCTGAGGGAGAGAAAGGGAAAGGGAAAAACGTTTCACTTTCAGGGGATGCTCAACATGATGTTTGTTTATTGCAGTTTTAACAACACTGCACATTCAAAGAACCAGATACCATGTTAGACTCATATTGACCACTGCTTACTGTACAACTTTTTTGTGTGTGTGTGTGTGGGTCTGTATCCAACCTTATCGTCCAGATCATCATCGCTCTCGTCCAGCTCCTCCAGTCGAAGATTCCATTCATACTCCACATGAACTTTCGGGTTAAACTTGCCCTCTGAAGCTTGCATCAACTGATACAAACAAAAACATGCCATTAGAATTGAGACCTTTCCTCAATTTTCTCTTTTCGTGCACAAAAAAAATGATGAGATATCATGTTATATTAGATATTATCTTCTGGTATAATAATATTTGGGCAAATTCTATCAAGGGGAGCTGTGTGTCTGCAGGATTCAGGTATTCTTGATTAAATTCAGAAGCAAGTACTTTTGTACCTCTCAAGTATATATTTCCATAATTAATTCTACTTGTACTCAAGTATTATTATTTTTTTTTTACCAAGAGTGCACTGTGCACTCGTTTTTATTTACCTCTGGAAAAGAAAGTGATTTCATTGCAGGTAAACAACAAAAAATAACCTTGATTTTTTCATTAAACAAAAAATATTTTTACAGAGGAAAAAGTGAGGACACCCTGCCCCCTAATAACTGCTGTTCCCCCTTTTGGCTGAATTAACTGCAGTGAGATGCTTCTGTGTAGCATCTACCAGTCTCTGACATCGGTCTGAGGAAAGTTTGCCCCACTCCTCAATGCAGAATTCTTTAAGCTGTGAGATGTTTGAGGGGTTACTTGTATGTACAGCCTGTTTCAAGACACCTCACAGCATCTCAATGGGACTAAAGTCTGGGCTTTGACTCGGTCACTCCAGGACTCTCCATTTCTTCGTCTTCAGCCGGTTCTTGGTGGATTTACTGGTATATTTTGGGTCATTGTTGTGTTCCAGGGTCCAGTTCCACTTCAGCTTTAATGTTCTTATAGATGGTCTCATGTGTTCCTCAAGCACCCTCTGATACACGGTATTCATGGTGGTAATGAGCTGGCCAGGTCCTGCTGCAGCAAAGCATCTCCAAACCATGACACTTCCACCTCCATGCTTCACAGTTGGTATGAGGTTCTTTTCCTGGACCACTGTATTTGGTTTACACCAGACATGTCCTCTGTTCTGGTGTCCAAATGATTCAATTTTAGACTCATCTGTCCAAAGAACATTATTCCAGAAGTCCTAGTCTTTGTCTGTGTTCTCTCTGGCAAACTTCAGTCACTTTCACGTCAAACCTTTTTCAAAATGCTAAATAATGGATGTTCTAATCATGTGCACCTGTCTGTGATTTGAGCCATTTTAATTGGGTAAAAAAATAAAGGTGGGGGTGTCCTAATTTATTCCTCACCAGAAACTGTTTTTTTGTAGAATTACATTTTACAGAAGATTTTGAAAAGTTTTTCCTTCAGTTTTAATTGTTTATTAAGTTTTAATACATGAGTTTTAACAGTTACTTGAATCTCCCTGTATTGTTAAAATTGAGATTGGACCTCTGCATTTAACCCATGCACACCGTGCAGCAGGGGGCAGCTATCAAAGCACCCGGGGAGCTGTGACAGGGACGGTACCTTGCTCAGGGCAACTTACTGGTAATGGGTTTGAACCCACAATCTTCCGATTCTGTGGCCAACTCCCTAACCACTAGACAACCGCTGCCGTATATATTGACTGTACATTTACTTACAGCCTCTGCGCTTTGGTCGATCCTCATTCGCCGGGCCACATCTAATGCTGTCTCTCCGTTATGGTTGACTAAAAAAGAAAAAGGAATATATGTGAGAAGATATGTAAAATATCTTCATAAGCCATAAAGCTGTGTATATGATATGCCTTAGGTAAACAATGCCCTTAAAAGCCTTTGGAGTTGGTCCTGCCACAAATGTCCTCATTTTTAATGTCCTGTGGCTGTATGGAATGGGGTATAAAACATTTGCTATCTGGAGTAGATAATCGCCACCAGAGGGCACAATATGCTCGGTCATGCTCAAAGATGTCATTCAGAAATGTGCGATTCAGTTCTGTAAGGTTTTATAATGAGATGATTATTGTATGAATTGACAGAGAAACGTGTGTGTGTGTGTGTGTGACTCACTGATGTCAGTAGCAGGTTTGCCTCTCAGCAGAAGTTTGAGGCATTCATGTTTTTCGTAGATGCAGCAGTAGTGCAGGACTGTGTTTCCTCTCTCTGTCTGTTTATCCAAGTTTCCACTACACAGCACAATACAACATGCATGCATGCACACACAGGACATTTGTAAAGGGCAGTAAGCTAATGAATAACATAGGAACATTTGCAATCTGCATAACTGAAATGCTGTTTAAACCACCGCACGACTTCAGAAGAACACACTCGTGCATGTTTCTCACTGACTGGAATCCACTGCCTTTCTGCCCTGCAGTACAGAAGCGGTGACATTAATAGGGTCAGCCATTGATAGGACTAATGCTCTTATGTAAGCTGGATAAAATGCACCTCAGTGGGCCAAAAATGCTGCCATGTCAAGTGTGCTGCACTGTTCCAGCATTGCTCTTAATATCTTTATTAAAGTCAAATCTGGAACCCATGACAGAAAAGGTTTTTGAGTAAAGCACTTAATTTTTTTTTACCAAGAGAAAATTATTCGAGTTTTAGAACTTTGACTTACAATCTATGATACTGTTCAAAGCAATCCCACTTAGTCCCATTCTGTCCCACATCATCCCACCGGATCCTTTGAAACATCACCCAACCATGTCCTATCCTGTTCCACACTGTCCTGTCCCACTTTATCCCACCCCATCCTTTGAAACATCACCCGACCATGTCCGGTCCTGTTCCAGAGCACTCCACCTTGTTCTATCCTGTCCCACACCATCCCACCCCATCCTACTCAGTCCTTTTTCCCCCAACCAACTGTGCTAAAAAATGTCTGGGTCTATTTAAATGTTCAGTGTTGAGTTCAAATAAAAAGTTTAATTACCGGCACATTTTAATGCTGGAAATACTGTATGTTTAAACCTTTTTCACCCTATATAAAGCTAATAATGCAATTATACAAAGTAAAACAACTACAGTTAAGCAATTAACAACAGGCATCTGGTGCAAAAATCAGAACAAAAAGATTTTAGCTAAATAGGCCTATTTGAGTGTGAACACTGGGCCAATATTGACGATTCATCAATAAATTCACAGTAATGAATCAGGTTTATTATGGGAATGGGACTCATGATTCATCATGATTGTATATTCCATTGCTCTCTACAACAGCAATACACAGCTCTATGTACTTTGTACTGTCTCAGGACCCAACAATCAATAAATGAATCCATCGATCAGATGCTACCTGTTCTGAACCAGGAAGTCGACCAGATGCAGTGAAGTGTGGTCAGCAGTTCTCACGGCATAGTGCAGGGCCGTCTCCCCGGCTTCCTGCAATGGCCGGTCAGAAAATACAAGGTTTATTTTTTTTTTAGAAAAGACAGAAACAGTGTCCTAACTTCACCAGGTTAAAGCCAATAACATTTTCACAACAAGATATCGTTATTTCCTCACCCATGAGTGCCAACATGTCTGCCAAGTACAGTAGAGATGAAATGCGATGGTAAGCAGGTTCAAATAGGAATAACTCTTGCACTCAAATACTTTGTAAATGGTTTAGGTAATGTCAAATGCTATACACTACTCATTTACATTTACATTTACGGCATTTAGCAGACGCTCTTATCCAGAGCGACTTCCATGTCCTAATTACAGGGACAGTCCCCCTGGAGCAACTCAGGGACCCAGTGGTGGTAGTGCTAGAGGTGGGATTCGAACCTGGGACCTCTTGAGCCATAGATCCATAGGCAAGTATCCTACCACTAGACCACCAACACCCCTACTCATAATTCATAAAAGCATCTAAAAGTAGCCTGTCATGCTCAAACCTTCCACAACCCCACAAATAGAAAACACAGCATCGATCACATCAGTGGTTCCAAAACATCAATACTCCTTCCAACACCCCGCTTTTACGCTCACCTGTCCTCCATCAGGAAGTGGCTCCATAAGCTCCACCCCCTCGGCATACACCTGCATGAGGGCCAGCAGGTCACGTGTCCTGACTGCCTCAAACAGTTTGTTCAGTTTAACTGCTGCTGAGCTGCACGTCTTTCTCGCAAATTTATGATCCACATACTTGGCATTAATAAACTCTTTACGAACAGTCCTGGAAAAAAAATGTATAGATGAAGTGTGTTATATATAAAATTATAAACAATCAAATGAAACATGTGAAATGAAAATTTGACTTTATACCTATATATCTTTACATACAAATCACATCTTGTGACAACTTGATGTAAAGAAATCTCTGGTTTGTTAAATGTCTGAGATGAATAAGGCACTCATACTCACATATCACTGCACGGAGAGGGCTTTGGAGAGGGACAGGGAAGATTCCCTTCCATAATCTCATTAAAATGACTGTTTCCAACATTCTTGGCCAGCTGAAAGAGTAAAAGGAAGCAAAATTTCATAAAATGTCCAATAATGAAGAGAAAGCATTTCCACAACACAGAGCGTGAGAACCACGGCACTTTGGCTGATGTTCTCAACCCTGGTTCTGTAGTATCAGTGTTCTGCAAAACCATTTCTCGGTTATGCTTAGTTTCCTCAGGAAGGGCAGGTTAATAAGTTTGAGCTGCATTGCATATTTCTATAATGCTGATGAACATACCAAGAGTTCGGACGTTCCGAGTTTGTCCAGTTCCATGGACTGAATGCGAGAGATGTGCACTCCCATCTCCCTGTGGATGCCCGAGCACTCGATACATGTCAGGATACCGAGGTTAGTGGACAGCCATTTTGGATCTGAAAGGAATAGGCAAAAGGATACACAGGCGAATAAGTAACATGGGTTTAAGGAAGATCAACTGAGCCTTACAGTGCACATTGTAAGCACGATTATATATATAAATAAATAAATACACTCATACACACACACACACACACACACACACACACACACACACACACACACACACATAATACAAAAACAACTGTGTGATAGCAACACACTGCACTGTGCCAAAGCTTCTACAAGTGTGGCTGCATTTCAAAGACTTCAACACTAGGGGGCGCTACTGGATTCACAATATTGAAGCTGCTTTGGACATGGTTTCACAGAAAGAAAGGAGCAATTCACATTTGGTGTGAACTACATAAACACACACACGCACACGCACACACACACACTGACTGACTTCAGATCTGACGTGAAGGAACCTGACAAATAAGTACTCTATAGAGAATAAGAGTGCAACCTAGGACGGAGTGCTTTACTGGTGTGTGCTCCATTGCACTGTGCACTGTGTGCTCCATTACTAGGAAAGTGAGTATTCTGAGCATTGATATTAATCTGGAACAAATCCAGCATGATCAGTCAGTCCAAAATGTTAATATGAATTTTTTACAAAAAATGTGAGTGTGAACATTCTCAGGGGATACACGTGTGCGTAATTATTAGACAACTATAAGTGTGTAGAATTATTACACGACTAGCAGCAACCACAGCCCCCAGACACTGTTCAGAGACGTGGACTGTTTTCCTCTCCCGTAAATCTCCCACTTAAGAAGTTCTCAATAGGTTTTAGGTCAGGTGAGGAAGACAGCCATGACTTTATTCTTTCATCTTTAAGGCATTTACTGGCCACGCAGTGGAGTACTTCCAAGCATGTGATGGAGCATCATCCTGCAGAAAAACCATGCTCTTCTTGAACGCCTCTTTGCTAAACCACTGCTTGAAGAACTAAAAACTGGCAGCAGATTTCGGACTTTATTTTGAGTCCATCTTCAACCTGAAAAGGTCCAAGTAGCTCATCTTCAATAATACCAGCAACACCAGTATCCCACCTCCACCTTGCTAGCATGGAGTAGACATGGAGCTCTGTTCTCGTTACTGGTCCAGCCACGGGCCCATCCATCTGGTCCGGCAAGAGTCACTCTCATCTCATCTCATCAGTCCATAAAACCTTTAAAAATCTGTCTTGAGATTTTTCTTGGCCCAGTGTTGACGTTTCAACTTGTGTGTCTTGTTCAGTGGTGGTCAGGTTTCAGTCTTGGAATACTGGAATATGACAGCACTAGAGGGCAGCGGTGGCCTAGTGGTTAGGGAGTTGGCCCCGCATCGGAAGATTGTGGGTTCGATTCCCACCCCAGTGGGTTGCCCTGAGGTACCCTTGAGCAAGGTACCGTCCCTGTCACTGCTCCCCGGGCGCTTTCAATAGCTGCCCACTGCTGCACGTGTGTGTATGGGTTAAACGCAGAGGTCCAATTTCGTTGTGGTTCATGTGTGCTGTGCCATGACCTCGCAATGACAAGGGTTGTCACTTTCACTTTCACTTCACTTTAGAGGATCATGGGTACCTGGTAGCCACCCTGGTAGTCACACTATCCCTCATTACACAAAAACACTTCACCTGATCTGCTTAAATTCAATTAGCATTCAGGTTTATACAGCTTGGGGTTTGAATATGTGTTTAAAAATTATATGCTCTAAAAACTAACTTGCCTAATAAGTGTGCACACAGTGTAAATCAATAATGGAATAAAGAAAGAAGGGCAGAAATCCAGAAAGAAAGGGCGGAAAGTAAGGAAACACAGCGATGAACACTGGCACAAAAGACTGCAGGGACAGATCAAAGTCAAAGAGCAGAGGAATTAAGCTGAGTGTGAGAGCGTAAGCTTCTTACACCAAAGAGAGGCGTTAACACGGTTCCACCGACACACAGTGGTACGGCCCTGCACTGCACTTAGCACTGCGTTAATGCCAGCACTGCCACTGTGCCTGCTTCTGGAGAGCCAGCTGGCAAAAACGGTTTATGCTAATACTAACAAAACAGCCTCCTCTTGCTGGCATGTTACGAGCTGCCACAGTAAATATCCATCCATCCATCCATTTTCTGCCACTTGTCCCAAGCGGGGTCGCGGGGGAGTGCTGGAGTCCATCCCAGCTCACAGTGAAGGACGGGGGACACACCCTGGACAGGTCGCCAGCCCATTGCAGGGAGGAGCGTAACGGGGACAGTACCTTGCTCAAGGGTACTTCAGGGCAACCTATTGGGAAGGGGTTCGAACCCCCGATCCTCCGATCATGCGGCCAACGCCCAAACCACTAGTCCACCGCTGCCCCCCCACAGTAAATACTTTGTGGAAAATTGCATGTTAATTTACATCCCAGATCATTTTAAAGAGGACCCACAGTGGTGAAAATACCTTGATTGCTCTTCAAACAGTGTTTTGCAATGCTTTCCTAAATACACCGAGTGGTTTTACTCCATAACCTACAGAGCTGTATCTCCTGTATTTCCTAAGTTACATCTGCACTCAGTTTCAGGTTAGTGAGGACGTGGCTATATAGTCCAGCTATGCTGTCTTATTTTACGTAACGTTTAGCATTTTCTTTGAAGTTATTAAGTATGTTTAATCACTCATCATGTCGACCTGTGCTGTTGAAAAATGTGCACCACTGACAGACGGAAAGAGATCACACATGGTGCGTTAATGCTGACAATCCAAACTCTGATAACCCAAATGCTTCAGATGTAATAAAAATGAGTGCCTTGCAGCAAGAAGGTTCTGGGTTCGATTTCCAGCTGGGATGGCTTGCGGTTTACTCTGCGTGATCCGGTTTCCTTCCACAGTCCAAAACTGTAAGGTGGTTTGGATGCTAAATTGCTCCAATGTGTGACGGTGTGCGAGTGCGTTTGCCTGTGTCGGCCTTTTTGCAGGGCTCCAGCGACCCCTGCTTAGGATAGACACCTCAGATAATGGATGGATGGATGAAATGAAAAGGAGGGTTTAAAACTATTCAAGGCAGAAGATTTCAATAAGAAACGTATTGCAACACTATTGACTGAAACAGCGGGACGTCTGCGACTAAAAACCCGTTACCGTTAATGTTGCTGGTTACTGTTACTGAGGTACATTCCTATTTCATTCATAAACTGATCTCAGATCGGGTTTTTCCTCTCATGTTGCATCGTGGATCTCTTCTGCCTCCTCTTCAGGGAACTTTGGTTAAATATTTAACAACTTCATGGTTGTTTAAAGCAAGGAACGATTCATTCGACAGACTCTGAAAGCACAACCACGTCTGCAGACACAACAAGGAGTCTGAAGAGGTCGAGCTCACGAACCAGCCAGCGCACGTCATAACACTGAATCGGGAGCAAAAGTATTTCCCTACTGAAACATTTAAATACATCAAATGCTCAAATATTTCTTTGTTCGTTGAAATGGCTCCGATAGGATTTTTACAAACCTCGGACATGACTCTTTACCTTTGACATCAACAAATAGCCAACTGTCCTGTCTGAACCCTTTAAGAACAATTCCTCTTATAAGCCACATACAAGTTATATTACTTGGTTCGGCATGTAAGGTACCTGTAAAACACTCAGAAAAATGACTCATTTTACCATCACTTCTCAATGATTTCCAGCTATTTAAAGTGCCCAGCTAGCAGTGATGGGAACGGTACCTTGCTCAAGGGTACCTTCGTTCGTGCTCTAAACAACAGTAAGGTTTAGGGATGTGGTGTATCTGAAACAGGCTTAATGTTATATTAGAATATGTCCTTATGGCACTACTGTATTGGTAGAGTGTTCACCCGTTTTATAGCTCTGGCCTAAATGATTAACTTGTGGCTGCGAGGGAATGTCCACACTGCCACACACATCATCTTCATCTGCCAGTCCTTTAAGCTAGAAGAAAAACAGTAAAAGGATTTAATGAGGTGGTGGTTAGGGTGAGATATTTTCTGTTTCTTTATGGTTATTTTCACACCACCCCCCAATTTGGGTTTATTACACTATAAAATAGTGTGTTTGCAGTTAATATTGTGGGATGAAACTAGAATGATGGTTCCGGCAAAGCTCCTGTGGGCCACCGGGTCATCCATTTATCATGTAAAACAAAAATACAGCTAAAACAGAAACACTGGGGAATTACCGCAAGGTACATTTTTAGACAATCTGCTAAATTCTATTAAAAAAGTAAGGAACGATGAGGACATCCTATTATAATGAATATTCCATGTTTAACCTGAATGTGGGACACTTCAAATACACACCATGCACGTTTCAACACCGATTATATGAGTAATCTAGTTTTTTCATCATGAAATCAAAAATTCTAAAATGAACTCTTTTTGTTTCTACATATATATTTCACATTGTACATACATCAAACATTTTAAAGCTTTAAAAGTGTTTACTGGCTACATTAAACCGCCATTAAAAAACTAAAACTGTTAATCATGAAACGTTTTTCCATTAAATGGACCCTATATTCATCCACCCCTCATTATCATAATAGATAACCTTGACAAGGGTCACAGGTGATGCTGGAGCCAATCCCAGCACTCAGAGGGCAAAAGGCAGAGAAACACCCTGGACAGGTCAATAGTCCAAGGCTGACATGACAGACAAACAAATTTGAATAGAGTAAACATGACAGCCCTAAAAACTAATACCAGCAACGGCTATAAAAGCCTAATCACAGGAAGACTGCGATCAGGCAGTTCTCAATCTGAATCTTGCTGCTTTGCACCGAGCCAGTATGTGACAATTACATAACACTGACGTAACCACAGCATCACAGTCCTGCTCTCTCACAAACCCACTTGCACGCAAACACACACGCTAGGTCCTGCATGTCTGTGCTGGATGCACAGAGCTGCTGCGGCTCAAGAGGCAAAAAAAAAAAAAAAAAAAAAAAAAAAAAAAAACAATGCAAGATTTAAGATGGCGGCACATTAAACACCGACAGCCTGGTTTGTGTTTCGTCCGTCTGCAGTTTAGTCACTACGGTCTCTGATGTCGGGCTGTGGTTCCTGGCCATACTGAGTATCGTAGTGACGCGTGAATTTGATTGGAGGTCAGTGAGGAAGGCAAAACAGAGCGGATCTTGCCTCATCGTTTACTGTCTTAGGGAAAGTAACATTTGAGGACAGGGATAGATTCAGATCCCTGATAGATTTAGACAGATTTACTAGTGTAACTCTTAAAAACGGTCTAAACTGCTTAGATGCAGCAATGCACAGCAAAACAATAAACATCACAGTTTGAAAAGCATTTTGTCAGCATGTAGTGCAGTGGATTAGCAAAAAGAATCTCTCAAATAATATAAAAATCATCTCAGTGAAAAGAATTCAGTTCCTGAAATATACTGAACTGCACAGCTCATTGTTCATTAAGCAACAAGAGACTGCGGGGACGATATTTCCAGAAATGTGTCACAAACTATATTTCACAATATTGTTCTGGCATCTGACCGGAACACATTTTTACCTTTTTTCCAATTAACTGGGCATTATTTCTAAAACACCTCAATGAATTAAACTGCCTTTCTAAAATATTCCTAAGGTCTTTCAGCATGCCTCACATTAATTGCACCTCAGTCATAGTTCAGCTTCGTGCGCTGACTGATAAAGGTTAAATAAATAAAAATGGAGGCTGCAGCAGAGTCCAACAAGGCTGTGAAAGAGGTTTGTTGTAAAAGTTTCAAAGACCCACGGCTTCTAAAGTATCCATAGTTCTCGCATGACTAGCAAAGAGCCCTTAAGGGCAAAAACCCACAGAAGTCGAGCACAGATGAGTTTATCTTCCCTCAGTTCCAAGGAACCAAATTTTACATCATCTGTCAACAGAAAGAAAATCAAAAAAAGATACATAGTACAGACGTTGTATTCAGTAAATTAAAACAGTGAAGTCCCTGCCAGAACTCCTGCTTGGCAACGTGAAAGTGAAAGTGACTATTAACACCATTGTGAAACACAGCACAGCACACAGCCTCTGTGTTTCACACCGTGCAGCAGGGGGCAGCTATTTAAAGTGTCCGGCTAGCAGTGACGGGAATGGTACCTTGCTCAAGGGCACCTCAGGGCAACCTACCGGCCTGGGATTCAAACCCATGACCTTGCGATCCTGGGGCCTAGTTCCTTACCACTAGCCCACCGCTGCCTGATTTATCATCTGTATATATCTAGTGGAGAATCCCCCTGCACTGACCCTGTCCATAGCCACTGTTGCTGTCCCCTAGCACTTTCATCAGGATGAAAATGTACAGATGTGCAGACAGCTGTGCGTTTTTAATGCTGACTGGTAGTGTCAAAGCAAAGGTGAGTGAGAATTAGCTGGTGTTATCCAGCAGTCTGAAAACAGTGAGAGCACACATTGTGAGATACATTGTGAGATACATATAGCAACTGCAGAATAACAGAGTCTGACAGCAAGAAGAAAGGCTACCTGATGAGGAATAGTGATAAGTAGGAACGCTTGGCCTGCACCCACATACACACACAGTCATCAGCACACACCTGCAGCCCCACAGTCGCAGCAGACTTCATTGCCAGGCATGCGCAGGACATCGTCAATGATGGCTTTAGTGAGATCCTCCAGGCCGTCTTCTCCTGCTGACTGCTCTCCTCTAAAAGCCATGTTCAACGCCTCCTCCTTACTGTTAGTTAACACTGAGATCCAGCTGTAAAGGTAGATAGAAAACGGATTAATAAACACACACCCAACGCAGCTGCTCAACATTAAACAGCTTTATTCTGAGAAAAACACTTTTTCAGCAAGTGATTCTGAAAACAACACAAAAAAAATGACTAAATACACATTAAATACCCCAGGCATCGTTCTAACTTTAGGCCAAACAAGCTTCGACATGTACTTTTAACAAGAAAACTCTCAAAAGCATCACCGGCTCCTTATGACAAAGAAGAAAAATCAAAAAGAAGCTAAGAGGCAGGAGCAAGTACATGACACAGTCAGACTGTTCCTCGTATTCGCCTGATCTTTGTTTAAATGACCGTTCTTCTTAACCCCTTCGCACCAGTCGCAGACCTCCGCAACATGCCCACATGCTTGCTAAGACTTCTAGGATAAGTGGGGGGCTTAATTCCCACCTGAACTTAATCGATAACTACAAGCGCTTTAAACTAGCAGACGGGAAGGGTCTGTTTAGTGATCACTCCGGGTAACGTTAAGAGAAATTCAGGACTGCTGTGCATGCATTAAAGGGCCTTAAGCAGGAGGGGAAAAAACGCTACCTATCAATACTGTTTCCCTCCGGTTGATTTGATTAATCTTAAAAAAAAAAAAAAAAAGAAACAGATGAATTATTAATAAAATCAATAGTGACAGCTGTAGACAATCGGAAAGAGTGGAGGGTGTACGTGTGAAAAGGTTGCTTTGGAACAACCTTTATGACGGTCTTCCAAAAGCTCAGCATGTAGCCCCAAAACTACACACAATAAGTGCCACTTAGAGCTTGTGGGGGGGCTTCAGATGAAAAAGCAGTGAGTGGGTGTGCGGGAGAAGGAAATGAGAGAGATTAGGAAGGACTTTGTGTATAAAGAAGAGTGAAAAGAGGTGTGGGAAAAAGACACTGTGGTTTCAGTGACCTGAATGATAAAGCACAGACACTCTTTATGAAAAGCGTCAACATGCAATCTCTCTTAAAATCAAACCTCTTTCAGTTCACAGAAGAGGAAAAAAGCTGACTTGTAAATCCCAAAGGAAGAAGCTTGGCTGTTTGCAATCGTCACTATTGTGTTGTGTGAAAACCTAAACAGAGCTAAAAAGGTTAAAGTAAAGTGAAAGTGACACCCTTGTCATTGCAAGGTCGCAGCACAGCACACAGTGGAACGCAACGAAATTGGACCTCTGCATTTAACCCATCCACACAAACACCATGCAGCAGTGGGCAGCTACTGAAAGCGCCCGGGGAGCAGTGACAGGGACGGTACCTTGCTCAGGGGTACCTCAGGGCAACCTTCTGGTGAGGGAATCGAACCCACAATCTTCCGATGCGGGGCAACTCCCTAACCACTAGGCCACCGCTGCCCGCTTCTAAACTGGAGTTTAACATTGTTCTTCTAAAAAGAAAAATGTAACTGTGATCCAGAGGAAAAAAAAAAATCATCTTACATCACAAACTCCTGTTCGTCTTCAGCCTGGAAGTGATATGTGCGGTTATCTGCACAGAAAAGAACATGACGTTGGAAAATCTATAAGAATCATTCAAACACTTATGGACCATCATTAAGCAGAAATAAACAATTAGGGTTTAATCCATTCCCTTCAAAGGCCTGACAAAGTAGTACAGCTAAATCAGACAAAGCTGTTTTTTAGAAAACTGAACACTTACTCAATAAACACTCATACCACTTTTGGTCTATCTTGTAAATATAAATTGAGAGACAGCGGTTCATCTCTTGCTGCGGTCAGTTAAACGCCACAGGAAGCTGCTGGCAGCTCATTTCTATTTTCAGCCCAGCAGTGACTGAAGCTGCACTGCTGTATAAGATAAACGCACCTGAGCCATTACCATGTAACCCTCACTTCTGTGCTGAGAATAGGATAAGGGCTTATTTATGATGCACGGAGATTACCATCTGTTTCTGCAGAGCTGCACAGTGCACCTCTGTAGTCAGTGGAGAGTAGGTAAGTGTAGGTACAAGATAAGCAAACCTAATAAGTGAACCTAATAAACAAGATAAGCGAAAGGGCCAGTGAGTTTGATCATGCTCATTGCATCGCTTTCAACTGGAACAATGTGTTATTTATTCTCTCTCTGACCCCCCCAACTGTCCCTTCTTAGGTTCACTGGACTTCAACGGTTACTTTGTAACTTGCAGGCCATGATAAAGTGAAAAGACACAAGGAAATGAATCAGTTTCTCCCTTTTTAAGTCCCTATTTAAGCGCTAAAATACACTTGGCATGGACTGTGATGGCTAGCTGTACTACAGGCAACGGTGTAATGAATGGCCTACATTCAAGAGGGGACTGAACATGATACCACATAGAGATTTTAAACAAGTTTAGAAACACACAGCTGTAAAGAGACTGGAAGGAGAAAATCAAGTAACATTTAAGTTACATGTTCTTTCTCAAGCAGGCAGATAAAAATAGACGTACGAGAGATGAGGTCAAAACACTTCCGGTCTTCAGCGCTGGGCTTGACCTGGCAGGTGAGCAGGTTGAGTTTGACTGGCTGCCTGTTCGACTGTGGCCACACAATAAAAGAAGAGCAAAAGCTTTAAGCATATTTATTTAATTGCAATACCATTATCTTTTTGCTGTATCTTTAAACCCAGCATGTTTGGTGAGCTACTTACAAATTTGGGAGGCTAACTTGTGATTCAGGCTTACTGCTGATGTCAAGGAAGGAGGCAGGACTTTTGCGTTTTGCATTATGTAAAGCAAAAGGACTCATCATGATGATTAAGGTTTGCATAGGTGCTGATGATTTATTTCTAGCCTATGCACACAGTACAAATAATAGATGCTAGATGCCTACTATAGATGCCTACTAGGGCTTCAGGAAATGGGCAGATAAAAGGTGACAAACCTAACCAAACTGTGAAACTGTCGAAGGACGTATGAGAATCATTGGACGTTGGGAAAATCCCATTCAACCTAATGAGAAACAGTGGTACACTTTCCTTTGGTTCAGTACTGCTTTCCAACCTTCAGGGCTTATTTGCCTCAGTTAATCAAAACTATGTAAGCAGGAGGCCAGTTTCAGAAAGATTAACCTTTAGATCAACGTTCATTTAATGGCCGGTGTGCATGATCATTTCCTAGAAATGGGATCTTACAGATATGATAGATAAAACAATCAGAGGGATTGACCCTCTGGAGCACCCATCCATAATGTGGCCCAAGAGTGATAAACGTCCTATCACAGACAGAAAGTAGCAAAATGTTTACTACAGCAGCTTTTCTGTAAGATCTGAATAGATGGGATAGCTCTCCCTTGCCTTGCCTACAACCGATTGTTCCCTTACTGTCTAATATATCCAAAGAGATAATCGGTGCTATTCATTTCACCTGATAGCTGTTCTAATGTTGCGGCTGATCGGTATCTGAGCTGCCGAAGGGTTTCCTGAAAATAACGACGCATTAAACATATGACTCTCTCACATGGATCTTATTGAAATTTCATTTATAATCGAGGGAAGACGATCAATCAAGTAAAATATGCCTAGGATTTAACAACTACTCTGTGCTACAACTACATATAACATAAAGTGCATGCATGTTTCCTTAGATAAGATGGCTGTACTACATTCTGATTCTAGGGAAAATTAAAAGGGTCACACAGTAGAAGAGGAGGAATCGGAGTGCTACCAAACATATCTGGACAGTTCCCCAAAATCTCCCCACCTTTTTCCCTTCCATTTTAAAAGCAGGTTCAGCACCCGTCATGCCCCTCATGATGTTAAACTCCAGAAGTAAAATTTGGGTTTTAAATTTGGTGCACATGCTTGAAACTCACTGTGGCATGAGAGATAGTGAGAATTCCTCCTTTTACTGAGCACTTCCTCCTTTGCCACACCTTTCGAAGCCTACAAGAGAAAAAGATTTGTTATGGGCGCATGAAGTAACGCATTTATCTGTTAAAGAATGCCTTACTTATAACCCTTTCCCCCCACACACGCCACATTTCCCAGCAGCCCCTGCTGCTTCAGTATGAGTGGCAATGGAGTGAGAAGGGAGCTACATAAAGATGACTGAGGCGCTGCTGTTGTGCTTAAAAATGATTTGGGTGTAGCTCTTGCATGTGGCAGGAGTCAGTCAAGAGTCAGGGGTACCTGCCGTTAACCTTGAATGATCAAGTGAACTTAGAAAAACAAGAAAAATCTAATTAAGCAACATCTCCTTGGTCGCAGAGCGTTTCAGAGCCGTACACTGCTGCCTTTTCCTGATGGTAATATAATTAGCACTTAATTACCGTCTGGGTAGACATAGTTTGGCAATTACCAGTTTGGCAATATTTTGGTTTCTAATCACTGACGAACACAGAGAACCACTTGATGTAAACAGTGTTACTGTTATCAAAAATAATTGCAGTAAATGTAAAAATGCAACCATTTAAAAAAAAAAACATAAATGACTAATTGTCATTGTGAAACACAACATAATGCTTTCTCTGCATTTCACCCATGCACACACGTGGAGCAGGGGGCAGCTAAGTGCCTGGCAAGCAGTGATGGGGACGGTACCTTGCTCAAGGGTACCTCAGGGCAACCTATTGGTCTGAGATTCGAACCCATGACTTGGGGTCTTGTACCTAACCAGTAGGCCACCGCTGCCCCAATAAAGAGATGAGTCAGGGGTAGCAGAGGAGATGTTCAAATTAACCCACAAAAAATGTATTTATTTTTCAAAAAATAGAATGGCTGTACAAACAGGAAACAGGGAAATAAAAGTAAATCAATTACGAAAAATCATATTTTCTATATGTTTATGTTTCACCAAGCAATAACTGACATCATATCAGCATTTATCAAGCAGTTATGAATTACCTGCACTGACTATACTTTAATTATACTGAAAGCGGTATATATAAATTTGATATATTTGAAAGCTACTCACGGCAGAGCCTGCAAAATAATAATTAATGTATTAATTAATTGATTAATTAATTAATAACTTTTTTTTTTTAAACAAAGCACAATGGAATTATGTGCCCAGGCTTCCTGTCTGAGCAAGCAGAAGCATTTGTTTATGAAACGTATATTGTATTGCTATTATATACCCGGTAGTTCATCTTAAATGCTGAATGTAAAACAGGTGAATGACACAGCACAGTGTGATTCTATGCGTGCTCTGTTTCTCCGCATTGCATTATATTTCAACAGAAATAAAGTCAAAATCCTCAAAAAGCCAGCACTAAAGCAGTATTTGTCTGTGAGTGGGTGTACATGCGCTTTGTGTGCCAAGAACGCCTACCCATCACTCTTCTTCATCAGATATCCTTTCTTCTCACTGCCAAACTCTTTGTTGCCCTGCAGCTGGTGCATGCTATAGCCTCCCTGCTTGCTCTGAGAGTCCTGCTCAAGTAAAAACAAAGGCACAAACATACTTTGTAAGTATGGATCATTTCTAGAGTAAATCAGAAACCATTAAAAACGGCTCACATGCGCACGCATACATAAAAGCCCACTTGCAAAAAATCCACATGATACCATGTCATATGACTGCAAGTGTCTTTCAGATTCCTTTCAAATTCATTCAGCACATTCTGGTATGCACTCTACACACAACCACACACTCCATGCTGAGCATCCCACACTTACTCTCCTAGACTTCAGTCCGCAAAGGCAGCGAGTGAGAAAAACATAGGAGACCGTTTGAAAAGCACAGCACATCAACAAGTCACTGGCAATTAAATATTCAGTTTACTGGTAAAGAGGAACAAATCTTTAGTATTTGATTGTCTCAACATGACTGGTTTCTAAATTCGGTGTAAGTCAGTCAGTGACTTTCTACTGAGCAACCAGTGGGGCACAACACTGGTTACCAGCAAGGCCTACCTCATACTGGCTACCAGCATGGTACAGCACTGAGTGCTCCCTCCTTCACCCATGTAAGACTAGCACTAAAGAGTACAGCTTATTTTATATATATATATACACACACACAGAGAGAGAGAGAGAGAGAGAGAGAGAGAGAGAGAGAGAGAGAGGGGAAAGAAGTACTACTGAAATATTTACTTCTAATTCCTATAATCAATAATCAACTCTAACAAACTGGATTATAATAATAAATTCGACTAATCCTAAATGGGCGGGACTAGTCCTGAGATCGAACCCTGACTGTGGGACTGTCTGCCTACCTCCTTCTGTTCAACCTGCAGGGAAGACTTGATGAGATCCCTCAGGGCTGTGAGCTGTTTCTTCTCTTCATCCTGAGTTTGCTTTATCTAGCAACCGGAAATGCAAAGTGTCATACAAACAAACAGAGTCCATCTCGTCAGAAGATGTTTGCAGCTTGACTTTGATGAAGATAAAAGACTGCTTCGTGAATCTGCATTGGAGATTCTATTGAGGTTTCGGTTAATAGCTTTTAAGAACAGCACAATTCTAGGAGGAATGTTCGTGTACATACGTTGTAAAGATCAGCGGCTAGCTTCTCTATGTACTGCTTGAGTTTATCGGCTGTCTTCAAGCCATCCTGGAAGAAACTGCAAATGAATCAAAGAACATGAATATCAAAAGGCCTGTCCTTTGAGGCGAAGCGAACCTTCAGACAACCTGTAAAAATAATCGTTTCTGAACACTTCCAGATGAACGCAGTTTTATACTAATATGCAAAAATACTCTCAACACAGCAACAGTTTTAGAATCCTGATGAGTAACACTCTGAGGGGAATGCTTTTTTTTTTTTTATTGCCTCTAACTGAGAAAAACTGATTTTCATTTTCTTAACTAGCTTCCTGTCTCATGCTTAGGATCATTTTCAAAAATATTCACTTCAGGTGCAGCAGAAGTGCAAACGAGCATCCTTAATTACTGATGCAGATAACAAACAGCTTGCAGACACTAATGATCTGCCAAAGCACCCGAGTCAAACACGATGAGTCAGAGCTGCACATACTGCATCCACATGCCTGCTCCCCCAGGATTTTGTACCGCTGTTCAGGTCCATCTGGACATCTGTGCTGCATATTTATGAGATCTAAAGGCAGGTACACACTAGGATTTTTGCTGCAATAATGAGGCCACAGACCAAAAATGCAAACAGTGAAAAATTGAAAAGGGGGCTCATTAAGCTGCTGAAAGTGATGGTCACATACAAAAAACAACCAACTGGTGATTGCTCCAAAAATAACAAAACTCATCAGGCATCAAAAGTTAAACAGAAAGCATAATATGGAACCATTGCCAACTAAAAATGAGCAGTGCAGATGGATGGCTCTGTTTGATACTTTGTAAACTGATAGAGTTTCTTTAACACAATCTGGCACACATGAGCATAAATCATTGCACAGATTACTCTTGGGATCTCTTGAGAAAAGCTCAGTGAAGCACTAAAGAGGAAATTGTTGTCTCATGGTATTTTAGAGCTCTCTCTAGCTTGCAATGATGTAACAGGCTCCTAAACTGCAGGGTTAAGTGCTGTAAAATCAATAGGACATCGACTGTGCAAATGTGTCCATGGACCAAAGACAGCGCCTACGCTGGTCTTTCTCAGCTCATCACGTTCACAGGTGCACAACTAAATCCTTTAATTGTCAATGCAACAGGCCCTTGGTTAAATGGTAAAACAATGTAAAAATCAGCTCACCAAAAGTACATTTCATTTAAGATGCACTGGATTAAATTTATGTTTAAATTACTCCACATTACTGCATATCATGGCCAAAATAAGGCAAATTCAGATAAAAAGATGCATCGCTTTGAAGCATTTCAAATTTGAAGCATCACTTTGACCTCTTTCTGCAGGCCTCTTAGCAGCCATTCTGCAAAAAGAACAGAAACTAGTGCTTTAAAAATGTTTAAATACTGAACCCAAATGTAACTACTTCTTCGCAAATAACTAAAATGAATTTTAAAGCTTTAAAAATATTCACAAAAAAAATAAAATCTTCAGTTAACAGCTAACGTATTCATGTAACACGAGTGACCAGCTGTTGCAGTTCTACTTGGACAATTCTTGTCTTAAATGCATGACTTACTTGCATTGTGCATGGTAATACTTGATCAGGTTCTGAAGGAGGTCAACGCCCTTTTTGGTCTTGATCTCATTCACTTTGATGAGGTACTGCAAAAGCAAAGACACAAAACTTTGCATGACAAGGTGAAAACATTGGTTCTGTCACTAGCAGGCATTTGAGAACAGAGACCCAGAAGGCCTAGAGAGATCTTTAATAGAGTTTTTAATGATGAGTGTTGATGTTCTTCTAAAAATGGGACAAAATGAACCTTGTGGTGAATTTCCTTGCCCCTAATATAGGCTATGCAACACGCTATGGTGATGCCAGCAAGTACCAATATTCTTTTCATTTGGGTGAAAAATTCCAGCCCGCTATAAGGAAGCAACCATGCTGTTAGTGAGCGTTAGATTAAAAACTGTAACCACCTAAGTGTTCAGACTTCAGGGCCAGCACAGATGCCTGAGGAGTAGCTTCTTCTCATCACAGAGCTTGTCTGAAAATAGCACACCATCACAATTCTCCAAACCAAAAAAAAAAAACATGGCCGCCAAACAAATGAATAAAATATAGTCTTAATCCTGGTTTATCCCGCAGCAGGAAAATCCGGAACAGCTTGCTACAGAGTCCGCACAGCACACCATTTTGCATCTGTGCTGCAAAATGTAATCCATACTGCAGTGGAGTCCTTTGTGCTTGAACACATCTCACAGCAAGCTGAAAGAGCATGGCAATCCTTGATGACCATTATGCCTTGCCTGGGTGCATGAGATGATACCGTTTTTGTACTTCATGTTGTGCATGCTTGGCAACGTAGCTTCTGATTTCTACTATGCTTCCTTCATATCAATGAGAAGGGAAAAAGCCAAAGCCAAAAGAAAAACAAGAAAGAGAGCGAAAACATAATGAAGGGAAACAAAATGGTAACAGTTGTTATCAAAAGGATCCAGCCCTGTATTTTCAGGTTGATTGCAGCATTAAATGCTGAACGATGTATAGAGTGAGAACAAATCTGATCCAATTCAGTAAAAACTCTAGCCTGAAATGTCATATATCAGAATATCATGCAGCACAGCATTATATAAAGCACAATTAGGTCATTTATTAATAGAAACCAGCAGTAATTGCTGAAGCGCAAAAGCATAAGAGACAACTTGCCTGATTATTGGGTCAAGCAAACATTAGGCCTGGGGAAAGAAGTCCCTACATTTCATGCAGGATTAATAGAATAGATCAATTCTAGTCTATGACTTGAAAGAATGAATTGTGTAGCAACAGATTAACAAAACTATTAAAAAAAAAAATTGCTTTAGCTGGGTCAAAAGCAATGCTTGTGGTTCAATCAACAACAACAACAACAAAAAATGTCCTTTTTACTACGGGATTAAGTTAAAAGGGTTTAGGGCTTCACTGAAATGGTGAGAAACAAACCCCAGTTAATGGATAAACAAGTGCCATGACCCTGCACTTCTCTTTCACGTTCTGGAAGGTTTTGAAGGTCACCAGAAGACATTGGCCTCATTTATAAGATGACAATTCTTGCATTTCGTGACTATAGCAGGGTGTGGCTGCTGAGGAAACTGTGGCGAATATCAGGCGCTATCTGTGGTTTAGGCTGAAACCCAGTTTACCTCCACATCTGCCCTAAAGTAGAAAAGGTGTCAAACATGCCCTTGTTCATGCTCTTAGGCTTAATCTAATTCAGGTTTCACAAACCCTCTTACAAGTTGCTTAATAGCCCTAAACATCTGCTCTAACAACTGATGCAATGTGGACGCTGTGTGGATGCTGTTAAAGGCTGATCATTTGGTCAAGTGGGCTAAACCAGCAAAACAGCAACAGCTGAAGCTTTTAGTGGCAGATGTGATGCAATGATGCTGCCTTTGAGTATAAAAACTGCCTGTTTGTTTTGTAACTGAGCAACAGTAAGAGTAACTTCCTGCTCTGCTATTAGACCACACAGTGGAAGGATGCACACCAGAAAAAGCACTGATGATTAGGCACATGTGGAAAAACCTGATCTCAAAACAGAAGAAGAGAGACTCAGGATCCTGAAGCCTTAACTCTTAAGCTTTGTAAGCACTGCACAATAAGCACTGAACAGCTTATAAATGTGGTCACTGTCAATTCAAACTGCCAGCTAGGCTGAACCCACAACACCACAAAGCTTGGAGGGTGAAGGAAAGATCAAGATCAAGATCAAGATCAAGACAGATTGTTCCTAGATAACATCTTTTTGTAAGCATCCACGCTTGGCTCAACACACTTGAAGGAGAGCACTATATGCCAATGAGTATGGATGGAGAGGCAGGGCTGGATATGCTTTACTGGAACTCCCAGCCATAGATAGCTAGGATTAAACCGAAGTCCTGGCCTAAACTACAATTTTGATGACATCTTGCCATTATCAGTCATCAGCGGTGATGGATTTGGTTTTATCCGGGTGTGGCTTTAGACCACTTTGACTGGACCACCTTAACAAGCTAGTCCGTCTCTGAACCTGGCTTAGTTCCTCACTATGCGACCGAATGACATTGTGAGTGAAACTGCTTGTGCAAGACAAACATAAGATGGTTCTTTACTTAAACTTAAATAAAGCAAGGTTTTACACACTCTTGTTGAGCCAATTAATAAATATTAGTAGAAAACATACTCATTATTAGGACATCCTTCACTGAGTGAGGACTGTATGTTCTTTTACATTTACGGCATTTATCAGACGCTCTTATCCAAAGCGACTTCCATGTCCTAATTACAGGGACAGTCCCCCTGGAGCAACTCAGGGTTAAGGGTCTTGCTCCGGGACCCAGTGCTGGTAGTGCCAGAGGTGGGATTCAAACCTGGGACCTCTTGAGCCAAAGGCCCATAGGCAAGTACCCTACCACTAGACCACCATCACCCTGCATCTTTTGAGGTCAGGCTGCATCTTGCATTATAAATAATGGTGGTGAGCAACTATTCAATCAACTGAAGATAAAATCACCAGAAAGTGCCAACACTGGACTACAAAGTGCAGCCAAATGTCTGTTGGTTACTTGTTGCCCGCAAGCAAAAAAACATTTGCTTGAATGTTAATGCTGTTTGTACAGTCTTGTTCTCTCCATCCATTCTTTTTGACATTGAATCCAAGGAAACCCTAGAAGATTCAAACCTGACGATACATGTGTTATGTTGCAAAACGTGCTATGATGTAACTGCATTTGATTTTTATTTCCTAAAGAAAAAAAAAAAAAAAAGCAATTACTCACGTTTTAAGGCTTACAATGAAAGGATGACACAATTCAATACGTGCACGATTAAGAAAACCATCTAAACACTTTGGGTACTGACCTCACACATCTGGAGCTGAAAGAGACGTCGCTCTTTCTCCATCTCCTCAGCGATCTCTGCGCCGGTGATCTCAGTCCGGATCATCCCATGCTGCTTAGCATGCTCTCGCTTTTCCTTCTCTATCTTTGTACTGAAGAAAGACCACACGCATGCATTATGCACCCATGCTAATGGATTTATCAATTACACATAAGTAGTGAAAATACCATGTGGTTATAATGCTTTTAGAAGTACAATGTTCAGACAAAGACTGCACAGGATCAATGCCTGATAGTAAATGCGGGTTGACAGTTTAATGCTCAAGACTGAAATGCTGGTCAAACGGAAAGCTTGTTTTTTTTTTTTTTTTACGTGCTCTTTGTAAGTGGGTCTTTTAAGAATAACACACTTCAGTTCAGGTACTTGAAGCTACCCTGGTTCAGAGACCTTGGATGGCTGCCTGCTACTGTTATTACAAATGCCTGTTATTCATCACAAACTGCACGGTTTGATGCTGGAGTTGTCCTCTAGAAGGAGGTCAGATGAAGGGACGTAGGCCTGCTCAGAACGATAAGACCTCCGCCAACTAACAGACCATGCAGGCCTGCACCTTTCCCCCCCCAGCTAAGAGAACCCATGTATACACATATACACAATATACATTCAGTGTAAGCAAACAAGCATGCAGATGCTTCACTACAAATGCATAAATGTACAAAATCTCTTTTAAGCCCATAATTTAAGCACAAATAGAGAAAAAGGCTCATTAAGGTGATCTGACAGTGCAAAGTATATGGTAATCAATATGTATTGTGCAGTCCCAGGAAGCACAAACACACACAAAGTCCCTGCAAAATGCTGGCTGATAAGCAATACTCAAATACTCGCTTTTACAAAATCTTAAGACACACACACACACACACGCACACACACACACAGACAGGCAAACACTTACAACTTGGTTTCGTAGTCCTTCCAGGCCTTGTCAAAGGGTTTTTTCAGATCCTGGAGGAAAAAGAAATATAAACGGAGGAACATTAAAGCTATCGACCCGTTGCAGAAGGCAGAGTTAATTCTCTCTTGTGAACAAGCTGTGCTGGAGATAGTTGCCCAGTGAAATAGAATGCAAGAATAGTCTGGCACAAAATGACAAAATGGCAAAATGTGGATGTGTGTCAAAAACGACTTTCTTGCGCATGTGCAGTGCGATAGTTTCACCAGCATCAACCCTAACAGAGAAACGGAATCCAGAACCTTTCAGAAACTGGAAGAGAACGTCTGTGTCATCCACAAAACTGGACATAATGATGTTTATGAAGAATGAAAGTAAATCTAATTACATCAGCTGTAAGGAAAGAATAAAAGAGCCTGGGTAATACTAGGGGGTGAAGACAGGTTTGCATCTGTGATTTGCACCATAATAATAATGGGCATCATTATCCTCATCAGAGAAACTCATTTATGAGGTGACCTGCAGCTGATACAAACAGCTAATGAATAATTACCCAGTATAACAGATTTAGCAACATGTTGCCTGTACTAGCCACCTATTTCTCCATATATTAAAGGTGTAGTCGGGCTAGTCAGTGGTACATTTTAACAGCACTTTCACTGCCCATCAAATTCCATTTTCCATGATAGACCCTGAGACTAACTAAGGAATCCCACTTTTTGAAATAGCTCATCCAGTGACTGAGGAGCTCTGATAATAGCTTAATAGTCACCTTTTGCTACAGTGTCAGACTCCAGTCTGGCACATCACTGCTGTCTGTTAGTGAAGTCGTATTATCTTGCTGTCATGCACATCCCCTCAGTCGGCAGGTAAAGCAATTAACTTGTGTAAAAAGAGCATCAGCCAGTGAATTAAACTGTTCATGTAGTGAACTGCACAAACAAACAGAGCCTTATCCATGTTCTTCCCCAGTCACTCTCTACCTCACCGGCTTTCTGCTGTCAACTTCTTCTGTCTGGTTCTCTTTGACTGATGAATGAAGGGTTTTATGTAAAAGAATGAGTTATTTGTGAGTGTGTGTGTGCGCGCCTCACCCCTTTCACGCCTTTCAGGTCTCCTTTCAGCAGGGAGTCCAGCGTGAAGATCACATTATGACTCAGACTCTGGAGCTACATGGTGGGGGGGATAGAGAAAGAGAAAGAGAATTAATATTTTGAAAACATCGCAATATTTGTAATGTTTTAAAGTGGAGGACCTTCTAGACAGGAAGTCTAAAGACTGGTTTAGACTGCACAATTTAAAAATGGGGTACGTTGCACACGGCTGCAACCACTCTGGATTATCACCTGAAAGCTAAATAGGACAGACAGCTATGGCCTAGTGGTTAGGGAGCTGGTCAATATGTCCATCACTCCAATCAACAATGATCTGTAGGTGTGAAGGCTAGCTCATGCTTGAGTCCCGTGAAGGGTTAACTATGATTTTTTTCATGCTGCTAACTCATTGCAGCTGCATTATTACAAAGCCAGCCCACCCAGTGAAAAGCAAAGCTAGTTATGCCCTCTTGGACTGCCCAACATGGATGGCTGTGGCATCATCCGGGAACAAACTTCCAGCCTCATAACAGGGCCAATGCCTACTGGATGCCCCGCTTGGGAGTGTCAGCCATCTATACTCTGATCAAACCCATTTCCGATCACCTCTGACCAGACCGTTGGAGCCTCTCAGAATGGTGCAAATTAGGAACAAAATCAGGCTTAAAGTGTAGCCATTTGTCTGGTGTAGCTGAAGAGATCCATTATGTGACGCTCTGCGGCAGTGAAGCCTGGGTAATGCCTCTGACCTGCTGTGACAGCTCGGGTTTCAGTCAGGCCTACCGAGGAAGGATGCATAAAAACTTTACCGCCTGAAAGCAAAATAGGGAAGAAAAGGAAGAGGGGAAGATATGGACCTTTGACAGAGAACAGGCAGAACAGAGAGGCTGTGAGTGGTGTATAGCAGGAGTGCCAAAGCTGTCCCCTAGCTAGAGCTCTATTCAGAACAAGAACACTGCACAAAGCCCAGATCTGTCATTCATAAACAGATGCTTTCAGGCCGGTAAGCTGTATGTGAATGTGTGAGAAAAAGTACGAGAAAAAGAATGAGCAGGAGAAGGTCTGAAACAAGAGGGAAAAGAAAGTAACATGTTTTTCTCTACCACTGCTGCCTCTGGACTCTAATACACTAATGGTTAAGATCAGACGCTGTGCGCAGACTGGCGATGACGACAAGTGACAGAGCTGCCAAAAGTCACTCATTTTGAGTGATCACTGGGCTGCACTGGGAGACACAGCAACAAATTAAGCAGAGAAAAGTTCTATTCCATGCAAATGCAAAGAAATCTCTTCTTTAGCCATTGGAGATGCATTCGAAAGAGAGGGCGATGTGCGTTTCCCTGTGTGTAGAAATGTCAGTGTCTTTTTGAAGGGTAAAGAGCATCGGTGATGGTCTTGGCACCAGCTTTTGCGAGGAGGACGCAGCTGTTACCGGTCGGCATTAATATTGAAATTGAATTTGACAATATTTTGTGCATTTTTACATGCTAAATGAATGACTGTCACTTCAAAAAAATGTTCTTATTAGGATTCAAGACTTACGAGTGGACTGACCTACTCATACATCGCACTCAACCACAAATACAGTCTATTTTTCCAACTGTAGCCTCCAAAAATGAACAGAAACGTGAAGTATAATTTCCAACAAGTCTGGATTCTACCTGATGTCTTCAAGAAGTCTCTGTCTGAAGCTCAGATTTCAGAGCGGCAAATACCACAGCATGGTGCCAGGCTTTCAGCACGCGTTCAGTCCTCCGACGGCTTTCAGGAGGAAAACCCACTCGTCACTGCTGTTAAGCCCGCTGGTATGCTGGGAGTACCACGCAACTTATGAAAACATAAAAGGATGCCTACTACAGGGATATCTGACCACAATATTAAGTAATAACAGCAACAGCAGTAGTAGTAGAGGTAGTAACGTACGGTTTTATACAATTAATTACAAACCAAATTCTTTATACCAGTGTAAAGACTTAAAGACATTATCTCACACAAAAAACTAAACTCCACGTGAAGTGAAAGTGACTATTCACGTCATTGTGAGAACACACAGTGCAGCACAGCACAGCACAGCACACAGTGAACCACAACAAAACTGGACTTCTGCATTTAACCCATGCTCAGAAACGCACACCGTGCAGCTATGAAAGTGCCCGGAGAGCAGTGACAGGGACAGTACCTTGCTCAAGGTACACTGGTAAGGGGTTTGAATCCACAATCTTCCGATCCTGTGGCCAACTCCCTAAACACTAGGCCACCGCTGCCTACTCTTTTCAAGCTTTTCCAAATAACATGCTTTCAAACACTGAAGCAAAGTAAGCTCAGCCTGTCCATCCGCAATAAAGAGTGTGTGTGTGTGTGTGTGTGTGTGTGTGTGTGTGTGTGTGTGTGTGTGTGTGTGTGTGTGTGTAAAATGGCACTGAGCTGAGAAACATTTTACATCAGAGATACATTTTACATCAACGCTTCAAGGTTGAAGAAGCTCCTCACAACAAACACTAATCCAGTTATAAAGAAGAGAGCAAGCGCGAGGAGAAACAAGAGAAAGAAAGAGCGAGATTCTGTGTCATGTGTTCTGTCAAGTTCCATGTCGTCTCGTGTTCCATGTCGGCACCAAGGTCCTGGAGGAACGCCGTTTTGTTACACAGTGCCGTGTATACGGTTGAAATGAAAATAAAGCCTACTTGACTCGACATGAACATGTAACGGTGTTTTCCCGCGTGCTTCTACAATCCTCGTACACAGATCTCGGGGAGAGCGACTGGACGGGCCTATAAAAGGTTGAGCAAAATTTAGAAACCAGAAAACAGGCCGCACCTAATTCTGGAATCAAATGTATTCTTTGGCCGTGACCAAAGCTATGCTCGGAGACCAAATAAGAGGTATGTTAATGACAGAACAACTGTTAAAAGCAGCTATCTATCATGCTTGGCCCTTGTGTGTCAACATTTGGAGGGGTAAAAAATTTTTTTAAAAATGTAAAAAATAAAAATAAAAAAAAGATATAAATGAATGAATAAATAAATAAACCGACTCAGTCAGAAAATGAAGAAGATACGTTGGACGTTACAGCAGGAGAATTATTCAAAACATGCATCTAAATCAACCATGAAACAGAAAAAAGCAACGGACGAAAAGAAACCCTCATGCCACATTTTATGTTTAAATTCTTCCAGTATTTTAAACCCAGAATATAAATAACTGTGCATTGACATCTGCCGAAAAGTGTGATTTATGCACTGACCAGGCTAACTTTCACACATATAACCACACAGCCTGATACCGTTTCTGTGTGTGTGTGTGTGTGTGTGTAAGGCAGAAACAAAGGTCTCTTGGCTCTACTAGTGAAGTGTTGCTGTAAGAAAGTAAAAAAAAAAAAAAAAAAAAAAAAAAAAAAAAAAAAAAAAAAAAACACTCCACACTGCACACAGGCTCTGCATGTGAGTGGGTTCTAACAACGTTTTCTTTTCGCTTTCCAACCTATGTTCACACATTCAAACACACACACCATCATTTAGCTCGTCCCTGTGAAATCTATCAGACCCCTAAATATAAAAGATTTTTTATTCATCAGTACATTTGTCGACCAAAGAAAATCTGGTCTTGTGTAAGCAGTGCTGACATCAGTAGTCCACAAGCAACATCACAGGGGCAGTGGTGGCCTAATGGTTAGGGCCGAGGCTCCAGGATCGAGGTTGTGGGTTCGATTCCCAGACCAGTAGGTTGCCCTTTGAGCAAGGTACCGTCCCAATCACTGCTCCCCAGGCGGTTTCAATAGCTACCCCCTGCTCCACGGGTGTGTATGGGTAAAATGCAGAGGTTGAATTTCGTTGCTCTTTTTACACTTGCTCTACTGGCGATGTTCCATACTCCTGTGGCTTCACCTTCCACTGCTATGCTGATGAAACTCAAAACTTTCCTTCCCATTTTCTGACATTTGGGTTAGATCTTGGCATGTTCAGCTGACATCTCTTTACCGACGGCAGCTCACCACCTGAAGCTCAATCAAAGGAAGATTTGCACTTGCAAGACTTTCAAGAACTGCTTGGCCATTTTGCTGCACAAAGCCAGCACCGCTTGCTGACCTGCTATTATTCTCAGCTCATTTTACAAACTTGGCATTGTCATGTGGGTACTCATCCATAGCATCCAGACCTTTTGCTCTCCAGTGAGACAACACACTTGTTCAGTCTCTTATTGTCTCAAAGCTTGACTACTGGGCAGCGGTGGCCTAGTGGTTTGGGAGTTGCCCCCGCATCGGAGGATTGTGGGTTCGATTCCCTCACCAGTAGGTTGCCCATAGGCACTGCTCCCCGAGTGCTTTCAATAGCTGCTCCATCCAATTTCATTGTGGTTTACTGTGTGCTGTGACCTTGCAATGACAAGGGTTGTCACTTTCACTTAATGAAACTCACTTCATCTAAAAACCCTGGTTGCCTACAAAATCAAAAATGGATCCACTCTCATCATTCTACTGCTGACCCCATTCTAAACTATCATTCTGTGAAGCATTTTAAATTAATCTTATAGTTCAACAATGCCAACAGCCAGAAACTGAGCTGCAGTATGGTGGCCAAGACCATACAGCAGACTAACAGGACAGGTTCTACTCAGAACAGGCCTCGCCATGGTCAACCATAGAAGTTGAGTGCACGTGCTCAGCGACATATCCAGAGGCTGTCTTTTGAAAATAGATGTATGAGTGCTGTCGACCCAGAAGGAAGCCTCTTTTAAAGATGATGCATAAGAAAGCACACAAACAGTTTGCTGAAGACAAGCAGACTAAGGACATGGATTACTGAAACCATATCCTGTGGTCTGATGAGACCAAGATGAACCAATTTGGTTCAGATGGTGTCAAGCGTGTGTGGCGGCAAACAAGTGAGGAGTACAAAGACAAGTGTGTCTTGCCTACAGTCAAGCATGGTGGTGGGAGTGTCATGGTTTGGGGGAGTGTCATGAGTGCTGCCGGCACTGGGGAGCTACAGTTCACTGAGGGAACCATGAATCCCAACATGTACTGTGACACACTGAAGCAGAGCATGATCCCCCTCCCTTCGGAAACTGGGCCGCAGGGCAGTATTCCAACATGATAACGAACCCAAACACACCTCCAAGACGACCACTGCCTCGCTAAAGAAACTGAGGGTAAAGGTGCTGGACTGTCCAAGCATGTCTCCAGACCTAAACCCTGTTGAGCATCTGTGGGGCATCCTCAAACGGAAGGTGGAGGAGCGCAAGGTCTCTAACATCCACCAGCTCCGTGACGTCATCATGGAGGAGTGAAAGAGGATTCCACTGGCAACCTGTGAAACTCTAGTGAACTCCATGCTCAAGAGAGTTAAGGCAGTGCTGAAAAATAATGGTGGCCAAACAAAATTTTGACACTTTGGGCACAATGTGGACATTTTTCACTTAGGGGTGTACTCACAGTTGCTGCCAGTGGTTTAGACATTAATGACTGTGCTGAGTTATGTTGAGGGGAAAGAAAATTTACACTGTTATACAAGCTGTACACTGACAACTTTACAGTGTATCAAAGTGTCACATCTTCAGTGCTGTCCCATCAAAAGATGTAATAAAATATTTACAAAAATGTGAGGGGTGTACTCACTTTTGTGAGATACTGTATGTCTTGTCTTGTATTATGCATTCATCTGTCTGTGTTCCAGCACTGACTGTTGTTTACACTACAATAGTACATAATTTTTTATTAAGATTATTTGGGACTTGTTTGTACAGGCTAGGAAAAATTGAGTTGAGGATTTTTTCCCAGTGTTACTGACCACAGAGAAATCAGAAGAGCACTGAAATAAGATTAAAAAAAAATATATATGAGAAGTCTTACATATGTGATGCCATTTACCTACTACCTGTATTGCCATTGACCAGCACCATGCCTTTTGAATCTTGTTCAAAAGCAACAAAAAGCATTTCCTGCTTTCCTGACTTCAGCTATACTGGTGTTGTAGAAATTGAAGTTCTCCTCACCAGGTTCTTGAGCAGCGCTGACAGCTCCTTGGTCAGGGTGGAAAACTTAATGAAGGCTGTTCCCAGATCAGGGTTATCCCGGCTAATGAAGTTACTCCCAAACTTGTCCAGTGCCTGAGCGTACGTCTCCTCATTCTGAATGTGATCTGCACAGAGACACATATACATCTATTATCAGTGGCCCATATCAATGCCTCTCAGTGTTTTTACATTGTTCAACTCTCATTACAGCAAGATTTTGCATAATTATTTCATTCAGAACACAATTATACAATAACCTACACAGTCTGTATCAGAGTCTGCACGTCTGACCCGTTTCAGTGTCAAATTATGAATAGGATAGTTTGTCTTTCTGCAAAGCAAAACCGTTTCAATAGCAATAACCTTCAAATTGTTATGACTTGTTATGAATATTTGTACTTTTTCGATACCTACATACAATTTTTACTTTACTAAAAATGATTTATTATTGCACTGGAGTTTGGCATTTACATAGTCATGAAAATGGTCAAATTTGAATCAGAGCTGTACAAAAATGACAGCGTGTGATAACGTGTATAGAACTTGCTGAATCATGCTCTTGTACCAGCTGCTGGGTTTATCCGTCTCATTTTTTTTTTTCTTAAATAAACCTCAAAATGAAACCACGGTTTGGCAAGAATGCATATTCCTTTAGCAAATTGATTACTGAACTGATACTGAACACAAAATAAAAGCTGGCATCTTAATATATCATAAAAATAATGTGTGATGCATATAGAGAAATATTAATACGTATACATATACATATATATATATATAAATGATCAAGATTTCCCAGACTTGGCTTCTGAGGTCCAATTATCTTTATTGAAGCCAAAGGAAATCACTTAAACCGAACCAAACCGTTTACTGAAACTGTACCAAAGTTTGAACGGCTTCTGACTTTAATGAATCACATTTATTCTGCAGTAGATTCCAAGCACGATTACAGATCCATTCAGCTTAACCAGCTACACGTTGTCCATATATCACCAGCACCCATTCTAGCTAAAGACCGTGTGGATAAAATGTGTTTTCCCTACAGAACCCAGAAGCTCTGGAACACTAATTAGGCAACTGAAGACCAGCATAACAAAGACTTTAACTTTCATATTATTTAGGATAGTGTTAAGCAATTTAGTCACAAAACTCTGCAGATCATCAAGTGAATGTTCATAAATTATGAAGCAGAACGTGTGTGTGTGTGTGTGTGTGAGTGTGTGTTTGTCAGTGTGTTTTTCCACATGAGAGTCAAAAAACTGTGTGGGTTGGTGAGTGGGCGGCAGAGAAGCACAATGCAAGATCCTTTAGAAAAGAAGTGTAATATTCTGCTTTATCTGCAATCAGTTCTATCGCTCATTTATTCTAAAAGGCATTTCCCCCTGACTGCCTTAAGACTCAGAAGCCAACAAAAGCTTTCAATTTCTTTGCTTTCTGGTATAAATGCTGTAATCAGACTGCAGCTGCACAGCATTGATAAAGTTCGCTCCATAATCAAAATATTTTCCAAATATATCACTGCAGCAGATGATATTTAAGCTGGCCCTAATAAAGTTTGGGAACCCATTCTTGATGAGTGCTGCTACTCAACGGTAAAAGAATGTCCTACATCTCTGACAAAGCAAGTTTTTATTGGACTGATGTGTTGTTGATCTGTTTGGCTTCTTTAAGAATGACACTAAAGGAAATCTTACACAGCACTATAAACACTGCGCGGCCATTTCATTATTCAGGTTTTTTTTTTTTTTTAGTATTTTCAGCTGTTCTTATAAAGTACATTGAAGCAATACAGAGACCAGTGTGAACACAACAGCATACAACAAAAATCTTCAATTCCAAAAGCAATTCCACTGTACTGCTCATTTCTGGGTTTTCTCATGTAATGTGTCTTTAATGGAAAACGACAGTCCCGGCTTTTTGCAGTCTACTGTTGAGCTTCTCCTACTACAGCTTCTCCTTCAGTCGATTTTCCATACTTTTGCTGTTGTAACAAAACTTTTTAACTCTCCCAAATGGAAATATGGAAGAACACTCTGATTTGATGTGAACGTCTATGCAGTTTTTATTGGTGTATCCTGAATGTTTTACAATGCAAAGAATGTGTTTTTAGCTGGAGGGGAAAAAGGATTCAGGTTTTTGATTCAGTTCTGATACACTGCTCAAAAAAATGAAAGAAACACTTTTTAATCAGAGTATTGTATTAAGTCAGTTAAACTTCTGGGATATTGATCTGGTCAGTTAAGTAGCAGAGGGGGTTGTTCATCAGTGTCAGCTGTTTTGGTGTTAATGAATTTAACAACAGGTGTACTGAAGGGGCAACTATGAGATGACCCCTAAAACAGGAATGGTGGAGGTGGAGGCCACAGATATTTTTTTCCCCCATCTCATCTTTTTTTCACTGCCTTTCAGTAGTTTTGCGTTTGACTTGGGTCAGTGTCACTACTGGTAGCATGAGGCGATACCTGGACCCTACAGAGGTTGCACAGGCAGTCCAATTCCATTAGGATGGCACATCAATACATGTCATTGCAAGAAGGTTTGCTGTGCCTCCCAGCACATTCTCAAGAGCATGGAGGAGATTCCAGGAGACAGGCAGTTATACAGCTGGACAGGGCTGTTGGAAGTCCTTAACTCATCAGCAGGACCGGAATCTGCTCCTTTGTGCAAGGAAGAACAGGATGAGTACTGCCAGAGCCCTACAAAATGACCTCCAGTGGGCCACTGGCTATAATGTCTCTGACCAAACCATTAGAATCAAACTTCATGAGGGTGGCCTGAGGGTCTGAAGTCCTCTAGTGGGCCCCGTGCTCACTGCCCTGCACCGTGGCACTCGACTGGCATTTTCTAGAGAATGCCAGAATTGGCAAGTTCTGCACTGGTGCCCTGTGCTTTTCACAGATGAGAGCAGGTTCACTCTGAGCTCATGTGACAGATGTGAAAGGGTCTGGAGAAGCCGCGGTGAACGTTATGCTGCCTACATACAAGCACATGGGGGCCATTCAAACTACTGAGTATCATTTTGAGATGCTGCAATGACATTTCAGCAAGCTGCACTAGCCTGCCGCATCAGTTTTTCAGTTTAAAGTTCTTGGTGACTTCGAATTAAGCTCTCTGTAAGTTGATCATTTTCATTTTGATCAAATGATGTGGCCTCCTTTTGTTCCTAACACATCACCCACTCCATCTCGGTATGGATATCCAGCATGAATTTTTTTTCCAGTTGAGATCTGATGTGTTTTCAAAGTGTTCCTTTAATTGTATTGAGCAGTGTGTAAAGAATATATAAAGAGAATAAAAGAGCGAGTATGAGTTTGTTTACCTTGGCCAGAATTGTAAATGGCTTTGACTGACTTCTTGACCTTCTGCAGTGAAGTTCTGTCCTGATCCAAGGCCTGAGGACAGAAAGGTGAAGAATAGAGTTACAAAAGTACAGAAATATTTAAAAAATAAAATACGGCTATCATGCGAGAGAGAAAGTGTTTTACTAGTAAATGTTCTCAGTGATTATGGGACATATCAGGGGAAAAAAATACAAATAAAAGTACAGCACTCACTGAAGCAGTTATTTTGCAGCGAAAAAGACTCTTAAATTATAATCTGCAAAATCGTTAATCACTCTAATCACTCCATCGGTCTCTTCTGCTGCTTCGAAAAGGACTGCCAATCAAATTACAGCTAATTATCCCAAACAACAAACCAATCAAGTGAACAGCTGAGCTGCACCAATCAATTCAGGCAATGGCTAATCAGCATAATAAATAAATAAATAAATAAACATTTAAACAAATAGTTTGCCTTTAAATGCTGTTTGTGACTCATCATCTATTACAAGAACACTTTATTGTGCATTTAGTTCTATTCTGGGTGAAATGTTGACTAACAGTGACTAACAGAACAGATCTAGACTTTACTTCCCCAGCACAGTCTATTCAACATTGGTCTGTAGGCGTGAAATGACCAATTAGCATTGGCGGTGGCATCGGACTCAGGAAAGAAGTGCCATAGACTAAGAAAAGCATGTCGGTGCTCAACAGCTAAAGATGACACTTCTCTGATTACAATGATGGAAGTGCCATAAATACATTGACATGCAGGACACTCCCATTCACTGTGTCTGGTCTATCATGAAGCTCCAGGTGGCACTTGAGCTGAGACCAATGAAGTTAACACAGTGAAGCTTAAATCAGCATCTCGCTAACTTTCCTATCCTTGCATCATATGTATCAGGCTCATTAAAGCCTCTCCGGAGCAGATTAATCAAGACCCAGACAAAAAGGACGGGCCGTGCCGAGTAGTGTGGCTAATTAACATTCACTGTAATTAGCAGCTAGCGGTTTTGTACTCCCTCTGGACGTTTTTCCCTTCATTTCCCCAATTAGAGAAACTGCTCCGTGCCTAGAGGGGCTGCGCTTCGTGGCAGGCCGCAACCTTTCAACCCGCACCCAAGGGATTAGTGGCGAATGCTAACACAGGCCCGAGTTCAGAGAAACCGTCCCTCAGACGTTCTGCTCACTGGGGAATGCTCTGTGATTAAAACTCTGCGCAGTTATTACTGGAGCGTCCTCGATGGTAGAAATGCACCGATTCATGTGCTTTTCTGCTGATGGTGCAGGGCAGACGTTTTTGATGTTCGCTACAGGGTTTAAGGAGCATGCTGAAGAAACTTCCGCAGGAGCTGTTTGAAGTTAAAGATGATGGCCCACTCGCCTGTAAAACCAGAAGCCTCCTGCCCCCCTACAAAAAACAAATCTGTTCTCCGCTCAGACAATACCAGACCATTCGATTGCTTTTCTCCCCAGAGGCAGTTCTCAGTTCTCTGTTTCTCGGTGTCAGAAAACATACTGGTCTATAAAAGGTATTAACCTTTTTCTTCTGCTTTCCTGTCACTTCATTATTTGCTGTTCCTGCCCCGAAGCTCAGTGCAATACCGGCTTTTTGCTCTTAGGCCATATTATATCAACCTTACTGGCTACTCACTATTTCTTTTCCCCAAAAGTATTTAATATCATAACATGACTGTGCTCGGTGCCGATATTCTGGCTACTTCGCTGCAGTCACTGAAGGGGAACTGGGTGGTAAATTTGATTGAGTTTGGATTTTGAGGGCTCTGATAATAAACGGATCAACACATTGTCTGCAGAATGAATCCTCATAGTGGCTGCATGCTCTGACTAGGAGTTTGATGTTGTTTATTAAGAGAAATGAAACTTAGCATTGCATTGCTGAGGTTCAATTTTTGTCAAATTGGCGACTTTAGTTCTTGATCTTCAGTCCTGATTGAGAAATATGTGAAGACAACCACCAAGTGAGCAGCATGCCTTCAGGCTCTGTCACTTACGCACCTTTTGACCATTAAAACGTTTCAAATCTGCTGATGCTCACTTACAGAATCCACTAAAAACGTTACAGCGGCACATTGCTGCATAAAGCATATACTGCATCCTCTTTATGGAAACAGGAGTCACAGTTGAGGCTAGTGAAGGACACCACTGGACACCTTCTTCCTCAAATAGCAATTTAATCCTTTCCTAGAAGAAGCCACTTTAATGTTCTGCAGCATCTTACTGGAAGATGAACTATGGAAGAGAATTAGAGAACAAGATCTTAGCTCTGATGAAAGTAAGATAAATTTAAATATGCAGTGCTGAAGAGCGGGTGTACAAGCAGTGCATATTTAAGGAAGAATTGGAGATTGTGTGGTGTTTCCTTAGAAGTAGAATAAATACAGGCAGTTTCTCTTTATCTTAGTTCCGGAAAAATTACATGTCAGACACGCTCAACATCAGAAGACCTTTGACCAGCTACTGGGTTTAGCAGGCAGATTTCTCTCCATTCTGAGTTCTACTTCTCTCCATTCTGTGCGATCACTTTTGCACTTTATACGTTTTAGAAATGCACTTCATGCTGAGGGTTGAATCGACTGTTAACCATGACCCGGTTGATTTATTTATTTTTTTCTTTTCAGTGATGTGCTTTCAAAGTGTAACTAACGTTAATACACTGTACATCACTTTATGACGTTACTTAGGCCCTGGACACACTATAAGATCTTTAAAGTGTTAAGCGTCTCGTAACATACCACATACCATGTGCACGGCAGGGACATTTCAGCCAAATGCAAGCGACCCAAGCTGTTTGTGCGCTGATTTGCAGTGGAAAAAATAAAATAGCATGAATCTAAAAATAAAAATAATAAATTACACTGACTGTCATTGACTGTAACACGACTTTGCACTCAGGGCCTATCATAACACTTTGCCCCGCAGCACCGGATACGGCTGCCCCTTCTGCACAGTGTGTACAGGTTAAGTGCAGAAAAAAGCGTTTCCTTGTGGTTCATTGTGTGCTGTGCTGTTAATTCACAGTCACTTTCACTTCAGCTTCAGGAAGGCCAGCACCCCACAGCCCCGTCTGCAACAAGAACTTAGCAGTGGAACAAAAAATTCAAGTTCAGCTAATTCCTTACTGTTCACTTGGCTCACAACTTAACCTGATCTCCTCCGTGAACGGAGCACGAAAAGAGGCAAGACTCCCTTCCTCACAACCTTCCATAGAGTCACCACTGAGAGTGCTGTTTACCCTCCAGCTATCAAACAGAACAAACTGCAGCATATTGAAAAGCTCTTTGTGACGTTCCAGCAGATGCTGAATGTTTGATTTCTGAAACATACAGTGACTGAGACCCAATCTTGCCAGCAACTTCAAAAACTTGTCACTGGGTGGAAAATTATTGCAAACTTAGCTTTAAATTCCATACATGGCAGGAGCAAGTGGCAGAATTTAAAGCTTGTTTACAGGCTGCATCTTACTCTTTCTACAGAACAGTACAGTGCACTGTCCAAGATATGAGGAACAGGCGAGTCAAAAATGAAAAAAAGTACAACAAACTAAAAAGTGTTCAGCCATTCTACTGGCATTCAGGATGTACAGTTGTCCAGGTTGATGCCATGTCGTTTGCCACATTCTTAAACCACAACAAAAATGGACATCAACACATTTTACCCAACTCAGCAGAAACAGGAAGGAAAACTTAGAAACTGCAGTGCAGTTGTTCTTTTTCTCTGAATCACTGACCACAGTCCAGATACAGCCACCCATATATCTGCAGCACAGGATTAGGATTGGGCAATGTCATGTGAGTTTAAGATTCCATATTCAAGTCCTACAGCACTAGCACCATTGGGTTACTGAATAAGACCCTTAACCCCAAGCTGCTCCTGGAAGACTGTCCCTGTCATCAGGAAATGGAAGACGCTCTGGATTAGGGTGTCTTAAATGAGATAAATATCCTCTCAGCAGGATAATTCACCTGGCCACACTGCAAAAAATGTTCAAGAATGATGTAAAAGGGAATTGACTGAGCTCAAGGTGTTGATTTGAACACCAAATTCTCAACAACTCAATGCATTCGAGCAGCTTTAGGACATGCTGGACAAACCAGTCCAGTTTATGTAAGCAGCCCCTCCCATCTTACAGGACGAAAGGGCTCGGATGCCGGCATATTAGTGTCAGATAACAGCAAAGCTCCAGGGTTCTTGTGGAGTTAATGTGTCTTGACAAGTCAGAATCTCTCAGGCAGCAGGAGATGGACCTACACAATATATTAGTTTTATAATAACTACCTGCCTAATTCTGGGCCTAATTCTGTGTTTGCAAGACAAACTCCCCTTACACGAAGAGCATCAGAAGTTATTACAACATTTAAACACAAGGCTATATACATTTGATCAAAATCTACAACATTGTGCCACTGTTAAAAAGTTTCTGAAGGCAAGTAGCAGCTCTGCACACCCAAAAGAGCTTTCTTTGAAGCAGGAAGGCCTTGCCAAATCCAATGTGCTATACTGGCTGAGGCAGGGGTGTGAACAGCAGAGCTCCATTTTTAGTACCAATCAGCTACATTCCATCCTTACAGTGTAATGAAGTGGCATCTTTGGCTTATTTGTCAGTGTGTGCGTTTTAAAGACGTTTTCATTGTACATATGCATGCTACTATATATATATATATATATATATATATATATATATATATATATAATGTAAATCAATCAATATTTGGTGCAGCCACCCTTTGCCCTTCAAAACAGCATCAATTCTTCTAGGTACACTTGCATGATTTTGAAGAACGGCTGGTAGGTTGTTCCAAACATCTTGGAGAACTAACCACAGATCTTCTGTGGATGTAGGCTTCCTCACATCCTTCTGTCTCTTCATGTAATCCAGACACACTGGATGATGTTGAGATCAGGGCTCTGTGGGGGCCAGAAGAACTGATGTTGGTTTGAAGGTAAAAGGTAGTAACACCAAATATTGATTTGATTTAGATTTTTCTTTTGTTCGCTCACTTTGCATTTAGTAAATTGATCAAAATAAACAATCATTATTTATATTTCTGAAAGCATTCTTTGCTTACACCATTTTTTCCACACCTGCCTAAAACATTTGCACAGCACTGTAGATATATAATCAAAATAAGTGACATCAAAGTTAGTGAATGCTGAAAGTATTATTTTTGGTACTGGAGCCAGGAGTTGATGATAGGATTTGGATATTAGATTTTAGCTCTAAAAACTAGAGATAGGCTGATTAATTGTTTGCTGATGTGTTGTAATATAATGATATTGTAATATAATGATAATAAAATCAGTATAGTGGTGTTATATCCATTTGTGGTTCATCTCATTCTCTCTTGGGGACTCTCAACCCCATCACTGCGAAAGGGTCCTGTCAATGAAACGTCTGCATTTTATGATTTTGCTGCATTTGTGACCATTTAAAAGCAAGCGAAGTGTAAGTGACTATCAGGTACCTTGCCTTGCTCAAGAATATCTGGGATTTGAACCCATGAGCTTCGGATCCTGCGGCCAACTCCCTAGCCACTAGGCCATCGCTGTCCCTGAATAAATCCTACACTTCTGTATAAACTACAGACCAGGTGGATCTAGTTTCAGTTTCTATATTCTAACAACATTCTTTCGTTGGCCTCTGTTGAACAACGGCAGATGAAAAACATCCAAGCTCGGCACGGACCCAAAATTCCTTTATTGTTTTATGCTAAAGTGCTATAAAAGAGCACTGGTATCAAATCAGTCCTCTGTACAAGCTGACAGCCTAAACCCAGATGTCAGAACTGGTATCGGGACAGAAGAAGCTGGATTGATGCATCCCCAGTCACAATTCTCCAAAATAATTATGGGAGCCTTTCTGAAACATCTGGTTTCAGAATTCTGAAAAAAGTGACACATTGCAGCTTTCCGATGTCAGTACAGCACAGGCCACTGGGATAATGCTCAACAAACACTCATGAACACATCACGGAGTAATAAACGATTTCTTCATCTAACGCTAGCTACGTCATGCATAATGCGCATTTGAATTCGATTAAAAATAAGCTATTAAGTTGTTCATTAGGCCACTAGGCTAACTCTTCCTAATTGTCCAGAGAAAATCGCAGGCATCCATCTTGTTTTTAAAGAAGCAGGGGATGCTTTCTCTCTCAGTTGATTGACATGCTGCTTCAGACACATTACACATCCTTCAAAAACCAGCGCAAGAGTCAGAACTCATCCGTCTGCGACCTTAATATTGTTGACAATGATTGACTGCGTTGCATTAATGGGAACTATTCCTTTACTCTTTAAACTCAATTCTCAACTCAAACTGGAACAAAAAAAAAAAAAAAAAAAGTTAAAAAGTTCTGGCGAGTACCAAAAGAGAAGACTTTCACTAACCTAAAACACAGGATTAAGAGCTTCTCTGTTTCCCACATGTGCAACAGCCCAACAACTTTCTAAGTAGAGTGGAAAGAAGATGAGAGAAGGATCTAGGCCAGCATTCTATTTTTAAGAACAGACTAGACCCGAACAGTTAGGACACCACACATGCATTCATCATCAGAATCCTCCTTTATCTTCTTTCTTTTTCTCTTTAGTGTCAGGCACTTGTGGATGTCACAACATACACTCTCAACAACAAGGCTTCCTAGATAGCACTTGACTCAAGGGGGGGAGGGGGTAGTTAGTAAGGGCTTTCATGTAAATCGGTCGAATGACGAGATAACATAATTAGAAAAACGCAAGAGTAGCACAAGAGCTCAATTTCAAACACTGGTAACTGAAATCAACTCCATTCATTACAGCAAGTCCTGAACTCGGTGGCAACCACACGTTAGTTGAAGTTTCTATTTCAAAAATAAACAAAGTCATAAAAAGATGTGTGCCTGTGTGTTTATTTATAGTTTGGTAGGATATTTAAACAATGATAATTGTTCTTTCCAATTCTGCCTTCTCACACCACCACAGTGGATTTTTAAATTGATGCATGTTTCACAAGGCAGGAAACTGCACTGGACGATGGCCATGGGTTCCGGACCTCGGGCAGTCATTGACAGCAGAGCAACGTTAATCCAAGTATTTATGTTTGAAATTATGCTAATGACTATTACTTCTGAGCCTCTGACTAAGTGAAAGTGACTTGTCATTTTGAAACACAGCACAGCATGCAGTGAAACAACGAAACTACACCTCTTCATTTGACCCGCGCACACACGTGCAGCAGGGGGCAGCTACTGAAAGCGCCCGGAGAGCAGTGATGGTGACGGTACCTTGCTCAAAGGTACTTCAGGGCAACCTACTGGTCCTGGATTCAAACCCACGACGCTCTAATCCTGGGACCAAGTCCCTAACCACTAGGCCACCGCTGCCCCGAATATATGCAGAAATCCAGATTTCAATACCTTTGTAAGACCCCTTAAAAGGACCTAACTGCACATTTGCAGAATGTTTACACTTTTTCTTTCAATCTACCTGCAAGTTAAAACAACCTAGAACGCCATTTTAAATGCTTCTAGCATTACAGCCATACCCCGGAGATTGTGCACATTAGTATACAGAGCATCAGGTGTTGCTTCTGCTTGCTTTTAAAGTGTTAGCACATTGTTTTGACGAGAAAGAAAACCCCAAAACCAACATCCTGTCTGCAGATTTAAAAACACTAAAGAACAAGACTGAACATCACAATGTGTCAGAGTGTTCATTCTCAGACGGCACAGTACGAGTCTAATCTGACCCTGTTTTAAGCCAGCAACTCGCTCTTAAGATGAAGAGATAAAAAAAAAAAAAAAGACTAAATAAGACCAAAGAGGAGATCAGCATTTCCACCTAAGTCTACAACCCATGTGCTCTTAATACTGTTTTAGCTTTAACCATTTCGTGTGAGTTTAAGTTCCAGAGTAGTGGCAATAACTCTAGAGAGAAGACCTGGTCAAATGTGTTTGCCTTCTTGGACTTAAAAAGCAGATCCGTTGGAATAACGACTACGTTCGTTTAGTTTGCTTACTTTAGGCCGATGTGAATGATGCGGATAAAAACATCTTATCAGGGGCCAAAATGAGCAACTAACACTCGCCAAATAAGTTTTATTTATTAAGTAAATAAAAATAAGAGGGCGAAGCCACCTTGTGACAAAATCTCTACAGCACATAAGTTGATTGGCTCCATAATTCTACGAATGACCCTCAGCGTTCACCATCGCTTCAGCGTAACACAAGACATGCAGTGTCGTTTCCGAACAGCAAGGGAAATGCGTCTAACTAAACTTAACTGTAAGAGTCCACCGCTAAGACAATCTGCATGTATGTGGTGGCACTTCCCCAAGTACAGCAAAAAAGGATGCGGTAGTAATCACCAAGCCACTTCATCAAAACAAATATTTAATAGTTTTTAAGGCTGGCTAATTAAGGCAAAAAGACCAACAACAGCCCTAATTCAAGCACTGAACTTTCCCTTCACCCCACCATGAGTTAAAGCCAGTTCCCTGACATACCAACCAATCAGATGCACTAGCTACTGTTCCTGCTGCACCAAATGATCCTTTAAAAACCTCTGCATTCTGGGCCTCATTGTCATAACCATCTTTTTTCATTATCCTCAGTTCATTATTTCTCTCCAGCTGAGATTAACTCTGGAGTTAAGCTCCATATGCTTCTTTGAAGCACATGCGAAGATTCCCTTCTGCAAAGAAAGTGTCTTTCGACTACTCCTGGCTAAATCCCAAATATAAGGAATGTTTGGGCCTGCAGAGGAAAGCCAAGAGCAAGATGAAAGTAAATGCATTTTATTTTTAAGAGTTCCTGATAAGCCTGCACCACAGTCAGCCAAAATATCTCTCCAAACATAGGAAGCGTTATCAATCATCCAAGTATTCTCTACCATGTCAAGCTCCAACTTTGTGCTTTTTACAAACACTGCAATAATGACTGTTTTTGCAATTGATCAAAGTTCAAGAAGTTTTAAAAACACTTATTCTGTTCGCCAGCAGGGCAAACAGTTCAATACCATGACGTCCAGTTCTAACTTCCAGTTCTAGCTCCCATTCAATCACTATCACAGTAAAAATATGATCATTATTTGACTCCACACATCAAATAATATTGTCCAGTTGCTAGTTTGCCATTACATAATGCATTGCAAGAGAATATTGTTGAATATTTTCAAAAGCATAAAAATATTAAAAAGCATTAAGAATATTTTTAAAAGGTTTAGCAATGGAAATAGATACATGGAAATAAGTAAAAGACTCTCTTTTTACTTCCATTCCACCTAAAATCTTAGACTTCCATTACTTTGCAGGTAAATTAGCCCTGTGCCTCTACTGTGGAATGAATGTCAGATGCATTTCCGATGGCTTGGCTGATGATCTCCAGGTTTGAGCTCAAGGTCAGAGTTCAATGAAAAGTAAGAGTGGACAGTGCAAGCCTAAACATCACTCTTTTACAACCCTCTATCTATAGGTAAAGCCCCTTTAAAGTCTTTCTGCATGCACAGCCATCCTGACCTACATTCTCAACCGAGATGAAGGTCCAGGTTAAGTGCACTCAGAACAACTGGCTCAGTTTCCCCATCAAAGAGTGCTTCACATTGCAGTGTGGTTCTAGATAACCCAGCTAAGTACATTAATGCAGGCTTTCGTTAATCAACAGCATAATCATATTTTAAGGGGACCACAAGTTTGGTCCTTGGTGATTTCATAGCAGATCCCAGCCAATCCCATGCAATCGAGCTTATCTATCAAAATAATGTATGGCTTTTAATACTGATTTAAAAATGATAACTACGAAATGAAACATTTGGTAAGCTTTAAAGCACAACCTATATCTTTTCCTATCCTTAAAGGTTATTAAATTCAAGAGAATATTTGAAAATGAAAATGTGACCCTATGCATAGAGCTAAGCCAACAAAAATTAGATTTTTTTTATTATTATTATTTTTTTTTTTATATAGTTTCCAAATACTGATAGCTATTCAATATAAATTAAGTTTGCTAACAAATTATATCGTAATTAAGGTCTAATAAAATAAAAAAATAATAATAAAAAAAACAAAGCTTGCAAACACCAGAAACAAGTGCAAGGCATTCAAATAAACTGCTTATCCAGTCCAAAGAAAATAGACAACATTAAAGCTTACGGTACAAAAATAAAATGTTTTGGCATTAAAAAACCACTATGAAACTGGCCAAGCCATAATTGCTTGCAAGTATGTCAAGTCTCCAAGGGCAAAACGAGTTGTGCTCTTTGGGTGATGAGAGACTTGGTTGACTGTGGTGAGCTCGTTCAGGAGAGCAGCTGAGGCTTCTGGGCCATGCACTCTGCCCTTGGGCCGCTACGCGGTGGCAGCTAGCATGTCTTCCCTGATACTAAATCAGGCAGTGGGCTGACACAGACAGAGCCTAAAGCTAACTGCCACAGCGTGCTTTCCTCCTATTAGCAAGAGCAGCGCTAACATTAGTGGACACTTTCATGCTTCAAGCATAAGTGTGCCCAAGGATGGCACGAATCCCACCCCCAAACACTGAGCAACAAATCTAAGACCATCGCACCCCATAGTAAATGGGGTGCTAAAGTGAGCATTTAAATTTCATAAATGTCATATTTTTGTATCTTCTATGTTCACTGTTAACCTCCTAAACTACAGACTTATCATCGGTTCTTCCGGATGCTCTGGTTTCCTCCCACCGTCCAAAGACATGAACATCAGGTGGACTGGAGATGCTAAATGACCCCCTAGGTATGAGTGTGTTTGTGTCTGCCAAGCGATGGACTGGTGACCGGTTTCTTCACCTTTAGACCTGTGAGAACAGAGATTGGCTCCAGCAAGCAGCAAAGAAAATGAGCGAGTGTAACCTTATCCCAAAGCCTTAAACTGTTTGCTCATCCCTCACTTTAAGATCCCCCTTTATTACAGTATTTATAGGAAGTGCACCCCTGGAACTTGGTTTGTAACAATAAAACCAGACAGTAACTGTCCGGAGATGCAGGATGATAAGATGCAGGAATGCTGGCCATTTATTCAAACAGCATGCAAAACACAAGGCTCAGAGCAAGAAGTGAAACCAAGACTCTTTAACTGCTTCCAATACACAAAGTAACTGTAAGGCCCAATGGCCTTCTGTACATCACCATCAGGCGCTCAGGTCTTTGTGGTTTCAGCTAACAATATGAGACCTGACCATATGATTTAGTGACATCCTGGCAAGCACTGAATCCAGTTTCCCAGATCAAGATGGCTGACCGAAGTCCAAAAAAGTGGAGCAATACTGTGCTGACCACTGATCTAAACACGTGTAAACAAAATAAATTCAGAGGCTAAAGCTCTTGACCTCCAACCCCTTGGCAACAGCCCAAGACTCTTCCATGCAGATCTCCCAAGGCTGCACCCATGTGTCACGAGGTCAGACCCGATCATGTCTCGGGACAGACCAGATGATGCTTTATTTTTTTGTCTGCTGTTGGCCTAAACTGAACAGAAGGGATCTTAATAAGGATGCCTACCAGGGAAATGTGTACGCATACAGCTGTTTACACTGCACAGCTGCAAGCCTAATGCATCGCGCTGTGCTATTAGCGGATATGACGGATTATGACCCCCCACTTACACACTCCCAGAACCCCTCGGACTAAGCAGATATCCAGCATGGCAACATGACCCGCCGATCCATTACTCTCTCACTCCAACATACACAGACACACATTTGCACTATCCCGCTTCGTTATTTGCTGTCCTCATTTCACACAGTCTTTTTCCTTGTTGACAGACCCTGCTGTGTGTGTGTGTGTGTGTGTGTGTGTGTGTGTGTGTGTGTGTGTGTGTGTGTGTGCGCATGCTTGGTTTGAATAGCAATATTTAGTTACAGTATAACACTGTCTAGTCCCTGCTTGGTCCCTAGAGTGGCACAAAGAACAACTTGTCTGTGTTTGTGTGTGCGCATGTTACAGAGTGCACATCTGTCCAGCTCTGAGCATGGGGGAAAAAAAAACACAGTAAAGCTAACATTATGTCTTATATGCCTTTGTTGTAATTATTCTTGTCTCTCACTGCTGCTGTTTTTCAACCTTGCATCCCCAATTGGCTACTTTATAAAGACGGTAAAGTATGTTTGTGAAAGTCACAATTCACAAATTCACTCATTTGTAGAGCCGCTTATCCTGAGTAGGGTCGCAGGCAGTGCTGCAGCCTATCCCAGGTTTCACAGGAGGAGGAAACACCCAGGACAGGTGAAAGTGAAAAGTGAAAGTGACTATTCTTGTCATTGCGAGGTCACAGCACAGCACTCAGTGAACCACAACGAAATTGGACCTCTGCATTTAACCCATGCCAGCACCGTGCAGCATTGGGCAGCTCTGAAACTGCCCGGGGAGCAGTGACGGGGACGGTACCTTGCTCAAGGGTACCTCAGGGCAACCTACTGATGAGGGAATCGAACCCATCTTCCGATCCGGGGCAACTCCCTAACCACTAGGCCAGCGCTGCCCCAGTCCCCCCACTTCATCGTAGGGCAGACATGATAACTACAAAAGATTCCCATTGTTGGGGCAGTGGTGGCCTAGTGGTTAGGGAGTTGGCCCCAGGACCAGAAGGTCATGGGTTCTAATCCCAGACCAGTAGGTTGCCCTGAGGTACCCTTGAGCAAGGTACCGTCCCCGTCATTTAATTGTAGTTCACTGTGTGCTGTGCACTTACAATGACAAGAAAAGTTACTTTCACTTTCAAACACAGATAAACACACACACACACATACACACCTTGGAGTAATTTAGCATCTCCAATCCACCTGAAGTTCATGGCTTTGGCTGCTCCATAAATAACTTATTATTTAGAGGTTTATTACAATTATTATTTAAAATTGTTTCATGTTTATCATTGGGTTTTATAGTAAAATGCATGCCACTTAAAGTCAGGAACCCCAAAATGTACGTCTCTCAACTGGTGTTGGTTCTGCTTGAACCATCAACAAAGATACTTTGTCTTTCTCTCTAAAACAGAACTGTGTGTGCAGCACATCCTCAGCATTGACCTTTTCTCTGCTGTTTCCACAGCCGGCTGCTCTCCGGGGACTGCGTCAGGATGGAAGAACCGTAGAGGTGCCAAGAAGAAGGGGCGGAGGATTGTGTGTTAGTGAGGAATGATCTTTGACAGAGCTATATCTGACCAGCCTGATTCACTAGGCCATGCGCTTCCCTCTGTGTTCTACTTACTGTTCACACGTCTGGAAGGGGGTCAAGGTGGCCTCTATAAACAAGTGAATCATACCGACATGCCACCAACGGGGAATTCGGGTAGTCAGAAGAGTTTTATGAGTCACAGCGCTTCTAAATAATGCAGCCACTAAATAATTCATCTGGCCTTAGCAAGTGAAAAGCATAAATAGGATCTCAAAAGGCCTACGTCTCTATGCATGATCCAAACGGATGCATCTCAAACAATACATGTTCCTTAATTTGGCTTAATTGTGGGCTGATGCATTTCCTTGGCTTTCTAAAGCAAAATGCCCCATCCATGACAGCAACAGCAAAAACATTAAAAAAATAAAAAAATAAAAAAAATAAAATATATAAATAAAAACAGCAAAACAGTCACAGCAGGGGAACGGAAATGTTGTATAAATCAGGTCTGTGGCTGGAGGTAACGGTCCAGAAGAACGCACAATAAAAGCCGCACACCTATCAATAATTCAGCGTTTTATATCTGTCCCTGTGGCCAGAACTGCTGCCAGGTTAGGTAAGAGGCTCAAAATAGCAGAGTACAGCCTCATCACAGAAAACACCCCAGTACAAAAAAAAAAGAAAAGAGCGAAAGCGAGAGAGAGAGAGAGAGAGAGAGAGAGAGAGAAAAAGGTGGTAAGGGTAAAAGAATACAGAGAGAAAGGAAAGCAAAAAGACATTGTACGATGTGAGGCCAATATGTGCTTTCTAAAGATATAAAGCTAAAAAAGAAAGGGATAGAAAAAGAGAAAAAGAGGAATAGAATAAAAGGAATACAGTGAGAAATAGGTACATGAAAAGCAGAAGCGGTATGGAAAGAAATTTTTAAAGGGCTAGGTATAAAATAAGGATAGAGAGTATTGATAAAAAGGGGGAAGGAAAAAAGACAGAGAGAGAGAGAGAGAGAGGGAGGGAGAGAGAGAGCGCGAGACTGAATAATTCACTTCATTCATGATGCATCAGCTGCTTCTGTAAACCGTCTTCGCTCTATCCCGGCAGCACTGCCACAAAAATATGAGCTTGTACAACACGCCTAAAATAGAGCTGCAGTAAAATATTCAGCCTCCCCTGCTTTGCTGGACATAACTGAACATGAGCAGGTCCTGACTGATCATCACCACAACATCCAGTCTTCAGTCACGCAATAACGAAAGCCCTAAAAAACACAGCCTCACCAACTCGCAAACCGCACACACCTCTATTAACCCCAGTTCTGGAAAAGGGCTTAGATCTAGAGAGGACCGTGGGATTGGCCATCAAGTCTAAATCAGAGCTTTACCTCCATCAGTCTAGAATAAAACTCCACGCTGATTTAAAGCGTCACTGAGCTAAATGAAAAACCCCAGAGCGGATTCTTTGCAGTTTACAGACCCGCTGCCTACAGTGGTGCTTGTGCGCTTCATATACAGATCGCTCGTCCCTGTGACGTGACTAAGCACACCAAGTGATCTACACATCAACTCACCAGTCGAACTCAAACGTCAGATCTTTTAATTCATTTACACACTAATTTAAGTGCTATTTCTCCATTGTCCAAAATGCACCAGTAGTAGAAAGAAGCTTTTTCACGGTCATGTAAAAGTGAAAGTGAAAGTGACAACCCTTGTCATTGTGAGGTCACAGCATACGTGAACCACAACGAAATTGTACCTCTGCATTTAACCCATGCACACAAACACCGCGCAGCAGTGGGCAGCTTTTGAAAGCGCCGGGGAGCAGTGATGGGGACGGTACCTTGCTCAAGGGTACCTCAGGGCAACCTACTTTTGAGGGAGTCAAACCCACAATCTTCCGATGCGGGGCCAACTCCCTAACCACTAGGCCACCGTTGCCCCAGGGATTATATTCCAAGCTGTTTGCAGTACGTAACCCATGGATCTGTAGTCAAAATCCCGGCCGAATGTCCACAGTCTGTACCTACAGGAAAGGAGCAGAAACGGGAAGGTCGTACAACCCTCTTTATTCTACAACTGAGGAAAAGTTCCTGAATGAACGGCTTTGTCACGCCTTACAGGTGGAATTAATGAAGCATCACTTTTCCTTTATAATCATTTAGCTCCACTCAGACCAGTTCCTGCATGTTGTTAGAGCACAGCAGATTAAAGCAAAGAAAAAAAAATAAAAATCCACATTGGTATCATTTCCCAATCACCTCTTGTGCGGACAACCTTTGAAATGTTTGCTGTCAACACTTTTCTGCTTCGTTTCTGCAGCAGAGTTATGTTCCCCCCAACAATTCCCATACGAATACATTTGGCCACTATATTATTCACCAAAGAGGCCTTCCCCCAAAAACAGGCCATCAGGACAAGTGGCTCTCAGTAGCAGGAGTGTGAGGATCCTCGGACACCGCTTTGCGTGTGTTCATTCGTTCTCTTTTCACAGAAATCCCCCCAACAGATCACCACTTATCCGGGCCATGAAAGGGATTAACGCAAATCAACAAGATCCTAATCTACTCAGTTGCATAAAGAATTCATCACAAGATGCTTCTGGAAATCTGCCTCTGCATGCATCTGCTTTCAGCTGCTGCTGGTGTCTAGCCCATTGCGTGGGCAAAGAACAGGAATGTGCCTTTTAAAAAGTATAGTACCGTAAATAAATAACAGCATTGGAAGAGCCCAATGAGGAAAGCGTATTATGTTTTTTAGAACGCAATGAAAAAACAAAGCTGTTAGAGTTCGTTATCTGTGCTAACGTTCAGAGCTGCTGTGAGCAGTAAAAAAGCAGTAAGGAAAAGTGCATCTCTCTTATCTTAAGAGAAAATCTTTTTCTGGTTGGCTCTTTTAATCATTTGCTGGTGCAGTAATCTGGAGGGATGAGTTGAAAAGTGAAAGTGAAAGGGACTGTTTCTCTCATCGTGAAAAACACGGCACAGCACGCGGTGGACTGCGCGAAATGTTCACCCGTACACACACGCGATTTAAAGCTGATGATGATGGGGACAGTACCTTGAGGCCACTTACTGGTCTGGGATTCGAACCCATGACCTTCCGATCTTGGGGCCAATTCCCAAACCACTAGGCCATCGTTGCCCTAAGTTAATTTAGGTTCAGTGCATTGCTCTCGGTTTATTGTTTATAAGCTGCTAAAAAGAATGAATAAATCGATCAACAGATTCATATAAATGAAAGTCTAAGTCTAGACAGCCATCGATTAGAACTGCAACGCCGAAGGCTTTCAATGCACCTGAAAATGAACGCGGAAGCCTTTGATGTCTTTTTCTCCACTGTGGGATGTGAGTAGGTGATCTCTCACACTCCCAGTCTGTGATGAGAGCCATTTCAGTTACACATGTGACTCACTGAGGAAAGAGCTTTATCACTGAGCATCAGTAATTCTTTCCCTCGCTGCTTCCTCTCTGGATCCAACTGCCTGCATCTGATGTCGTGTAACAATTCAATAAAGACTTGCTTGGAGCACTGGAACAGAATTAGAAACCTGGTGGGAGGTCTTTGTAAGCAAACAGCACTGAAATGTCAACACTTGAAGACAACCATCGCACAGGCGATTCCCGAACAGGTCAGTGCCGCAAGCGTCTGCCAGCATTTACAGCAGGGAAAGGACGCACCAGAATCACTGAACAGAACATACCTCCAGGTCTAGAACGTAGATGCCATAACACCACTTTCTTTACTCCTAAAGGCTGCCATGATCCTGAAATGATAGCTGACAAATAGGATTCAGGTCATTTATTGCAATTAATGATATCATTGCCTTCTTTTCACAGCATGCAATTACCGCAGTACAAGCCTAATGTCTTCAGTTCTCTCACTTGTCTTCTCTGAGCTGCTGTTGCGCTCTGTATATCATGAACGTCAAAATGATATCATTTTTTTCAAATATGATGCCAAATGGTCATGTTCCTTTCTAGAAACAGCAGAATATTCCCTAACAAATAACATTTTTAATTGCATAATAAATGAGGCAGCATCAGGCAAAATTGAAGAAAAAAAGAAAAAAGTAAAAACTCCAATGATTTGTCTTCATTTTTGCAATTAAAATAAATCAGGACTGACAACGTGTAATGCAGTGAGTGAATAACTACAGAAAAATGATGTGATTAATAACAAGAAGTTATTTTAATCATTTGACAGACCCCTAGTGCTGCTGCTGTTAATAATAATTAATAATAGCGATAATAATATCAGCATCTCTGGGGATGATGTAAAACTACTATTCTGCATTGTAGCTGAGCGTCCACACCAATGTGGCGTCACGTGTCCTTTGAGGGCTCCAGATTTGGTCCACTCTGACTAGCATGTGCCACACACTCACGAGGGAGTTGTCGAGCTCTGCAGTTGCCTGGGTGACAGAGACGACCATCTGCGAGGCGGCCGAGACAGAGGGAGTGAGTCACAAATGAAGAACACCAATGTGCTTCGTACACACACACACACACACCTACAGAACTCTGTTAAGAAATGCACAGGCGGTAAATAAACACAAAGGAGTGATTGTGCAACCAAAAAGGAAAGAAACGCAAGAAGCCTGCAATATCTGGCAATTATCTTACGAGGATACTCAAATCCCCCGCGAGTGGCTGTGGAAGAAGAGCGTCATTATCTATGCACATTCACTCAGTCAAACTCAAACAATCAGATCGTGTCCCTGTTTCAAATATCTTCCATCATTCCGCCATAATCTTTCCTTCAGCTTTCCTCTCATCCATCCTCACGCACATCTTCTAAGCCTGACGCTGCGCCATTTCGCCCTGGCAATGCAAGACTCTGAGTTTACCGCCCACTAGCGACACGTGATGAGCTCCATGCCTTTGAGTCAGACAGCTGAACTGCAAACAGGCCCACATGATTCAATGGAGGAAATTTCGCCTTTACAGGAATCAACAGGGAGCTGGAGGACAAAGACGACAGGCGAGAGGAGGGAGGCGATGTGAATAGAACAGTCAGCACCCAGAGTTCCTAAAATTGACCCAGATATTTTGATCTACTGGGCAAAAAAAAAAAATTGTAAAAAAAGGAGGATAAAATGCATATTTTAAACCAATTCTGGCAGCAGTGGCCCAGTGGTTAGGGGTGAGTTGGCCCCAGGATTGTAAAATCATGGATTCAAATCCTAGACCAGTAGGCTGCCCTGAGGTACCTTTGAGCAAGGTACCGCCCCCATCACTGCTTCTCGGGTGTTTTCAATAGCTGCATGTTTTGCGGTTTTTATCTGCATGCACGATATTTCTTCATTCATGCAACTGCTATGTTTTAAGTTTTAAGGCTCAAAACCACCTGACCTGGCTTTCTTACAACCAATACTTCCCAGCTCCCAAATAAAGCTCAAATAAACAAACTTAACTCCACTTCCTGTTTAGTCAACACATTTACATTTAATACCAGTTTAATGCAGTTTCTCAAAAAGTGATTTTGCCCAAACCCAACACACTCATTACAAACCGTATGTTTTCATGTCATCATGACGATTGTATGTATGTAACGATTGTGAAAATCCAATAAAGCACATGCAACCGAGAGTCCTCATTGGTCACGAATGCAGCAAACTTGGACTCTTTGTGCGTTTCCCTCGAGGAATGTTGGGAAAGGGGAGGACGAAGCCACACCACACCACTACACATGCGCACACGGTTTGGCCAAACACAGATAAAGCAGAACTGGCAGACTCTCCACTTTCACTCTCCACTCCAGCCTGACATTTGGGAACATGTAGGCAAGAGCCAATGAGCCCAACTATCCTCATGATACCATGACAACAAGATGCCGCCAGGCTGTACCTGCTGTATCTGCTACCTGTCCCGCCAGAGGCTGTTCTCCACAGCGGGAGACATTAGTGCAAAATGATCTGCGCCTTCTGTAAATTCCTGTTTTAATACACTTTTGGAGAGAATATTTGTTTGGCACATTCCTGATGTGAAGCTGAAAGCGGTTAATGTGAATACAGTACGGGTCAGGTACAGTTCATTTTCTTAATAAGTCTCTTCATAGATATTTTGATTTACTTTTAAATAAACTGGCCTTTTTTAGTAGAAGTGTAGAGTTTAAGTAGAATTGACAGATTTTGCAAATGACATACTTTGTTCAGTGAAACAGTTTATTTTTTTGTCTTTTACCCTTGCTGTACTAAAACCATAAGGAACCATCAAGTTAAATGAAAGTGGCAACTTGTCATTGTGAAACAACACACAGTGAACCGCAACGAAGTACAGCCTTTAACCCACACACACACACACCACACACATGCAGCGGGGGAGGGGGCAGCTTTTTAAAGCACCCAGGGAGCAGTGATGGGGACGGTACCTTGTTCAAGGGTACCTCAGGGCCAACTACTGGTCTGGGGCATAATCCCTAAGCACTAGGCCACTGCTGCCCTGATTAAAAAATCCAAGGTGCATATCAAACCGGCTTTTCTGCTTACTGTTAAACCCCTGATTACGGGAGCAACTAACTAACAGGACAAATGTCAAACGGCTGAAATGAACTATGGAGTTCTGTCAGGTCACTCCAGGCCGTATTAAAGTGTATGAATCCAGTGCCTATATCACCTTACTGTTCAACCATAACCGCCACTTTGTGGAAGAACATCTTGCCCTAATGTCACAGATCATAAATTAATGTCCAACTTCTAACTTAATCACACCCCTGTCAGCTTGTGTAAAGACCCCATGGAGTGAGCGTGAAAAGACAGAAAAGAGCAATGAATGTAGCATTGTACGGGTTGGAAGTGGGGCTGTGAGGTCTATTTTCAGATCTGCAGCTTCTCTGACTCGGAGTGTCGTGAGTGCTGTTAAACACAGTTATAGGATGTAAGGATTGGTGTTTAGTAAGACCACAAGTGCTTTATATCGATTGACTGAACCAAAACAAAAGTCCAGCTTCGGATGCGCACGCCACAGCAGTTGTGGTCGTTGAGCAATTAACACAATTCTCCACCCAGGTCATTCACACAGGGCTCTCCGGGATCTGAGGGTGCTGAGACATCTCACACACACAGCTTGGTTCTCTGGCAGACAGCAAGACCAGGACTGCTGAGCAGACCAGAGGACAGCTGGGAATCCTGGCCTAAAGCCAGCCTACCCTTCATCATAGCTTAGTCGCTGCCATCCAGACCGACCTCTGGACCTGCATGGGGAACGCAACCAAGCGCAGAGCTCTGTTTCGTTAGGGGGCGTGTACGAATGAATGTATGTATACGACTAAACACATGGTGTACGTATAAGAGATGTAAAAAAAAACAATAACCGACTGCCACAGCTAAAGTCATATTTTAGCACAGAGAGCAATTAAACTGAAGCTCATTTTGCACTTCTATATAGAGATAGTACATTTAACACAAGCTGCTTTCATGTTTAAAAGGTAGGAAGTAAAAGAAATTATGACATAATTCACGACCGTGTGCTTTTACTGTTTGATTTTTTTTTTTTTTCCAATTTACAAACGTATAATCTACTAACAAACAGAGCAGCAGGCCCACAGTGTGGATATTGGGAAGCCTTAATTTCAATTCCAGTGTGTACTAAAGAAAACAAGGTAAATAACGGAAGGAACTTCAGTTTTGAGTGTCGGTTCCTTCCTTTAACAAGGCAGTGACACGGTATCCTGTTGGGCAAGCCCATGGGCTCACCGCAGAGGCTATTTTAAACTCTCCACCATCTCAAGATCTTTTCCTCTATTGTTACAAACACCCCACTCAAAAACGAAAACAGACGACAGATAGGAAGTTCATGCTGTTGTGACTGGAATAAGTAAGTAGTCTAAATGACACATGCTGATATAATGGCTGATAACACACCGTGTTGGAACAGTGCTGGAAAATAAACCTCTTTCTGCGCATGACATTAAGTGAATAGTGATGCCCGTCACCGAGTCACATGGCCATATTTGAGCCAGCAATACAACTGCTTTATTATTCAGGCATTCGATAATCTGTGCAAGGTGTATTTATGATGAGAGCGTAACTCACGGCGCTAAGTAACAGGAAAACTAGGCCTTAGATGACCTGTAGACTTGTACGAATGTACCAAAACATCATAAAGATGACAAAAAATGAGAGGCTCATTAGTATTTACAACATATGGACTTTCCATCAGCCTGAGATCAGGCGTTTGTCCACGTTTCTGTGCTGTGAGCAGGAGGCAGGGCAAGGGTGGGGTAAACTTATTTGTTGCATGTTTGTGCAAAGACATCAGTTCAATATTATCAGTTCATAATAATGTAGAAGATTATTAGTCATAGCCACTAATGGGCCACTCAGAACGCAAAGAAAACGGATCATTTTCTCTCAAGCGGGTCACCAGTGTGGGCCTTATTTCCAGGAGGATTTGATCCCTGATGCTGCCTCAGCCTCCCGTCACATTCGCAGCCCAAGAATGTATCGTTTGTTTCGCTCTCTTTAGGTAGGGATTATGGCTGCCATCTCTCTGCATCCCTCGGCACAGTGCAAGCCAAAGCTGATGTAACTGAATTGGAGGTTAACGTGTTGAGCTGTCCGACGACATGGCGGTTCGAGTGATGCTTTACATGAACAAGAGGATACATATGCTGGCATTCAGCCTGCCAGCTTGTGCGCATCATCTGTTACAGGAGCATCCAGCTAGTAGCAGGTGAAACTAGCCATGACGTAACTGTGGATTAAAATAATATTAATACACTAAATTAAATTTGCTGTTCTATCCAAATCCTATCCAAATTTGCACCGCTGGGGCAGCGGTGGCCTAGCGGTTAGGGTGTTCGCCGCATGATCGGAGGATCGGGGGTTCAAACCCCTTCCCAATAGGTTGCCCTGAGGTACCCTTGAGCAAGGTACCGTCCCCATCACTGCTCCCCGGGCGCTTTCAATAGCTGCCCACTGCTGCACGGGTTTGAGTGTGCATGGGTAAAATGCAGAGGTCGGGGCAGCGGTGGCCTAGTGGTTAGGGAGTTGGCCCCGCATCGGAAGATTGTGGGTTCAATTCCCTCAAAAAGTAGGTTGCCCTGAGGTACCCCTGAGCAAGGTACCGTCCCCGTCACTGCTCCCCGGGCGCTTTCAATAGCTGCCCACTGCTGCACGTGTGTGTATGGGTTAAATGCAGAGGTCCAATTTCGTTGTGGTTCATGTGTGCTGTGCCGTGACCTCGCAATGACAAGGGTTTTCACTTTCACTTTCACTTTTTCACTTAAATACAGAGACAGTGGAATGTAATTCCTGGGGTGAACCATAAGTGTGGTCTGTACAGATATCAAAGTGATCAAAAAATATTTATTTAACTCAAAGTTGTAGTTTAGTGCATACATTCAATGTAGCCAAAATTTTCATGATAATGAATACAAATATAATTTTAAGTTCGTCTTTTAGTGTCGTTTAAAACTTAGTTGGATCAGCATTGCATTAAAGGTCACATAGTATGGAAACTAGTAGACAATCAGTCAAATACTGCTTTCCTGAGCCATGGCAATGGATTAGCAAATCGTGTTGATCACTAACAGGATACTAAGGAAAGGTTTACAGGACGGTAGTGAAACCAGCTATGCTACACGGTTTGGAAACATAGATCGGCAGCAGAGACGAAAAGACAGCAGAGCTGGAGGTGGAAAAGAATTAAAGATGGGAGCGTTGGGAGTGCCGACAGGATTAGAAATGAGCATATTAGTGCAGCTCAGGTTGGACGTTTTGGAGACATAGAGAAGCAAGATTGTGTTGGTTTGGACATGTCCAGAGGAGAGATGAGGAGTAGTGGGAGAAGGAAGCTGAGGATGGAGCTACTAGGAAAGTGTAAAAGAGGAAGACCAAAGAGGAGGTTTATGGATATGGTGAAGGGACATGCAGACAGTTGGCTTGAAAGAGGACAATGCAGAGGACCGGAAGAAATGGAGACGGTTGATTGGCTGTGATGAGCCCTAAACGGGAGCAGCCGAAAGAGGAAGAGGAAGAAGAATTAGTGGGGCAGAAAGCAACTGCGGCATGTTAATGCTATGAGACTTTGAGTCCCTGGTTCAAGTGTCTTCCTCTTTGTCCTCAGAGTAAAATCGTCCTTGAAGAGTATCGACATTGTTGAGATAGAGCTGAAAAGCTGAAATGGTTACTTTTTATGCCTTTTAAATCGCGCAATAAATAAAGTTTCAAAACCTTACAAACACATGTATCGTACTTAAATAACCTCAAAGCCACTAAGATTCCAAACAGCCCTAAAAGTTTTACATATCTTCAAGTAGATGTTTTACATTCCTTAGCAGACAATCGTATTTACAGCCATTCCCAACAGCTGGTGAACGGGTACAGGGACGATGTCTAGAGGTTACAACAATTTTTGAACAGATCACTGAATCAGCTGCACTAAGAGAGATGTTAATGGCTCTGCAGTCTTACATGCGAGTGTTTTATAATCATGTCCCTGAGAATTCTAGACCGTGACCTACGCCATAACTCGACTGCTCCTGTACTACATGGAATTTGCCGAACCAAGGCCAAGGGTGTGAACTGAACAAAGTTTTATTGAAGAGGCATTACGATATACCACTGGTATACATAAAAACTTCTCCATTTTGCCAGTACGTTTCGTTTTTAATTCTTAATCCGAATAAATACATACCCCAATCCTAAGCTAAAAAATACATTATGGGAGTTTATTTCACATGGATATGCGCACTGGGGGTATTTTAAATAACAAAAATGTCTGCATACGTTTTCTCCTCACTTTACAAAGACCACGACATGAGCTGCCTGAGCACTTCAGCTGTTCAAAAAGAATAGCATGGCACTGAGGAAGACCGGATCAGGGCGTCACTGCCCCCTCGGCTATGGGAAACAGAATAAAACCGAGACTTAGTCTGGTTGCAGATGGTTGACTGGTGAAAGCAAACAAGAAAAAAAGGAACTCTGTGAGCGCAAGCACCCCAGATGACTTTAGGGAACTCTTCGTGCTGCCAGTTCCCCTGGAGGCCGTTCCAGCCCTCAGGTTACTGCGGCATTAACTATTCACTCTGTACCTTTGCATTATTTACCGGCGACACAAAGAGGGAAATGACTCAGCTGTTTGTGGGGGGGGTAGACAGCTCAGGGGATGGAGAGAGAGAGAGAACAGGAAGAGAGAAAGATAGAGAGACTCCAGGCAGCGTGACAGTAAAGGAGCCCACACTCTATACTACGTTGCCTTAGGCTTGTAGTCTGGAGGCTGTGGTGAAATGGTCATTCATGTGAGATGAGTGTGCAAAAGGTGTTTTTTAAAAAAAATAAAAAATAAAAAATAAAAAAAAACTCTGTGTATAAGAATGTAAAAATGAACTCAGTGTCTGATTTGATATGACCATAAAAGCTTTATTAAAAAAATGGTATAAATGTTAGAACGATGTTAACTAGTGGGTGTCGCTCAGTGCTTCTGGGCTCATCATGGCTTCCATTGTGTTTCAAAACATGATGCCAATCTTTACTATGAAACCTATCAACCTTCCACCCATCTACCCAAACTACAATAAAATAAATAAGCTGATACGACTAGACAGCTCCAGCCCCAAGACAATCATTTTCTCTCATGAAAACACCATTTTGACACAGTCTGATGGGGAAAAAAGAGGGACACCTCCCGCCATGTGTTTAAAACATGAATTGAACAACTCTTTGCAGGAGCTGCACCAGAACACACCCTTTAAAGTCTGCAAAAGCTCCTGACAGCATCAGGTAGCATAGACGAAAATATTCTTTTCTTAATATTTTCACATCAAATATAAAAGAAAATGCATTGTGCATAATTACTCCAACACAGAAATCAAAAACTTGCTTAACCTTTCTTTTCACAGGGGAAGATATAGTGTTGCCAAGTATGAAAAGTTTTCCTCATCATCCATTTTATTTAATACACTTTTATTTGGATAAGTCTACACTGATAATGCTGCTATTCAGATCCACATGAAGGGAGACGTTAACAAAACCAAGAAGCCAGAGTAGCTAAGATGGCTGCAGACTCCTATACATAACCCGGCAAGTAATCAGATTAAATGTGATGATGTGATTGGGTAAAACAAACTGTCCAAGCTAACGAAAGCATTTTTCATTACAAGACCAGCGTCTTGTCCCAATTCCTGATCACTTTGGCCACATTTCATTACAGGAAACCTTCGTACAGTCCCGTCCCTTGGTCATAGGATTGCTCTCTCTTTTCCACTTTAAAATTCCAGCAAAGATAGTGCTACCGCTGTCCCGCACACACTGTGTCCCAGCAGATGGTTTTCGTTTAGGTCATGGCCCACAGAGATGAGAAGAGGCCAGCCCAACCCAAGGGTGATTCATGACACAGACTTTACACCAAATCAGGGGGACACGAAGGCACCCCTGAGCTGTGAACAAACAAATTCAAGAATCTGAGCCCAGAAAAGGGTATAGGGGAGGGTGAGGCATGTTTATACATGTTACCAGAACCTAAGGTAACAGGCTTGACCTGATTAGTCATCGTCTTAGATTAGAGGCTGACTTCATTCTTGAAGTATCCATTTTTTAACCTCATTTACGACGTGTCCACTGAGCAGGCTTGCTGTTTTTCAGCCGACTGCAGTGGGGAAAAGTGGGAGGGTACTGGGCTGTCATTATGACACAACCCTGAGCAACTTCAAAGGCATGATGGGAGAGATTAAAGAGCAAGCAGGCTTGTCCTGAAATTACTATTAGCTTATATGAAGGAAGGATTTATTACAGACGACTCCGGCTAATACAAAATGCCAGACTGTCCTGGGTCGAAACATGCTGAAGAGTTTGCAATGCATCATTTCCACCAATTAACTGGACAATATTTGGTTTTCCATCTTACCGGCGGGACAGTGACTCATCAACTGGAATGCTGATCCATTTCTGTCAAATAAATCATTTCGGCGTCACATCCAAACTGGTTTGAATCAAATAAAATGCATCATGTAGGAAAAATCTAAAGAAATAATATGAATATAATCATCTAGCTTTGCTGGACAAACAACCTGCCATTGTGAAAATGAAAATATTCCCAAGTCATCATGCGCTTTAAAACTAATTTAGCATCTGAGCTTTTCAAATGGGACGATTAAAACTTGAAATACGTGAAAAACGTGGCATGAAATTGCTGCCCTTGCATTTGTAATCGAAAACGACTCAGGTTGACATGAGACACGCATTGTCAAACAAGTGTTAAAACCTTGTATCTACAAGCTGGCACATTTTCAGGGAAAGGGATTTAACAATCAATGAAACTCCAGCTATTTAAAAATCAATAAAAATGGATGAACAAGGTTTTGTTCCGACAGCAATGATCAGCTGAATTGATCTCACAAGAACCAAGGAATTTACATGAACACTTCCCTTAAACATTCAGCGGTTCAGCACCATCCATTCCCTTTCAGATTATAAGGAGTGTTTCAGCTCAGACTGCTGTTTAAATGAGGAACAACACAGACTGGCCAGTCAGAGCAGGGCTCATTTACATACCTCCGCCTTAAAGGCACGGTACCAAAAACAGCGCAGAAAGGACTGTTTTCACTGTTTTCAGCGAGATCACACGAGTTTAAGTGCAGAGAAATGGTAAATATAGGCTCTTAAAAACCACACCTTAACCAATCGAATATTCACAGCTTAGTCTCAATTACAAAAACGACTTTATTCCTAATCCTCACCCTTTTTTTTTTTCACCCGGTCATTTTCTCTCCTTCAATAATTTTCCTTTTCTTTCACGTAATTTATTTCCATGCTACGCATATAAAAGATGAATCTGTCACTCAACTATTTGTGTCTTTTTAGTCTGTCTTGGCTACTGTCATTTATCCTTTTTTTTCCCCCTCTGGCCTGCAGTCAGTCCGCTCTGGCTTTGGCAGTTCAGCTTAGTGCTGGGAGGCCTGCCTGTTACGTAATGGAGAGGAAAGCATTAGAGAGCAGCACGAGGCCGTTCCCTCCTCCCCTCTCCTTCCCGCCTGGCAACATCACTGACCCTCTGGCTCTCCGACAGGCCGATCTCACACTGCTCCACGCACATACACACACCACAACAGGCCAACTTGCACACAAACACGCTGTCCAACACGGAACGCATCAGCTCCATCCACAGAGAAGCGATTGATCAGCGTAGTGCAATCAGAGATGCTCACAGGCCCCTCAGTCATGCAACCAGCTTCCACAAAGCACAGTCCAAACACATCATGCTTAGCTGGCAGGAGGAAAACGTGAATGTATAACTGAAAAGCAAACTCCAGCCTATAAACCATTCTTTAGAGCAGTAAAACACATGCTACTCACCTGTTTAGACCGTTTGTAAAGGGCTCAGATCATAAACGGGCTGCTTTTTGTTGCAGGGCCTCAAAGTTGCAATTACTTTTCTTTTCTCAAATAATTCCAGTATCAAATTTGTTGAATTTTAGCAAACTTTACTGAATATATTAGATGCAGGCCTACTGTACCATTAGGATTGATTTCGCAAAACTCAGTGCAGGTTAGAACACTCTGTTAATGGATCACAAAAATAATTATATATATATATATATATAGGCAGCGGTGGCCTAGTGGTTAGGGTGTTGGCTGCATGATTGGAGGATCAGGGGTTCGAACCCCTTACCAATAGGTTGAGCAATGTGCAATCCCTGTCATGCTCCTCCCTGCGATGGGCTGGTGACCTGTCCAGGGTGTGTCCCCTGTCCTTCGCCCTGTGTGAGCTGGGATGGACTCCAGCACCCCCCCGCGACCCCGCTTGGGACAAGCGGCAGAAAATGACCGATGATGATATACACATATTTTATAGTGAAACCCTGACTTACGAGTGAATCTACTTACGAGCTTTCCGAGATACGAGCTGTCGCTGGGCCGATTTTTTGCTTTAAGATGCGAGCTGAGATCGGAGTTACGAGCTAGCGAGCTAGCGAGCGAGCTCACGCCACCCGCCAATATGTAGCCCAGCGAGCAGCGAGCCTTCAGTTCACGTGGTCATATTGCCGTGCAAGCATCTCTCTCGTATCGCCGTTGCTATGTTTCCACATTTTGTTTAGCATTTAGGAAAATCTTAGCTTTAACCACGGGTCCTACGAAAGTGAGCGGCAAGATCAGTGCTGAGAAGAAGAAGGATGATGTCCTTGCACAAAATCATCGAAGAACATGAGCGAGGTGTGCTTCCAAAACATTGGTGTGGTTTTTGGGGGCTGGAACGAATGAATTGCATTTCAGTTCACTTTAATGGGGAAACTGAATTTGACATACGAGCAAATTGAGTTACGAGCTCGGTCACAGAACGAATGAACTGCTTTCTGTCCCAATCCAAATGTGCCCTAGTGGTAGGGTACTTGCTTATGGATCTATGACGCAAGAGGTCCAAGATTCGAATCCCACCTCCAGCACTACCACTACTGGGTCCCTGAACAAGACCCCTAACCCTGAGTTGCTCCAGGGGGACTGTCCCTGGAATTAGGACATGGAAGTCGCTCTGGAGAAGAGCGTCTCCTAAATGCCATAGATGTAAATTTCACAAGGTGCCTGAAAGAGAAAGCATGTATAATGCACCCAGCCCTCGCTTTTCAAGGGAAGAGCAACTGCCAGCCTGTAGAATAGATATGACAGAAAATGCAGAGGCACGCAGAACATATCCTTATTTCTCACAACACAGCGTGCAAAAGCCTTACAGCTTTGATCAGAAGGAAGAGCACAGGGTAAATGTAGTGTCAACCTGAACCCTGTTGTCTAAAGCCCAGATAAACAAGCAAATCTCTTGCACAAACATAAGGCCTAACAACATAAACAACGCTAACGAAGAGGCTTCAGCGCCGTTCCTCGGACTGCAGGGGAAGAAAGACGCACTGCGTGAAACCATGCAGCAAGTTATCCCCAAAACCCAAAACAGTCACATTCAGATGATCAACAGCTCCCAGAAGTTTATCAACAATTCACATGAAAACAGATGCAACGTCTAGACGACATTCTCACCATTTTTTTCCTTTTAAAAACAAACTGTAGGAAGATACAACCTGCGATCACTCTACAGCTGAGTCCCAGCAAACACGCTATGAAGCGGCTCCTCCTACAACACGCCTCTAGTTAGAACTTAAGACAACTGAGACCCAACACTGTTGGTCAAATTCTCCCCAGCACTGCCGCTGTGCCAGCTGAGACCCAACACTGCCAAATTTACCAAACCTCATTTGCCTAAACTAATACGGTTTGCCCGAGCTGTACCAAACACATGGCCAAACTCCACCTCCTACCAGGTCACCACACGCAGACACCCACACCATCAGCTACTCCACCAGACACACACCCACACCATCAGCTACTCCACCAGACA